>JAEIGR010000005.1:2825000-3307500 GCA_018904305.1 Scaptomyza montana | reverse complement strand
GTACATAGTAGACCTGATAACTCAAGACACTCAAAATATTTCATTTGGCTTTACCCCAAGGGCTTCGTTGGTTCAAGTACGACCAAAGCAGACATCATATTTCATGCTATTGGAAAGTGTTTGCGATAACAAGTGGATTTCACCAAGTAGTCTTAAATTATATAATTAAATAATTTCATAATCATGCATAATCAGAACAAAACAGGTCAAAAATTTATCGAAACTGAGAAGATTTTTATAAAACCTTCAACATAAAGCAACTAAACTTACTCTAAAATTTGGAAAGACTAGTTTAAAAATATCTGCTTCTCAGTCATTTAAACTTTTATTTAAAGCTAAAATCCAAATACAATCGTAGCACTTTTGGACAATAAACAATGGTCCAAAAAAAGAACAGAAACAAACTAACAAACTTTTGTCCTTATGCTGGCGCCATCTAGCGTCATGTGCATACATATTCGTCGCTTAGTCAGCATTCTACTTCACCTTTTTGACTGTTGCAACCAACTGTGTTGGGTCAAAGTATGCAACAAGTTTATGCAGCTGCACGCAACTTGACGTTTGCCAAAGTCTCATAAATTTCATCTAACAGCTCCTAAAGCCCTGCCCTGCCCCACCCCGCCAACGAAAACGCTGCCACAAGCCACAAACATGAAAGGCAACTACAAAAAAAAAAAAAAACACCACCAACCGTGTGTGGTGCTCTGTTGTTGGTGGTCAGTGGTGTTGGTTAGTTCCTGGACATTGGTGGCGTTGTCCTCTCCTAAGCACGTGTCAAGTGTGGGCCAAACTTTTAATTTGCACAACCCAAACCGAGTTCGACTCCGAGTCCGAGTTGGGGTCTGGCTCCGACTCTGGATCCGCACTGTGTTGGAGCCCCCAGAGCCTGACTGACGCTGAGTGACTGTCAGGCTTGTTAGTCCTTTTATAGCCAAGGGGCTGCGCCTTGCTGTCTGACAATGTCATCAGTTGCAGCTGACGCAGCAGCAGCAGCAGTAACACCATTCCATGCCACAACGAACTGGCCAAAAGCAACGCCCAGTGGCAATATCTGTGGCAGTTGCAGTTTGCAGTTTGCCTCATATCTTTTTTTGTATACTTTTTGAAGGGTTTTTTTTCTGTACAGAGTATATTGGGGTATGCATCAAATAAAAATGTGTTTGATCTACAAAAATTTTAAAAATAAATTAAGGTTTTCTAACACTTTTGTTTAATTTAAATTGCCGTTGTTATTTATACATGTGTCGATTATCAAGTGCTAAAAGTTTTTTTTTTGGCATTTAGAAAATAAAACTATTAAAAACATGACAAAACAGCACACACACGATTTTCAATAAACAACAACAAATGCAAACAAATATTTGAATTTGAAAAAAAAAAATATTTCGGCTCCTAAAAATATTTAAAAAGAAAAAGATTTGTTTTCAAAAATACTTGTAATTATTTGTATAAAAAATCCTTTCTTAAAATGATGCAAAAGTTTGCAACTCTTGCAGCTGTTGAGGGAACATTAAACTTGTTAAACTGCCCGATTTAAACTTGCAGCCAGACAGCGGGTGTCCATGACAAGTGTTGTGTGTGTGTGTGTGTGTGTAGTGGGTGTGTGCGTATTTTCAAGTATGTGTGTGTCCGCGCTCCACAAGCAGATAAAGCAATGCTCAGCGCTCTTTTAGACGCTGTCAGTTAGCCAAGGCTTGGTCAGTCAAGCAGTCCGTCAAGCACTCACTCACTCAACCAGTCATTCAGTTAGTCAGTCAGCCAGTTAGTCATTGGGTGAGTGCGTTCATTTACAGTTGCTCCTTAATTCCACCTTGCCCCCCCCCCCCTCTCCTTATGCGTCATTTGTAGCCGCTTGATGTTAAATCCGTTTGGATTTTTGTTTTTTTGATTGCCACACGCCTCAATGACATTTCATTTATTAAGTGGCGATTGGTCTCCGTTTCTTGTTGTGTATTTGATTTTTCTCTTTTTTTTTCTGCAACTCAGTGCGAAGTAGTTGGGGTTGGGGGCAGCAGCAATTAACTATGCAATACGCTGACATCATCAGCTACACAGTTACAGAAAGTTCAGCTGCCCCAAACACAAGTTTCAGTTACTGTGCCTTGTCCAAAAATGCCGCATCATGTTGCTGGTGCTGAATTGACGCCTTTGATTTGTTTTGCAAGTGATGTTGTTGTTTTTGTTGTTGTTGCTGTTGTTGTTATATCCGCTACAAAAGGAAT
Source organism: Scaptomyza montana (assembly GCA_018904305.1). NCBI lineage: Eukaryota > Metazoa > Arthropoda > Insecta > Diptera > Drosophilidae > Scaptomyza > Scaptomyza montana. Next base: position 3,305,278 of record JAEIGR010000005.1, on the reverse strand, counting down.
TTGCATTTCAAATGAATAACAACGCCACGAGCAACATTGGGCCGAAAAACAGGATCAGGTCTGTGCCCTTGTGCTGAAATATAAATGTTAATCCAGGCAGCGTCAATTGCAAAACGTTCAGCGATGTTGACAGGACATCCTCTCGCCCCCTGGATACATGCATGCATATATTTTGGGGCCCGTATGTATGTATGTATGTGCATATGGGCAGTATGTCAACGGCTTTTTAATTGATTTTCATGGGCTGCAGTTTTTGATTGTGCTGATTGACGCATCAAATGAAGTGACTTCAGTTGGGGTCCTCGAATCTGGTGACTGAGCCGGCGTCTGGTCTGGTCCTGTTGCCATATCAGTAACGGTGCAAACAACAGTCCACACACACAAACAGGCACACAAAGAGAGAGAGATAGAGAGAGATAGAGTGCAGACGTGAAGCCAGCAGTAATTAAATTTGTCACTCAGACAAAACGTTGCTGCAACAGCAACAGCAGCAGCAGCATCAAGCTGGAGAAAAAGTTGTAGCAAGCTGGCAAAGTGCGCAACGCATCGTTTGCGTGATACGATTCCATGCCTTCTCTCTGAAGAGGACTCAAAAGAGAGCTGAGAGAAGTAAGCAGATTATAAGTACACAATGAGAGCTGGTCAGACTTTCAAATATCCCGCATTAATTGCCTTCTTTTATGGGCTATTAAAATTTTGTGAGCAAGGATTATGTATCTAAAATTCCCTCTGCATTTATTTTCACAAACGCAAATATGAAAACTTTGTTCTACAAAAGATTATTATTTTTCATTTTATCCTTGCCAAGTTAACTTTGTTCTCTAGATTAATATCCTTACCTACATATTGGCTAGGGTATATCGTAGCAAGTAAAACAGGCAGTGAGATGACTTTTTGGCTGCTGGCAAACAGATTGTTGTTGTCGCTTGTTAAGCCGACTAATTGTTGTTGTTGTTATTGTTATTGCATTTTAATTATTGCATTCGAGAGTTTTTCGTCCCTTCGTTCGCTCGGTTTGTTATACCAACTGTAAATTAATATGGATACAGCCCAACACCCAAAAACACACAAACACACAGACACAGGCAAACACGCACGTGAGTCGCTAATGAGCCGCTTTTAAACTTTGACGTCCACTTGACTCACATTTATTTTTTCAACCTCAAAAGCAGTCTTAAGAAGCACACAAATAGATACAGATATTGCTGTATTAAATGCCCGAAAATTTGAAACCTGAGATGAAAATCATTAGAAAAACACATTAAGCGTAAAAAATTAATGAGCATGTTCGCCAACAAGAACGAGCGGCAAATATTTTCCCAATATACACATTCATGCACCTTGAAAATGCTTATCCACTTAGAGATTTCCAGCACCGAGCTGCAATCGCGTCGCCCACCAAAGTAAATAGAAAAACCGAATAGCGCTTAAAAATAAAAAAGGAAATTTCGAATAAAACAGGCAACTAAGCAGCAGAGGCAGCAACAAGCGTGGCAGGATGACGATTTCAATGGGGATTCCGGTATTGTGTTACAGACACCATAATAGGCTCTGTGTAGAAGCGTTGAACGCAGTGGCGTCTCCAAAAATATAACAAGTGTTAGGGGATGTTAGGGTAGAATATGACTATAAAACGTAGTGACATGAAAGAGGGAGAAAGGAAGTAAGTTTAATGGGCATAGAAATTATACTAAATATTTGTAAGAGGATCATTTGCATAAGGGATTTAGTAAGGAGTAAATTCTACTACATACTACTTCAACTATATTTAATAGCGTTGATCAATAAATAATATTTATGGCGATGAGTTGGGATAAGTAATAAATCATAAGAGAATTTGCAATTGCAAAGTAAATCTTAACTAGAAAAATATTTACTTACAACAATTCATAAAACCAAATTTAATGACTCCAGCTCCTAACTATTCCAATATCATTCCAACTAGACACTCGCCGACATTTCCAGACTTCTACAACTATTTATTGTAATGCGGCTTGCATATTGGTCAAACAAGCGGCTTATAGCCTTAATTTAAAGGTCATTGCATTAGTTTTAGGAAAGTTTGTCCGCCACTTTGACAACACCATCGACCAACTACGCCACTGCACCCACAGATTGGGCTTGTTTCGTTTGGCTGAGCCAATGTCCACAATGTCGTTTACTTTGCCTAACAATATTTAGTTAGCCAACAAAAGCCAAGCACCCACACATACACACACACTCACACACCCATACAACCGTCTGTGGAGATGCTTGAAGAAAACTTCTCTGGAGACGTCTGTAGATTTTTCGTAATTTTTTTTTTTTTTTTATATCTTAGTTTAACAACTCATTTGGCACTCATGAGTAGGTCAGGCCGTTAAGGCCATAGCCTTTTTCGAGGGAATGGATGGAGATATCCTTTTAAATTTTTGTTTGTCCTGCAGCTGGCCGCTATTTCCAAATGCTTGTCACGTTTTGTCGAGCGTTGAAAAGTCAAAAGTGGGGTTGCGGAGGCTGCGAGCTACAAGTTTTCGGTGCTTTTGTGCGTGCCTGGATGCCGGATGTGACTAGGATATGCGTCTTTGTCGTAATTACCTTCAAGTTGGCCCTACTTGCCACACACACACGCGCACGCATTTGATGTCGCGCTTGCTGGTCCGCAAATCCCAGACGATTCCCCTTTTCACCTCTGACTGTGATTGCTGACAGGCTTCTACTAGCTACAGGTGTGTGTGTGTGTGTGTGTTTATTTCTCTCTTTTGCAGCTTCTAATTGCCGCTAAGTGGCATTGAAATCTTTTTGGCTTTTGTTACGTCTTGAATACCCTATATTTGCTAAGGGAAAGTCACTCGAAATATGTAATGTCTGTTAATAAACACTTTCATGATGCCCCACTATATAAATTTCCTACAATTCTGCTTAACGGCTCTTTTTTTTATACCCCAACTGAAGTATATGACAACCTTACCAATTATAACTCAACTACTATTTGCTATCCTAATATTTATATACCATTACTTTTGGCGTTGAAGAGTTTTTCTCAGCTTCTATGGCTTGGGCAAAGTATCATTATAATATCGTACTACTATTTCGTACACCAAAATGCTTTAGTTTTTCTTATCACTAACTACATTGACCTGCTTGAAGTGTATTAAGACATCGGTGTGTTAAATCTAACGCTCCTTTCATGTTGTTACATGCTTTTTGTCATAAATAATAAAGCGGGGCGCATAGCATGGTGTGGCTGGTACTGTTTAAAGGACTAACTGAGCGAAGCGGGAAACGAGAGACACGAGAGCCACCGCATGGTCAAAGTGCTTTTGGTCAGCTGACCACTTAAGCACAATGCTTTTGCATTGTCCCCGGGTTTATTTTGGCGGCCGGTACGGCAACGCGTGCACGTTTTTCACCTGCCTTCCAGCCAAAAAAAAAAACAGTGCAACTAGGAGAGAGAGAGAGAGAGGAGAGAGAAACTGTTGTATTGTACACACCATCACCATGGCCATATGAACTACATGTGGACTAGCTGAAATGCAGCTAACGAACCGCAATTGCGGTCACATTTCATGAGAGCACACACGTCGCCCTCGGGGCTAACACACACACACACACACACAGAGAGCGGGAGCAAGAACGGAGACGGACTGATTCAATTTGCAGGCTGGCGACAGGCTTTTAGTGCAGCTCAGCATACAGAGCCAGCAGGCTACCAGAAAGGACCCTAACCTATAAAAACCCCACCATGTCCCGCATCTCCTACTGTCCAAATGATACAAAACTCACCGACTCGTCTGCTTCGCCTAGTGGATATCATCAAAATTAGCTCGTTTGGCAGGCTGGAGGGAAAGGGCAAGAGTTGCATCCACACTCATACGGGCAACATTGCATACAAAGCTGCTATTCTGTAACCAGCGAGAGCATCAAAACATAAAAAAAAAACACGACAACTAGCAACAGGTTTATGACAGTCCAATTAACTAGAAACGATATTTACATATTTACTTGAACGTAGTGTGCTTTCGAAAAACAAACACAACAACGTTCTGTTGCACTTTAAAATATTTTTTAAATCATTCCATCAACACAACTCATTTACTAATTTTACTCACATCAATCAAAATATCAAAAGTTTTCATATTTTTTGCAAACTTAATTATTTAATTAAATAATGCTTACATTTTTTAGAATAGATTTAAAATTGCACTCACTCTCAAGAGTTTACAATTGGGAAGAGCAAGCGAAATAAAATAATAACAATATTTTGCTTTGTTTTGCCTGTGAGCGAGCGCGATAGCGGATAGCATGTGCAGCCGTTTTTGTTTCAGTTGCCCTTGCACTCAACGGCCCGTCAATTGTACGACAAGCGACGGGCCAGCTACAACGAAGAACGGTAAAAATGTGTTAGTATTTGTGTGCATGAGCGTATTTTACATTTCTGCTGAGGCTACTTGTCGAGATTTTTGACAAGTGCACTACTCAATACACTTTCGGTATTTGTACGCATCGCTGCACAAAGCACTCGGTTGGAATGGCCATAATTATGTAGATATATTGGAATATTGTGTTTCTTTAAATATTAATTATTGATTAAAATATGGAGAAACCTATTTGATTTTTTGATAAATAGTTAAATTTATCAAATCAGAAGTAAAGAAATCGATGAAAGTGTATTAAAGTGTTAAAAGAACCATTTTTATATGTATGTACATTGCAGCAATTAAAATTATTTATATTACTGTATTTAATCTTGTTTTAATAAAAGGATGATTTATAAATAGGGTGATCAACATAACATAGAATATGCAGAAAGCACTCACCGGTAGCAGCAACAACACAGATACAGTTCAATGCAAGTGCTCTCTCTCGCTCTCTCTCTTTTTTTTCACTGACCACTTTCACAAAAACAAAAATCTCACACCCACACACAACAACAATTAAATGAGACGCATCTCATCTTTCTTTTCTATATACATATGTATATTATTTTAATTTATTTTCACTGCATTACACACACAAGAAAAAAATAAAAATAAAGTAAAGTAATTAATGCTTCGCTTATTACGGAGATTTTCAGCGCTCTAAACGCAACAACAACACACTCGTATGGGCTTGGTTATCCTCTCTCTTTAGTTTTTTTCGCGACACGGCAGAGCAGCAACAAATTGACGCGCGTTTCCCAATTTTTCATTTGCCTAAAAACACTTTAAAAAGCAATTACACGGCGATTGTATAATGTTATTAACACGTTGCGTATGTTCCGTGCGTTAAATAAACACAATTTGACTATTAATATAGGGCGTATCAATTGAAATTAAATAAATAAACGGACGACAATCTCCCAGCGATGTAAAGACGCGCAAAGTTCCAGGCTTACTGCCTGGAATTTGTGAAATTGAGAAAGGTAACGATCGCTCTCTGCATTTAGAGCAGGACAGTTCGTTTTATATCTCTTTTCACGAAGTTGATGGACATTCGTGTAAAGCAACAACTAAATAGACAAGCATTTTTGTTTTTGCATGCATGTTTTTTACTATTGCCAGTGTTTTTGCTTTAAATATTATGTCCAAAAGATAACAAATAAAAAAAAAAGCCAATCACACGGAAGATGTGTAAACACCTTGAAACTAATTATTTTTTAAAATTGCAAGTACTTATGCTTTCAAAATTTTCTTTACAATTATCATATTAACGGCAGAGCTGCGTGGCTCGACCGTCTCTAGGGTCAGTTTCCCGAACTTAACTTAACGTGAACTTAACGTGAACTTAACTTGAACGTGAACGTAATCTTGAAATTCAACCGATTACGCAAAGTGTAATCTTTAAAATGTTTGCTAGCATTATTATATAAATAATCTTTTCCTTCAAATTCAAAAATTAGCTTATGTTCATCCATTTTAAACTCAGCTGTACAACTTGGACTTTAAATTCAGTTTTCTGCAGGATGTTAACTTGACTTTTAGTCAGAATGCATGTTAAAATTTTATGCCGAAAAATCGACTTTTGCATTTCTAAAATCTTTCGACTTCTATAACTCCGGCAAAACTGACCCGATTTGCAAAAGCAATATCTCAAAAGTCATGGTTTGACCCCTAGAATAAAACTGAATTTAAAAATTCGATTTTTGGTCAAAGTGCATGTTAAAATTTTATGCCAAAAAATAGACAAGGGCAATTGGTCAAATCTTTGGACTTCCATAACTCCGGCAAAACTGACCCGATTTGCAAAAGCAATATCTTAAAAATCATGGTTTGGTGTCTAGAATAAAACCTTTTGAAAATCGGATAAGTTTTGTCGAAGTTATGAAAGTTGAAAGATTTTATCAATGCCATGGTGGATAAATTCTTTTGAAAAACTAAACATATACAATCTAATACATATATTAAAAAACAACTTTACAATGTGTTCTTTGTTTACTAGTTGTATCATTTAGGTATCATTTCGCTTAAATTGCGATCAAAATACTTACTTTTAGTAGATACACACACCTGGCATCCCATTCTGCTCATCCAACTGTGTAAACAGTGTGTCTGGGGCTGTTTGCTTACGCGTTAGACAAAATGTAATAAGCAATTTGGCCAAGTTAGAAAAAAAAGAGAAGAAAACAAGCAGCTAACTAATTGGCCATAATAAAGAAACATAAATGCCAATAATAATTATGCAAATTTCAAATGTGTGCTGCGATAGAAAGCGTATATAGCCAGGACACGAACCTTCAACTGACACTGTCAGCAAGACTGGCAGTCGGACAGGCAATTTGCAGGCTGTGTCTGGGCTACGTGCGAAATAGAAGTCACACCTTGCATACAACCCAAACACTTAAGCCACCCATCCGTTCGCCCATTCAAATGAAACCACTCAAGCAGCCACCCACACAAACGTAAGCGCATTTTAATGATCTCATTTATGCTAATCTGCAAACGGTTAAATCTGAGCACGCCACAGCCACAAGGTGGCCCCACAGACAACAATACTTGCAACAACAGCAACAAGCGCTACAACAACAGCAATGTGCCACCGGCTGCTAATGCTAATGAAGTCTAATTGAATTTCGGACACTTGACACGTCGCACTATCTGATCTTTTTTGCGGAAGGTACACAATGTGCAACATGAGCATGCCACAAACTTTAAAATGCCTTAAGAAAACAAGTCAATGTGTGCCACAAGGCAACAAAGTTACAAATACATTAATAAATAGCTTCATTTATAAAAACCAGATTAAAATCAGTTAAGTTGTGGCAAAGATTTAAGTGTTTGATTAAGACAAAAATTATAAATTAATGAAATCATCTTACAATATTTTTAAACGAAGATTGATAAGTTTGATTTTGGAAAACCGGATAAGAACTAGTTAGGCTTTAACAAAGTTTTTAGAGTTCAATTTTTCTACAATCTGATGAATTTGTTTCCCTTTTAAAGTTGTCTGAGCAAGGTTCGTTGACGAAGGGTGTCGAGTCAACATTTGCGTTTTTGCGGTTGTGGCTAGAATCCAGCCTTCCCCCACAGAGAGATATATAGAACATATGTATAAAGAGGAGGTGAGGTAGTATCGGTTTAAGGGGGAGACATGAAATTTCCTATGCATTTAACCGCATTGAAATTTTCTCGTAATATTTGGCATTGATTTTTAAACAAAAAGCAGCAGTGAAGCTGGCTGCTGGCCATGGGTTTGAGATATGCGTCAAGTGATGGCCAACGGACAGTTTTTGGTCAGTCAAGTTTAGCAGGACTATGTGTGCGGTATTGGGTTGGTCGTATGGGGGAAGAGTTAAGGGGGTAACTTTGCTTTTATTAGTCTGCCAACGAACCAACAACAAATCAGCATTATTTGACAACGCAGCTAATTTACATGAGTGACCAGATTCAGAGTTCAGGCAATGACAGCCATTGACTAGCACATCCTCCCACTGCATATCTTTCCATCGCCCCATCTCCCACTCTACCCTTCCGGCACATAAAATGTCAACGTCAACTGGTGCGGCGGCCCATCATGCAAATCGACATTGAGCAAGAACAAAAACAATTCAAGTTGGGAGCGTTGCCAACATGAACAAAAAAAAACAAAAACGTTTAAAACTACTTGTGAGACTTGTCTTTAATTTAATTTAATTACCTTTCCAACGTAAATTTCGATACTTTATTGCCTTGTGTGTATGTTACGAGCATCGCCGTCTCAACCACAGGCGGAACAACTGTAACGCGACAACAGCAACAACAACAACGAATTCCAGCTAAATGGCTAAACGAGAAAACTGCCAATTTGAGTGTCACATTTGCGTATTGCGTTTTTTCCATGTTGTTGTTTTTCTAGCTTGTTATTGTTATTCGCGTTTCATTTAAGATCGCGACAGAGAAAGACTCGGCTACAAAGAGCTTTTAAGACGCTGTAATAATTATTTTATGATGTTAAGCTCAAAGATCCCAATTCCCAAAATTTAAACTTTACACTAAAACTAGTTTTGTACCTAAATACATGTATATATATTTTTTGTCTGATGCGCCTTGTCAATTAATATAGCCTATCGGTTGAAGTAAAGCGCAGCATATGAATGTGTATGAAAATGTCATGCTGATCCTCTGGGTTATCAGAGAGCAATGCGCTGCGCTGGAATGCCAAAACTGCTGAGGCCGCGGCGAGAACGCTTGCAGTCTGTATTTTCGTTGGTGACAATACAATACGCGTCCAACAGCCGGCACATAGATAACATAAACAAATTCGATGTTGATTCTCACAAAGAAATAATAATAAACGGCATCAAACTGATCGCGAGCACGTAACAAAGAAAAAAAGCATAAAACACACACCCTACATACATACATGTGTAGGTTTGTTTGTTTGTATGTATATACATAACTGTGATTCTGGTTGTGTACATAATTTGGATAGATAGCGGGCACGATAACACAAGCTGATTCCTATCTAAACTGTAACAGGTGCACAGCAGTGCTGAGAAAGCGACGCGTCGCTTTGTGTCGAGATAAATTTCATTGATAAGGCGCCCTAGGCAGTGCGACAGAGAGAGAGAGGGAGTGAGTGAGTGTGCGAGAACACACGGTGAGCGCAGTCAACAAGCAAAGCTCGAAGAGAGCTTCAATGTGTGACAGGAAAGCTTCGGCTTCAACAACGACTGCTCGTGCGCATTGGGCTTGTGTGTGTGTGTGTTTTTCAATTTATTCAATTTACCGTTATAGCTGCAATTGATGAAAGCGACGGTGTCGACGACGACAACAACAACAGAGGCAGAAGCGACTACAATAGCAGCAACCGCCGCTCAGCTCAGTGAGTCGCCATCGCTGCTACGAAGCAGCCGCGCCACATCCGCCGCTTCATCCTGGCTGCACGAGCTTGCCGTAAGTTTACAAAATTCATTCTCTCGTTGGTCGCTGCTCTCGCCGATCGCATTCGAACGTTCAGTTGTTGCTGTGCCGCCAATGCCGGCGATTGCTGTCATCTTTAGCTCGCTTCCACTTCCAGTCGTTGTCACTGTCATCAACAGCAGCAACAATAACAAGAACAAATTATGTGTTGCTGCTTGTGTTGTTCTTCTTGCTTGTAAACCTCTTTGTTTCTCTACACATAATCATACATACATATGCACATATGTAAAACGTCTTGTCATGTATCGTAATAATGCGGATAGTTCTTTTTGTTTTATCAATCGTTTAAACGGCGCTCTCCACGATGAATTGCAACAGCCGGGCGAACATGAACCGACATCGGCGCTACTCAACTACTGCAAACGCAAGGTGTGTATCAAGGATGTGGTTAAAACAAATACAAAATTGTTGCTGTTCTTTGTTTGAGACAACTTGCAGAAGTGCATACAGTGCGACATTAATAAAGTGAACAAAAGCAAAAGTTAGATAAAGATTGTTTGGTGAAAACTCCCTATCAGAGACACAAAGTAAACAAGAGAGTAAAATAATTGTGTTATTAACCCCCCAGTGCATCAATACTTACAATCAGAAAATATACATAAAAACTTTTTTTTTCAATCTGAGCCTTTCATATCAAGTCGAATTTCCATATAGTATGTACATATGTATATAGAATAAGCTTTTGATTGATTCCAATTGCATGGTACTGGAAATGAATTCGTTACATAGAAAACATCGTTAGAAGGAAGTTCGTTATATGTATGTTCGACTGTATATAAACACAATTCTTTAAAATAACAGTTCCTGCGTCCATATGTGGCCATATTGACGCTGGTTGGTCTCAATCCCATCTCAACGGATATGAGCAATGCTCGAGCTTGCTGCAGCTATGTTCAGGCTCTGATAGTGCTCTGTGTCCTGCTCATAGGATATGTGCTGCGTTATCTATGCGGATATCGGTAAGTGGGAAAACTATTACTACTGTTTATATAGATTATCTATTTAATCCAACTCGTTTCAGTGGAGATCGTGGCTTTAATAGCTTGCGAGACATACGTCCTGGTGGCTATAGCAATGGCAGTGATGTGTGTGCCGCTGCCGGCGGAGCAAGTGCATCCAATACCATAGGTGAACTGCTTTTCGGTTATGTTGTGCCCAGTGTACTTAATCTGCTGAGCTTCGGCTCGGCAGTGCTCGTGTGCAAAGTGATTGAGCATGAGCAGCTCCAGAATCTCATTGAACGTGTGTTCCTGCTCTCCGCCAAACCGAAACGTTTGTGCCGCATGTTGTGGTTGTATCTGGGTGTGGCATTGACGCTACTTCTGCTACTCTTTGGATATGGCTGCTGTGTGGTCATTATGCAGCCGGCACAGATCATTAAGGTTGCTTGGTTAGCGGATGCATTGCGTGATTGGGAGCTGTGCTTGAGAATTTGTTTGCTATGCACAATTCTGCTGCAGGACCTGGTGGAGATAATAGTGCTGAGCAGCTATTACATTGAATGCTATTTGCTGCGCGTCCATCTGGAAACGCTGTCCCACAAGCTGCTGATGCATTCTATAGATTCCCTCGACTGGATGCGTGAGATTCTTGAATTTCGCAAGCTGCTGGAGCGTGTAAATCAACATGTCTCCATACCCGTTTGCTTTCTCATTGTTATGAATCTGGCTTATGCTTTCGCTGGACTCGTTTATCTGTTCAAGGACTTTGATTTCCATTATTGCGCCTTAAAGCTGGTTCTTCTGAACATTGCAAATGTCATGCTATGGCTATTCCTGGGTCTTCTACCATTCTTTGTCGCCGGCTCCGTGACGCGTGTCTGCCAGAATGCCCAGGCGAATGGCCATCAAATTCGTGTGCGTCCCTTTGTCTATCACAATACCTCTGCCGAGGATCTCAATTCAACGCTGCTATTTGCCTCATCTCTGGACATGTCCGCCAAACTGTTTCGCATGCCCATCCAATCGAACTATTTGTGCTTTGCCATACTCGTGGTGACCATTGTGGTGCTTACTTTGGGCATGTGCCTCAATTTGAGCGCCTTGGGCAAGTTCTAGTTCAGCATAGAACAAAAAATCTCACAATTATGTTTATAGCTTTAATAAAGATAATATTTAGCTTATAACTTTTTGCCTAGCATTTTTATTTACAAATTATGTTTGGTTTCTTCATTGTTTACAAATTAACTACTTAATTTCAGTTCAGTTTAGTTGCATTAATAACAAGGCAGCAAATCATTTCTATTGTGGAAATAAAAACTTTTTTCGATATATTCCAAAAATAAATTTGCTTAATTAAGAATTTATTTAGAAGCGCAAAAAGTGGCATTTATTTTGAGCTTCATCAAGTTGGGTAACAATGACTTCTATAAAAATAAAATTTAGAAGAAAGTTTACTATGTAAATTTAAGCTAAAAAATTTAAAAAAAAAAAACAAATATAATAGATAACAACAAACCGCCTTTAGTGACGTGGCCCACAACATTTTGGTCTTAATTAAAAAAAGAAAACTTACAAATTTTAATTTGTTTGCTGCCTCAATAATTATATACAGAAATGTATATAGAATTAATACGGAACTACGCTTAGAGTTCAAGTTAAGCGCGATGACTAAATATGCACTTTGGTTTCAAATTTTACAACCCTCTGCTCTACGACCACCACCTGCCCTCCCTGGTCTCCATCATCTCACCAGCCTAGCCAAGGCGGATGATTGATTTTTGCTGGCGGGGTAAATGTCAAATTCACGGGTATATTGACTAGCGCATGGACACGCTTTAAACGCTGCAATGTACTGCGTATTATCATGCCATTCTTGCCAAGCAAAAAACCAGCTGGGATATTTGTATCACGATTGGTTTTATCGTGTATCATCTCGATATAATGCTCAAACTCCGGTGAATTTGAATTGTATTCAGTGATGATGGCACCAATAGCACCAGCAGCCTCCGCGTGCAGTGTTTTGGTAAGAAACGAGCATTGCCTATAAATAAGTTAAAGTTAGATTCAATTTAAATTGCACGCCACCTCTTACCCCCTGTCCATGAGCGCAATGCTGCCCTGGAGCTCGCGTGCATTGCGCAGTTTTTGACAAGCTTCTGGCGGATCTGTTAGCACCATGGGCACACCTTCGTGCTTTTGAGAAAATGTGACTCCAAAATCTTTCGCCGGTCGCAATCGATAGGTGTATTCCAGATCCTGGGGCGATATGATTTCAAAGAACACGTCACCTTGTATTATATCCTGCGTTGTCACTGGTATGTGTATTGTGGCGGTGACGCTGGTGCTGGAGGACGTGGCAGTGCATTGGCTTAGTGCGGCAATTGCAACCAGAAGCGGTATTAACATTTTGGGCGCATAACTAGCGTTTGTATGATGTTGGTTAAATGATAAAACTACATTTTGCTGTGATACTCGATTGGGCTGCCAACTTGTTGTTATTGCCATAGGCATATGGCAGGGCTGAACGCAAGCAAGTCTGGCATCACACTGAGCGATGGAACAGTGGTGAGAGCGTAGCAAACCAAAAATCCGCCAAACTCATGAATATTTATTTATAGAAAACACGATCTACATAGGTTGATTGGCTGTAAGCCGAAAACAGCCGAAGTTCAATGTGCGAGCGGGCAAGAGACTAATTTTTGTAAGTTTAGTACGAACTTTGGTTATCATCGCTGCACTACAATTAAATGGAACTCATCCATTATTATAAATTACAAAATGGTTACAATGTTTACAGTGGCAATCCTGTTTCTATAACGTAGTGACACTGAATCGTCAATTTGAAAAGAAATTGTGAATAATTTTAAATTTGACACCACATTGCCAATGTTTAGAACCAATGTATACCGCGTGGAGTTGCAGTGTTGCATTTGATTTATCAAAGCATCCCTGTGTGTGCGTTGCATTGTGACTGTTTCAGCGGCATTTTACACCGTTTCTACTCGATACCAAGAATTTCTCTGTCGATACCCATTGTACTAGTTTCGTTCGGTAGCCATTTTAATTTTTGGCGTCGAAAAAACTACGGTGTGCGAAATTCGCAAATCCTGCAGTTTTGTGTTGTAATTGCATTTAAAGCAAGTTAGTTTGAGCTCTCTTGTGTGTGTGTCCGAAGATACAGAAAAAAGGAAGCCGAAACTGAATTAATTCGAACAAAAAAGTACAGTAATATGTCGATGTCGTCTGCCACGTGCTACAAGTGCAACCGGCCGGGCCACTTTGCCCGCGATTGCAGTCTCGGAGGTGGGCCAGGCGGCGGTGGACCTGGTGGTGGCGGCGGCGGCGGTGGAATGCGCGGTGATGGTGGCGGCGGCGGTATGCGTCGCAATCGTGAAAAGTGCTATAAATGCAATCAATTTGGGCACTTTGCACGCGCTTGCCCAGAGGAAGCGGAGCGCTGCTACCGCTGCAACGGTGTTGGCCACATCTCCAAGGACTGCACTCAGGCCGATAATCCATCGTGCTACAGGTGCAACAAGCCTGGCCATTGGGTGCGCAACTGCCCCGAGGCGGTCAATGAGCGCGGCAGTGAAGGCGGCGGTCGTGGTGGCGGCGGCGGTGGTGGCGGACCAGCAAATGTCTCATGCTATAAGTGCAATCGCACCGGACACATCTCCAAGAATTGCCCGGAGACGGCAAAGACTTGCTATGGCTGCGGCAAGAGCGGACATCTGAGACGTGAGTGCGATGAGAAAGGCGGACGGAACTAGAGCAAAGAGTGAGAGCACCCCCTCTCTCTCTCTCATTCTCGCTTTTGAGATATCAACGAAAGAAAAAAAGTTTTGTCAAATAAAAAAAAAGAAAATTAAATGAAAAAAATTAATGAAAAAATCAATTGCCAGCCAACAACAAGAACAGCAAATAAGCATAACTCAAGCAAGAAGAAGAAGCGACCAATCAGTAAAACCAAGTCAAGATCAACACAGACACACACAAAACAACCCCAAACATACACACACACACACACACACACACACATTCATACATACATATATCTAACCATCATCTAAGCAGCACATCTCTAATTCCTAAGCTCTGAGCCTGCAGTTAAGCCCGAAGAAGAAAAGATAAAAAATGAAGAAGAGGAGGAGCAGTGTATAACAACAAGGAGAAAGCATGAAGAAAGGGAAGACAACGATGGCGCTGGCAGCGCTGTGCAGCTGCTGGTAGCACTTGAAGAAGAAGAAGCTGAATAAGAGACGAGACGTCGTTGTATTTAAGTAGCTGCTACCACAATTGCAACAACAACAACTATATGATTATTATTATAATGCTACCAACGTGTTTGAATTTACTAATTACGTTTATAACGAATGGAAAGAAAGAAGAAGAAAAAACAAAACTATATAAGAATATATAATTTACCTTAAACAAAAAACAAAACATCGAGAAAAAATAATAATATATATTAAAGTATGTATGCACATACATATATACTACAAAAGTATCCTATTAGGAGTTCCAACACGCAAAACAAAACAATATGATGTAGAAGCAAGCGGCGTTAGAGAGGGGGGAAACTCCAGAAAGCTTCGGCAGCCGGCGAGCTTTTGCACTTCACCTATCATCCAAAAAAAGCAAGATCTCTAGCGGGTTAGCTATGTATGCTAGCTAACAGCGACAGCAGCAGCGCGAAAACAAGAACAACAACGCAACCCAACAATGGCAGATAGTAAAAGACACACACACAAACGCAAACATACATACATAAAAAGAACTTGAAGCAAAAAGCTGAAATGAGAAATGGATGAGGATGAACAGAAAAGAACAGACGAAACTCAACAATTGTAATAACTTTTTCACAAGGCGATCTACGAAGATGATGATGAAGATGAAAAAAAACGAAAAGAAATTCAAATATCACTGTGATTGTTTTTTAATTGTAAATTAAAATGCTGGAGCTGCTGATTTGAGACAAAAGAAATAATAATAATAACCCCACAATACATGCTGTGTGTTTTTTTACTTGAAATTTCAATTCCTTTTCTTTTTTTTTATTACATTTTGCAGATCCAGTTTCAACTTCCAGATCTTGTTCTTCGAGCCGGCAAATGCAGCAGCAGAAGCAAAAGCAGCTGCCCCCCTCTGATTTTTGCGCGAACACATGGTGAGGCAGCTGATGGCCCAGCCGGCTCTCGCAATTGTGCTCTCTCTCCCTCTGTGTGTTGCTCTCTCGTTCTGGCAGTTACTGAGTCAGACCGATGGAGGTGCTTCTACATAAAGCAAAAAAAAAGTTCTGCCATTGTTTCTAGCGTTATATGCGTGTTCTGTGCTTTGTATTTGTAGTTGTGTGCCGCTTTCTTTGCTGTGCTTCCTTGTGCAACGACGATACCTACAAGGAGACATATGTACATACACACAAACATACACGTGGGCATAAAGCATATACATATAAAGCACATACATACTTGCGTGCTGCTTCTTTAACCAAAGTACAGTCGTCGCTGTTCGCTGCTAATGGTGAAAACTTGCAAGCGACACACACACACAACCATGCGCAAAATGTATGTTTGTGTGTGTGTGTGTGTGTGAGCTGGCGACGCTTTCGGCTTGTGGGGGTCTGTTGAACGAAAGCAATGAGGGGGGAGGAGGGGGAGAGAGCTTCAACAAGACTGCGTTGTCTTCGCTAGTTGCACTTGGCAACAAGTATTTTGTTGGTTTGATTCGCCTGGTTCGTCGGGACTGCATGCGCATCGCGCTCATCCATTGTCTACCGCACTCTCTCGCTCTGATTGAGGGTCAAGGTCAGCGAGCATTCGTATCAGCTGCTGCTGCTGCGCATGTGCGACTTAAAACGCAAAGTTTCATGAAGTTGGAACAAAAAAAAAAACGAATAAAAAAACTGCTCTTGGCACTTATATGGCAAACTTGCTTTCCATGCGCTGTACTAGCGCATACTAGTATGCGTGTGTACATATGTATAAACGAATTATGTTATTAAAGCATGAAAAGCATGTGCATATGGCACAGTAGACATTACGACTGGAAATGACTGGAACTGGAACTAAGTGAGCAACTTTTCTGCATTCGCAACGAATGCTTAACCAATGCATTATACAGTTATATACATTTTATTGAAATAGCTTTAGGAAGAATGACAATTTGTATTGACATGTTATTTAGCAATAGCGCACAGGGTATCTTAAAGTCGATCGCTTGCGTTTGCTTTGCCATAATAAGTGCCAATTAGTGTGCCTGTTGAAAAGTGTTGAGTAATGCAAGCATGTTAAGCATTGGGTTGATCTGTCAGAACATACGTTATATTTTGTTTAAACTCAAATCGTATTTTAATTTACATAATTATTTAATTTTTATTGAATTATCATTTAAATAATGCAATTAAATGTAAAACTACAAAAACATTGAATAGATCATATTAGTTTTGTATTGTTTTTGGTTAGTACAATAGTTGTTTGGAGAGCCTTGATGGTAGCATGGGATAATTACACTTAAATTTATTACGCTAAACGAGCTACAAAATTAATTTCAATATATGTATATTAATATATTAGCTATGACAAATCTTTAACATAATCACAAACAAAATAGAGGATACACAAGTAAATATGTATTTCATTATATACTTATATATTATATCATTATGATAATGTTGAATTACTATGAATATTATATCAGTATTTAGTTACAATTTAAACTAAAAACATGAGGTTTATATTTGTTTTATTATTTTATTTTTGATGCTATTATCTTTTATGATGTACGCTTTAACATATTGGCCAAATTTGAGCACCGAGCAACTAATTTTAAAAACACAATTCTCGATAGGAATATAAAGTTATACATACAGTTAAACTTCTCTTAATTGAACTGCTGCTTGGAATAACTAAGAAAACTCTCAGTTAAATCCCAGAAAACAATTTTTATTCTTTTTAGTTGCCTAAAATATGTTCAAGAAATCTTTAAATAGCCATGGCTTAACTTTTTTTGAGTAATGAACTTTAAGTTTGAGTATAGAGTTTTATTTCTTTTTAGTTAAAGTTCACTTTAGAGAAGTTCCGACTGCTTGTTTATGCGTTAATTTAGTAGACGCACTACTTGGTGCGTGGTTTGGCCTGGCCCAAAGAAGTCGTTGCCTGAGATTTTTCTGCCTTGCTTCTGCTGCTGCGTGGCAAAGTTGTGCAACTAGCTGACATCGATTTGTCCTGCAAAGAGAAAAGTTTTATTTGATCAGAACTTATCTTTTCATATCGACTAAAACATGCTGAAACTGCATAAAACGCTTATTTATTTTGTTTGTTGTTAGTAGGCAAACACAAGACAAAGAAGGGGCGGAGAGGTAAGTGGCAAGGTGGTTGGTTCATGATTAAAGTTAAGAGCCAAAACGAGCGATGCGAATACAAAGAACACACTTTGAATGATCTTAAACACGGGAAGAATTCTTTATGGCTTGTACCAATCCTGGGGTCTTACATCAAATCGAGGTTTCTTTTTTGTGCTCCTCATTTGTGGCTGCCTCATGCTGCTGATTAGCTGCCGATTTGCGACGCACATTATCTTTGATACTTTTGAATAGTTGGCCGATACCTGACCTGCTGCGTTCCTGCGACGTCGTTGATGTAATGCTAACGGCGTCTGCAGCTAGCGTCTCCTTGCGCGCTGGCAAGGGTGGCGGTGGTGCACGTCCCTTGGCATGCAGCGCCTTGGGACGCAGTGTTGGTGACTCTGGTTCGAGTTGAGCACGAAAACTATGCTGAATCTGCTCCAATGTTGCAAGCAGTTCACGTGGCGATACTGTTTCCGATTTACTTAAGACATCACCAGGTTTGTTTAGTTCTTGCTGTGATGCTTCCATTTCTGATCTGGTCTCGGTTAGAACCAGTAAAAATGGATCCCCCTGGAAGTCTTCCGTTTTCGGTGTCATATCAAAAGCCTCTTTGAATGATTCTTCACTGTTCTCTTCAACTGTTGCTATCTCCTTTGGTTTTTCATATTCCATTTCATCCAACATTGGCATTGCTTCATAAAAGCTCTCCTCATCTTCGTCCTCTTCTTCTACATGGTTTTTGTCATTCTCTTCTCCGCTTTCGACAATCTTTGAGTGCATTTGCTTTTGGCTCTCATTCTCTTCTTGCTCTTTGAGTGCTTGAAAGTAACGCTCATTTTCCAAATATACCTCAGCGCGCATATCTTCCAGCATTTGCTAATCAAATCATCATTTTCATCAATAACAAAATTATAAATGGGCAAAATCTTTGGGGATGAGCTAATGGTTTATTCCGAGGTGTTCTCAAAACTCTTAAGCAAAACTCAAATTAATATAGCTTTTTGCTCTAAAAAGTATAAGTTTAATTATTTAATATAATTAAGTTCCTTTTATTTGCCTATATTCCAAAATATTTCAAAATTTAACTCTACTTGAAAAATATCAAAAATGTTTAGTAAAAAACTTTTTATGTGAAGACAGAAATTAATATTTTGCTTCGCGTAAGAAAGGGTTTTCTGAATTCCCAATCAAAAAATATTTAGAAACACCTCGGACAGAGTAGCGTAGTATAAAAGCTTACCTCATTGCGTTTGGACTTCAGGCGCGCCTTGGAAGCATTTGTCATGGATGAGGTGCGACTGAGACCGTTACCACCGACTGGGGCACTTATCGGTTCCGCACTTGAGTAACCCGAACTGATGTCATCCGTGCTGCGTATGTTGTAGCTACAAACAGAATTTGTGTGGCAGGTTAAAATTGGTAGACCATAACAAAAATAAAAAAAAAACTCACTTGAAATCGCCAGCTTGTTTGCCCGCCGCAGCCGGAGAGGCGTTGGTGACATCCACCTCGGTGAAGTACATGCCAGTCGAGTGCCGTGTGCCGCTAGCGGAACGTCCAACGGGCGTATGATGACGCTGCCGGAGCAGACGTGTAGGTTGGGGTCGCATCATGACAGAAGAGGAGATCGAAGACATCATGACCTCGTCCAGTTCATCCTGAGTGCGATGCATATCGGGTTCGCTGAGATCACTGAGGCTATAGCTGCGTTTGATGGTCTGCACCAAATTGCCGCCGCCCTTTTTTTTAGTTTTTGTTTTGAAAATGAGAATCAAAATATTTTGTGATTTGGGCAAATAGCTAAATCGATTATTTTAATAACTAAACGTTGATTAAGTTGATATCAAAATATATATAATAACTAATTGATTGCTGAATATGGAACTGTTTGTGTGTGTGTGTGTGCGAGTTTTTGTGTTTGAGTGTATTTAAAATTCGTTGCTTGAATGCTGAGTATCATGAATTTGCTTAGGTTAGAGAGCATCGTATACTAATCGCCCACGACATCTACATCTGGAGTTGCCTCACGCAACTTGCGACGTGGACGCAGACTACCATAATCCCCAGGCTGTGTTACATATGACTTGGCCTTCGAAGCGCCACGCGTGGCACGCTTGTTTGCAGCAGTTGCAGCTGTTGTATTGCCCCTGGCTGTTGATTTTGTCTTTCTAGCGGGCATATCACGTATACGCGCCGCACCAGCATCATTATATCCCTGGATCTGCGGCTCCTCGTCCAATTCGGTTATAATCAGACCCTGATCCACCATGCTTTCAATGAAGTTCAGTGAATTGGAACGCTGTAGCATTATATCATTGGCATCAAGCATATCGTGATCTCGTTCCCTTGACAATTCATTGGCGGACTGTGAATTTTGTATGCCGCGAGCCTCCGACGATGCTATCATCTCAATGGCCTGAAGAAGCGTGGGGCGTGGTGGCAAGTAGCGGGTATTAGTATTTGGCAGGCGGGGTGCATGTGTTGTTGTAATTTTGTGGTAAGTCAAATGCAAAGAAACGTAAGTAAGAAAATTATAAAGGGTTAATCGCAAAAATAAGTAAAACAAAACTAAGTGTTTAATTATAATACGTGAAATGTGTGATATGGAAATAAAGTGCAATTAAAACAAGAAAACAGGGCAGCAAATTACACACACACACACATTTACTATATGGTATATATATAGTCCGACTGGCTGAGGCGCATGCCAATCCCTCGTCTCTATTTATATGCCCTACCCTAGAGACATATGAAAATATAAAAAAAATTGCATTGCAGCTCAATTTACACATTATAGTATACATTTGCTTAAACATGTATGTATGTATGTTTGTTTGTATGGAACTGATATCAGCCACAAATCTTACTAATTAGCGCTTTCCGAGCATTGATGAAATACCTGATTTGTTCAATTTGAATGGGTTTGCTTTAACATTGCTCAGCCAT
Organism: Scaptomyza montana; assembly: GCA_018904305.1. Taxonomy (NCBI): domain Eukaryota; kingdom Metazoa; phylum Arthropoda; class Insecta; order Diptera; family Drosophilidae; genus Scaptomyza; species Scaptomyza montana. The sequence continues at coordinate 3,284,687 of JAEIGR010000005.1, read as the reverse complement.
GCTTAAAATAAAGGTAATCATGTGCGATATGATCAGCAAACATTATTGTAAATATTCTATTGAATTAAAAAAAGGTCCCTCAGTTTCATTTGACGCTTATCAAATGTATTAAATATAACGATTCCAAAGAAAAATTCATTTCAGTAATAATTCATGAAGATTATAAAAATGAACATAATAATGCACAATAACGTAAAGAATAAACTTGATCAAAGATTGTCAAGATGCAGCATAAGCTTCAATAAGTTTTAAAGGGATTGTTATATGGAAGTAGGATACATAACAGATACAAAGAAGCTTTAATGTAATCAAGAACCGAGAATACTCGAGATATTATCGCAAAAATATTGCCACTTGACCTAACGAAAACACGCAAACAAAGAAAATTGCATGCATGCCATGAATCGAGACTGAGTAAATACGTATAAGATATTTGTATACATATTCCTATAAGTTCTTTGTATGGACACATTACAAAGACCTGAACAGAGAACGGTTAACGATGTTGATGATTAATTCACTAGCTTAAGCTGAATCAATTTCTTTACAATAAACACACACAAAGTATGCGCAATAGATGTGAATACAAAATTAACTTCACATGTTCATGCAATCGAACAGCTTAGAATAGAATTTATTGCAATCGGAAAATGTTTACATACTTGATAAAATTTGGACTAACTCATCACTTGTTGTTTGTGTTGTAGGCATAAAAGATCGACCCAGATGTCTTGACTTTTAAAAATTTTCATTTTGTTTTTTTTTTTATTACAACTCGTATTTCTACATGGCTTTTATACTTGGCTAAAATCTTAATACATTTCTATTTAACGCTGCATACACACAATGTAAGATACAAAATGAAACTACAAACTAAAGCGTAACAAACAAACACGGTTAGGGGCACAAAGAACGAAAGCATTCAATATAATATGTCTTTCAATTTGTTTGTTTAAATGATATTTAAAGTTAATGAAAACAATGAAGACGCTTTGGTCGTTGTCGGCGATTGCGACTGGCACGCGGCAGCTGCTCGAGCGAGATGTTTTCTTGCTGATGTCGATGATGATCATAATAATGCTGACGATGTTGTTAATGTGATGATCAAGATACAGACAGGGAGCGATCGAGAGAGAGAGAGATGAACACCAAAACGGGGGCACACTTTTAAGCGAAAATAAATAAACATTGCGCAAACATTTCTACTATGTATATAGAAATAGTGAGGCAGTTTCTGATGCTGTGGCGCTTTGTTGTTGAACACTGCGGCAGCGGCGGCGACGCGGCTGTGGTTTGTTATTGTTGTTCATTTGTTGCTGCTGCTCATTTCATTTTATGCAACGGCGCTGCTGGCAAAATGTTGTAGAAGCAATTGAAAGATATGCCAGATGAATTCGTTGTGCGTGTGTGTGAATGTGTATATGTGTGTGTGTTTGTATGCTGATGTTGTTGTAGCTGTTTATCTATGAGTTACCTTTATGGCCGTCTGCATGATGACATTTGTGGCATAATTAACACCCTTTGAACCCAATTGCAGCACAGCTGAATAGCCACGTTCGCGAGCCTGATTCAAATACTCATCGATATCCTGTAAGAAAAAAGCAATTGGTATAAATATATATAAGAAATGTGCTATTTGGGCACGCACCTGTTCACGGCGTGTCAACATTGGATGCACAAACTTGCGATACAATGTGGAACTGCCTTTAGTTGCTGGCGATAGCAGCCAAAAGACAATAACCACTTTAACCTCATAGTAAAATGGGAACCACGACAAGAATATATCTGTAAATGTTTCAGTGCATGTGAAAAATGCAAAGACAATCCAATACATCATCCATTTGACCTGTGCACAATAAGAGAACAATAATAAAAAGTGTTTGCGTTTTGTTAGTTTAAACAAACAAAAAAATACTCACATATTCCTTAACATTCTTTGTGCGTACAGCCTTGTAGGAGGCATAGGCCGGATATAGGGTGCCAAAGAATAATCTGAAAGCGGGAAACAATAAACTCTGTGCACAAGTGCGTGGCGCTATAAATATAATGATGAGCGAACAAATGCAGGTCGTATTAAAGGATAAACGGGGCAATGGCCAACGCTGCAGTAGCTCTAACAGACGACCCAATGCATTCAGATTATGCACCACAGCTGGTGCTTGTTTAGCTAGAACGGGTGGCTGCTCCACAATAAAGGCTCCCTCATAATCGTAGTCATAGTTTGTGGAATAATCGCTGTCCAATGAGTTGAGAGAATCGTGTCGTCCAAATTGTTGCTCCAGCTGCTGCTGCTGTTGTTGTTGTTGTTGTGCTGTTGGATATATAAACTTGGAGTAGACGGGCACAAAATGGCCAGCGGTTGCAGCTGCCTGCTCCTCAAGCGAATAGCTGCGTCCATAAATAGGCAACGCCTGTTGACGTAGGCGTTTAATATTAGCTGGCCGTTGATGGTGATGATAGAGCAGCTGCTCCTGCTGCATATAGCTAGGCCGGCTCATGGCGACGCATTGCCCATTAGCAATTGTAACGATCCTAGCTGCTATAGCGACGCGCAAAGACTATTCAGCTAGCATTTGCCCAAGAGCATCTAATGCTCATCGGGCAGGCATAGTACTATATGCTTATCTATTAATAGTTATAGAACAAGAGAGGCGCTGCAGCAATGCCCCAAAAACTGAGCGAATACACAAATATTGTTCATCTATTACAGTAGTCGCTCACAAGTACGAACTCATTAGAAATTTGGGAAAATAATCCTTAATGAATCACAACTTTGATCGAAATTTGCTCATTTTGCTTGTTTAACAAAAAAGCTTGCATTGGAATGGCTGGAAACAAAGTGTTCTCAGTATTGAGCCATAACTGTAGCTGATGAGCAGCAGCTGTGTTGCTGCTTTGAGTCGCTATGTATGTTTGTATGTATGTATATTGTAACAATTTGCATGGAGTTGCAGTACCGGCGATCTGCTGCGAGTGTTTACATGGAACATTAGACACTGGCCTCCTCTGAATATAGTATCGCGGCAAGGCGAGTACGTCAACCTCGCGAATTTATACACACACACACACACATGCGAAAGCTCGCACTACCTTATAAGGTGCCAGGCAGCGGCTCAATTGACTTTGACGCTACATAACGCGACTAACGGTAACGTGTTTGTTGTTGTTGATTTTTTGGGCGCTGATTAATAAACAAACAATTGACTGGCAACCACTGAAGTAACGCTCGAAAAATCACAGCGTTACGCCCACAGAATTAGGAAGCGGAATGAGTGAACGAAAAAAAAATAAAAATATTATTAATCTACGAGGCAAGGCCAGAAACTGAAAGCAATAAAGTAAAAAAGAGTTTGCTCGCTCACCATTTTATGTTTTTTTTTTTTTTTGGGGGTCAGCAAAAACAACAACAACAAAGTAGCAGCAACGACAACGCATTCGTGCTTCTCTATGTGTTGGTGTAGTTGCTAGCCTCTTAAAAAATACCCTTGCATTGAGTATGTTGAATGTACATAATTGATTTATTTCTAAAATTTAATTTTTTTAGATGGTCAAACCATTCCTTTTAAAGTAATGCAATTTTATCTCAAAAATCATTCAAATATTAATTTCATCATAACTTTTCGTAGCGTAGACATGGCTGCAAGGGTATTTAAACATCGGCATGCCGAGGAAATAAGTATTAAATTTATACTTCTTTTGTTTCTAACTCACATAATAAGCCGTGAAAATAAGCTGCTAATCATATTGAAAGCGTTTATGAATTCCTTTAATGCGTTTGTTTCGTCTTCTTTTACTTCTTCTCTGCTTCGCTTGCTGGCGCTGACAATTGTGTAAATGGAAAATTGAATTACTAACAACGTTATGCGTTGCAATTAGCAATAATTTGTAATTGAAACTGGAGCTCACCTTGTTGCAGCTTAAAATTTCTTACACAATATCTATGAAAATTTACAAGCGACCAATCGAAGCTCGTTTAATATTTGAATATGCTAAAAGAACAAAACGAATAGACTCTATAATTTTTTGATGCTTGCTTTGATTCTCCGTTTGTTAATTACAACGATAACAACAACGACAACAACGCAGTAGCACCTTGTTGCGCAGCACTCCTCTATATATAATTGATCAATCGTTTTAACTACATTTTTTGTTGGCTTTCGTTTCGAGTGTTCAATGCACTTTTTACTGCATTGCGCGCGCGAACAATGCTTTTGTTAAACAAAAACGCAGACAGAGATAGACAAACAACAACACAGCTGGAGATGTGTATATGTCTCGAAAAGAGTGAAGCTATTTGCTATCGATTTTCGATTTGCTTTATGCAACAGCTGTTGCTGTGTCATTGCCAGCCCAAAATATGAATTTCAGAAATGTTTGTTTATTTTGAATTTTGATAGAAATCAAATCTTTGTCACAGTTCATTAAAAAAAGGTAATGCTGATATAAATTTGCCTTTCTCATAAAATATAAACAACAATTTTAAATGTTTGCCCATCGATAACTGCATACTGTTATTGAGCGTGAAGTATCCGATATAATCGCAAGTGCCATCCATTGTTTTGCAATTCAGCTGCAACGCGGCTTCATAAAATTTAGCTGGTTCGTAATTTCGATATAACTTTTTAACAGAATGAATACTAGTGTATTGTTTTCTTCTAGTTGAGTGGGTGACAAATTCTTGTGTATTTATTGATTTATAACTGCAGCTCACCAACAAAACTCTCGCAGCACGTGCCAAGGCTACAACGCTGCTTACGAGCACAGCGGACACAAAAATGGCGCAAAATGCACCAAAGGGTAAAGATACACAGGTATGACATCTGAAAGGCGTTTTATAGATATTGTAGTAATTTACCTTCATTTGGTATTTTTCAGGATGTACAGTTCAAATTGCATGATAAATTTGAAGCTTTCCGAAATTGCGGCGAGCCACGCAGCAATGTGAATTTATTAGCTGTTTCCAGCAGTCGCGGCTTATTGTTTGCCGGCAATCCAACAGCGCCAGAATTGAAAGGTATGCTGTGTGTGCTTCTTATTAAAATTTTGGATGTGATAACCACATCATTAATGTGCATGGTTTTTCGTTATGTTTTTGTTAGTAATAATCATCAAAGATATCGCTGCTGCAAAGACGTCTTGCAAGCAGCCGCTGGCACGTCTGGTGACGTTGCCCAGCATACCCAATTACATGTCCTGTAATGCTGATGGCAACCTATTGGCCATTAACTATACGCAACCAAATGGCAACAGCCTTTTGCTCATCTATGCAGTGCAATCGTTTATGACGCCAGATATTCGCATGCTATACAACATAAGATTGGCACCCGAGGATTATGTATTTGCCGTACAACTGCTGTGGAATCCCGTATTGCCCAATAGTTTGGCTGTTGTCCTAAGCAATGGTGGACTGAGCATGTATGCTTTAAAAGATGGCGGCAACTTAGAGCTGCACTCGCTGGACAATAGTCAGCAGGTGAAGTGCGGCTGTTGGTCACCAAAGGGAAAGCAACTGGTGCTTGGATTTCCCAGTGGAAGACTGCAGCAATTCAAACCGGATCTAACACCCGCCAAAACTTTGGCCTGTCCACCCAATGTGCATGATGGTCCATTTGACACCATTGCTGTTCACTGGCTTTCGACCTATCAATTTGCCGTGATCTTCCTGCAGCATGGCGAGGATTGCATTCCGGGTTTATATATAATTAACGCGCCCAAGGCCACTGCGCCGACCTATACAAACTACTATGATATATGCTTCAGTTTGAACGGACCACGCAATCATCAATTTAATTTTACGCATGTGCCGCAATGGAATCTATTGCTCGTGAGCTCGGCAAATGGCATTGAAGTGGGTGTGCTTGGTACATCGGAGACAGGTGACACGCCCACATGGCAACATTTGACGTTGCTGGATGAGGCACGCATTGAGATGCCTTTGAGTCGGGCAAAGCAAGATGAAACCTTCCCCTTGGGATTTGCCTTTGACTTTTCGAGCACTCATCATTTGACTCTGAATGAACAGCAGCTGCCCAACATGCCAATGGTGCATGTTCTGGCCACCGATGGCACTTTGCTTGCATTCAATTTTCTCAATCTACAACCAGGCGTGGCATCCATATGCTCTCCTCCCCCGCCGCTTGCGGATACATCGGGTCAGTTTATGGCATTGAATGCGCTGCTTGGAGCGGAGGAGCAGCCTTCAACACCACTTCCACCACCAGCAGCAGCACCTGCTCCACTAGCTCAGCCATCTCCAATAGTAGAAGCCAGCACGCCTGCTTCAACCGACATTTCCTTTGCCTTTACGCCCAATACGGTTACTTCAACGCCCGCTCCGACAAAGGATAAGCCAAGCTCTTTGTTTGCCGGCTTTGGCAACGTACCCAACAACAAACAAGCGCCTTCTGCCTTTGGCGCTCCAGCTGCAGCGCCGTTAAACTTTGCTGCTGCCAAACCGCAGCCAACTCCCAGCTTTGGGGGTTTTGGTGGTCAACCTGCAACTGGATCTATGTTTAGCATGCCCGCTGGCAACCAACCAGCAAACATTATAGGCACAAATCCTCCACCACAGGTGGTAACAACAGCAGCAATATCCTCTGCACCCAACAAGAACAACAACAGCAACAAGCCACTCTATACAGTTCCACCAACTTTTACGCCCGTTGCGACGGCATCAGCAGCACCAGCTACAATAGCAAAAAGCTCTGCGTTTAATGCTGGCGATGTGGATGATGTAATAGCAGAGATTATGAATGTCCAGATTAGCGCTTTCAATGATCAAATTGAACAGCAAAAGCAACAGACTCAAGCGTTGCTATCAAAGGTTAGTTTTTAGCTTGCAAATAAATCTTATCTAATTATGTTCTTTCCTTTACAGATTGAATCACCCTCAACGATTAAGTATTATGCCAAGCGGCTGGAGGACTTACAGGAGCTAAATGATCAAGCAAACGATGTAGACTTTGAACTGGATATGCAGGGATTGAGGCACGCTTTGAGTGAAGCTTATGCCATGATGGCCGAGTGTCGTGCTAAACTGGAGGTCTACAGGAAACCAGAGTAATATAATTTGCTATGAATCACAGCAATGGAATACTTATAATCTTCTTTACAGCATTACCCGTTTGATGACCGCCACCAGTTTCGATGCGTCTGGTCGCCGATTGCTATCCCGACTGCAAAGCTATCTGGCTGCGAATGAGGCGCAGCTGCAGCTGGCACAACAACAGATTGATACACAATGGGAACAGTATCAGGATGTGTTGCGTCGCAATTCTAAATCAAAAATGCATATGCCCTGCCTGGAGGGCATCTATCAGCGATTGACACGCCTGCAAAATCTTGCATCCGATCAGCGCATTACGCAGAACAACATTAAGACAAAGCTCAAGGAACGCGGACTGCTGCAGGTGGCGTTCCTCAAACAGGAGAATAGTCGCATTCGCAACAACGAAGCGTAAGCACTCAAAAACAGTTTTGATTATATTAAATTGAAATGAAATTTAACTTTTACAGCGTAGACACACTCGCCGATTCCATACTCTCAATGAGCCTTCATCAGGCGGTAGACACAAATCGAGCCAAATTGTCGCGCAAGAAATTGCAGAGTATACGCGAGCAGCTGCAGCAGCATAAGGTGCAAATCATTAGTCCGCAGCGACCCGATCGTGTTGGTCTAAAGTCCGAAGTCATCTTGGAGACCAAACTAAAAGCAGAGCTCCAAAAGAAGACAGCTACTGCAACAGCAGCAGCAGCGGCGGCAGCAGCAGCCAAGCCAATAATGGCGCACAAAGCAACTCAAGCAGCAGCTGCGATTGCCAAACCCACCGCCTCCAAGCCAGACATGACTATGGAGAAGGTACAACAGCATAGTCTGACGTCACCAGCACCGACTTCGACTACACTTAGCTTCAGCCAGAGCAGTCCCTTCGTCAAGACCACTGCGTCCACAGTGACAACAACAACTCTAAGCGCTGGAGAGGTCACCAAACCCACTCAATCCATGTTTGGTGGCGCTACACCATTTGGTTTTGGCCAAACGGGCAGCAACACAAACAAGCCCATGACGATGGCTCCAAGCAAACCAAACCAAGATAATGTGCCCAATATCTTTTCCGGCTTTGGTAATACAGCATTTGATGTCACCAAGCCCAAAGCAATGCCAGAGCAGCCCAAGGAAGCGCCCTTCAAGGCAATGGATCTGAAAAAGGACACAAACGCGCCGGTGGAGCCAAAAGCAGAGGTAATCAAAAAGGCACCAGTTACACCCAAAGCGGAGCCAGCTGCCAAACCCTTTAGTTTCTCCGGCTTTGGCAGCAATGCAGGCGGCGCTATTGGCAGCGGCAGTTCCACCTTTAATTTTGGCGGTTTTGGCTCCTCGCTGGGCACTACTGCAGCACCACCAATTTCAGCGGCTGCTGCTTCTACAACAATAGCTGCACCTTCATCCGTTGCCATCAGCAACTTTGAGTCGATTGTCAGCAGCAGCACAACTCAAGCTCCGGCTTCGACACTGACTGCAACTCCAAAACCAGTTGCTGTTGCTGCTTCAGCTGCATCTAGTGAGCCCAGCAGCACCAGCAGCGTTGCAAGCGTTATAAGCACAGCTGGAGCTCCAGCTGCCGTAACTGTAACAAGCAGCAGTGAACCAGTTATTGATAATCTCTTTGGTTCCATTAATATTTGTAAGCCGCAAACAAAGGACAATGTTGCTGGTAAGAGTTTAATAGAAAAAAAGATAGGGTATTTAATTATTTTATTCTGTATCACACAGCTGCCGCACCCGCTAACATCTTTAGTGGCTTTGGTCAAAGTGCTGGCACAAGCGTTGCGAGTCCTTTTGCAGCAATGCCAGCTGCCAATTTCGATGCCGGCAACAAACTTTTTGGTGGCACAGTCAGCGCTGTAGACAGCAGCACAGCAGCAACAGCACTAACAACAACGACACCAGCAACAAGCACAACAGCAACATCAATTGCAGCTCCACCAACAGCAGCACCCACAGCAACTGTTGCACCCGCCAGCACAGCAGCAGTAGCAATGAGTACAAATGCAACTACAGCGCCCGGCAGCAGTTTCTCGTTCTCGAATGCATTTAGCAGTTTGAGCACGGCCAGCACAACACCAGCTGGCCCAATGACAGCCACCAGTTCGGCCACTTCGGGATCAATGTTTGGTGGTGGCAATGCCTTTGCACCAACTGCATCAACTATTAGCAGTCCTTTTGGGTCAGCAACAGCTGCTTCTCCTGTGGTTGTCACAGCCGCCGCCGCTTCACCCACTGGCAATATTTTTGGCAATGTGACCAATCCGCAGGCGAGCGTTTTTGGTCCTGTATCACCTAGTGCACCGCCCAGTGGCCTTTTTGCATCGGCTGCTGCTGCTGCTGTTACCAGCGCCTCACCCTTTGGCGTTCCAGCAGCAACTGCCAGCTCTGGCGGCAGCATCTTTGGCCAGGCAGCAGCCGTAACTGCAGCTGTGAAACCCATCGGTTTTGGTTCACCTTCAACTGCGCCGGCTGGTGGTTCAATCTTCGGTGGCACCAGCAACACCACAACTTCCCCCTTTGGCGGTAGCTCGATATTTGGTGGGGCCAACAGCGCACAGAGTCCCACGGCTGCTGCGCCTGGAGCTTCAATATTTGGCCAAAGCGTATTTGGTCAGCAGCCGACAGCTGCCAATGCTGGTAATCTATTTACCAATACTAGTGTTGCACAACCACAGCCATCTGGTTTTGGTGGCTCCATTTTCGGTGCTGCTGCTGCAAATCCAAGCACGCAAGCTGCCTCGGGCGGCTCCATCTTTGGCGGCGGTGGTGGTGGCAACACCTCTGGTGGCTTTGGTAGCTTTTCACAAACAACGCCAGCTCCTGGTGGCTTTGGCAGTGGCTTTGCACAGGCTGGTGTTTCAGTGGCTCAGACCGGTTTTGGAGCACCGCAGCAACAGCAGCCACAATCGCCGCCTGGTGCTTTTGGTGGCAAACCAGTGTTTGGTGGCTCTCCGGCTTTTGGTGCAAGTCCCACCTTTGGTGGTGCACCCACATTTGGTAGTCCCAAAGGCTTTGGCGCATTTGGTGGCAGTCCTAGTGGTGTTGTGGCACCGCCTGCTTTTGGTGCAACACCTAAACCACCGGAGGGCAACATCTTTGATACGCTGGGTAACAACGATACGGGCCTCTCCTTTGGCAACTTGGCTCAAACTGGCAACTCCAATGCCCCAAAATCCTCATTTGGCGGGTGAGTTGAGTTTATTGAAAGTTCTTAAAGCTTGTAAATTCTAATCTTTTTTTTATCATTTGTTTTGCAGCTCCTCCTTTATGACATATCGCTAAGCATATTTGTTTGTCTTCGTTAAGTGAATTTGTATTAAATAAGTTGAATTAAATGTTTAAGCATACTCGTTTGATATCAGTAAAAAACCTACCCCAGCCCAGCTTGTACCCCGAGAATAATAATGATAGTAATAAAGTTGGATATTTAACGTTTAGCAACAGCTATTACACATTATATTTTCAATTGGTTATACATATACAATAATATGCATATAATTAGTGCGCATAGTTATACATTAATAAAAATATATATAATATAGTCAGATATATATATATATATATATAAAAAGACACAACTTAAAAAAATGCAGACGAAAAAAAGGCGTAAACGTACGATTATACATACATATACTATATATAGCATATAAATAGTGAAAAATAGTCAAAAACATTTTACATATAGAGTTATACATACATACAGCATACATATATATATATATAGATTAGTATAAATAATTTCTTTTTTAATTGTATATATATTTATAGGTTAGGGATTTTTAAATGCAATTTGTTTTGTTTTTTTTTTAATATATTTTAATTAGGTCTAACTTAGTTTGGTAATTGTTAGAGATTTACATGCGACTACCCAGCTTAGATGTTTGTTATCCGATTTATATTTAGGATTTATTTTAGTTTGTTTGCTTTTCGTTTTTTTTTTTGTTTTGTTTTCTTCAATGTTAGTTACGTTTTAGCACACATTTAATTTGTTTAGTTTAGTTACCATTATTATTATAATTATATTATTTTTAAATTAATGCTAGAGAAAACACATTGCAACAATTTGTTGAAAATTCGTTAAGCTTTTTTTTCTTTGTTTGCTTATTATTGTTGTTGGTGTTTGTTGTTCTGTTTCTGTTACTGTTACTGTTTTTTGTCGTTGTTGAGCAACATACTTAACTTAAGCACGCTTATTATTATTATCTTTTTTACTCGTTTCTTTGAGAGTACGGCGCGTTTAAAACGACCGTTACAAGTTGTGGTGTGCAGCTTTCTTTGTTGTTGTTGTTTGTTATCGTTAATCGTTATCGTGTTTTTTTTTAAATTTATTGTTAAACAACTGTTTTCTATCTACAAAAGGAAACTGTTACTACTTTCAATTCACTTTGACGGGGCGCAGACGGGGGGGTTGGGGATGGAATGTTCTTCATTTAACATATCTTCGTTGATGCGGAGCGGGAGGGCGTGCGTTGGCGTTGAGGGCGTGGCACATGCAATGACTTGCTTAAAGCTTATACACTTATCGGTGTGTCTGTCTGTGTGTATGTTTATGTTAATATGAATGTGTGTGAAAAATGTACTGAAAATGATTTTAAAAAAAGAGGAAAAGATTTGAAAATTGTTACATTTGAAAACAAGTTTGGAAAGGAAGGAGAATTTGTCAATTAATTTTGTTGTACGGCAGGGGCTACAGTTGCGTTCAGTTAAGACATATACTATATATATATATACGGTATGGTTCAGTTATAGTTTGCTGTTTATATATATGTACATCGCCTGGGTAGCTTGCTATGTATATTTTGATATATATATAAAAATTAGAAGCGGAAGTATTTAAGAAAGTTAGGAAAAGGCAAAGGCAGGGCCGCTCCTTGTTACATAAAATATACATATATAGTTTATATAAATATTAGTTGTCAATACATATATAATGTATTTATATACTATATAAAATGGTTTATATATGTATTAAGAGTAGAGCTGAAAAAGGTGAATTCAAGTTTGGTAACTAAATTTGTAAAATTTGAGAAAGATTAAATCGAAAAAATGTTTAGTTTTCAAGCTCTACTTATATATAAAGAATATATATATGTGTGTATTATATGAGAATATATGTATGCATATATATATAGAGATGTGTATGTATGTGGAGGACATATAGTATATAATGAGCAGTAGTCATAGTCATAGTTATAGTCATAGTAGTAGTCATAGTAGTATTGGAGAGTAGTCGAAGTGTTTGGTAATATTGGTAGATTGATGATTATAATGACGACAATGAGCTTTTGGATTGGAATCAGGTGGATAAGGTATTCGAATTTTGATGATCGAATACCCATTATTGTACTACCAGTGCATTAGACGCAACTGATCGAGAATGCGTTGCTTGAAAAAGGTGCCCAACATGCCAAAGACTGTCGATACGGCCGCAATGGCCATCATGACCTGCATGACGCAATGGATGCCCGACAATTCCTCTTCGGTTTGCTTGTGCCGATGCCGGGCACGATGATGCCGTCGACTTGTCATGCCACCAGATTCGTGTAGACGCTGCAAACGTTCCATATCCTCATCGAATTGGGGTATAATTGCCAGATTGATGACCTCCGTCTTCGATAGCAGCTGTTCGTTGGCAATTGTGTGTGCCTCGGTGGCACCGCCGCCACCACTGCCGCTCTTACTGCTGGTTGCCTCATTGTGCTCCCGTTCGCGTTCTCGCTGCTGTTCGAGCTCACGTATACGCGATCTCTCATCGAGCATGGTGTTGTCGCGACTAAAATCAAAGTCACGTCCAGTGGGCAGCTGCAAGGAGGACTGCTGCTGCTGCTGGTGCTGGTGCTGCTTGGATGTGGGAAACTCGGCAAGATTCACTTTGGTTAGGAAGTGCAGATTGCTGCTGCCCGGCTTCTGATCTGTCGATTCCTGGGCAGGCTGCGCAAGCAGCGAACGTGGTGTTGCCTCACTCACACCCAGCAAGGGTAGATTATCGCGGACACGTGTCTCCTGGAATTGATTCTTCTTAATGCCCAGCACCTCGGACAACGGACGATTAATCATCGGCAGCAATGAATCCGATGTGGGTCTTATTATGAAGCTGCCGCCATTAGCTGGCGGTTCCAATATCTCTGGCTGCAGTGGCTTGGGAGTAGCTGCTGCAGGAGCTGGCTTATCGCCAGCACTTTCATCCTGTTCACTGTCCGTATAGACCGAATCATCCGATGAGTCATCGGAGCTATCCTCCTTGTTGGGCTTGTTGGAAGGCTCGGAAGTTTTGGTAAACTTGTGCGTTAGATTGCGTATCGGCTCGTACTTGGAGCTCTCCGAATCTCCACGATAAAGCAGCGCCACCTTGCCATCGGGTGTTAGTACAGGCGTTATTTTTGGATGTGGCGATGGAAAACGATGACTGCTCTCCGGATCCGGTGACAAGGCATCGAAATCAGTAAACTGTGTCGCTGGCTTCTGCTGTGCCGCCAATTGTTCTCTTTCCAGCTGTTGCTTCTGTTGCTGATGCTTATCCCCATCGCCATCTTGTGGCGTCTGTTGATACACAATACCAACTTTGCCCAAGGGCGTTGATATTATCTTGATTGCATCATTGCTATTCTTGCGAAAATAGTGATTCGATGCATGATGAGCATTTTGGGCGCCGCGAAAGAAGCCAGCATTGTTGTCATCGTTGCCATTGTCAGCGTATTCATCATCGACACCGTCATCGTTATCCTCGCCATCCTCATCATCGTTAGCAAAATGGCCGCTGCTCTCGCGCAGATCAATCGCAGTGCTCGGTACGGCTACGGCAATCTCTGGTGCAACAGCAGCTGCTATCAATTCCGCCCTCTCACTCTCCGTCAGCAGCTTCTTGCGTATGGTCTCCAGATGCGTTTGCCTATAGCTGGAATTGGGCTTGAAGCGTGTTTTATAGCTGCTGGAGCCGGCGCCGGCGCCGCTGCCTTCCTCATTTACAAAATGCTCCTCATCGGCACGGGGACGTGCGGTGCGTGGACGTTCCAAAGCTATACGCTCATCATCCTCATCATAGCCCATGTCCTCTTCCTCTTGCTTAGCTGCAGCTGCCTCTGCTGCTGCCGATTCTTCTCTCGACTGTTGTTGTTGTGTTGTCGGTGAGATGAGACTTTTGGGATCAGGCAGCTCTTCGGGCTCCTCATCATCATCATCATCATCATCTGAAAATAAGCTCGTCTCCTCATCCAAACCATCATCATCAACATCCTCATCGTCATCATCATCGTCATCATCATAGAGATCCGCTTGCATGCGCTCTGTATCTGTTTCCATGTCCTCCTCCATGGCATAATCATCATCAACAACATCCTCCACCATCTGCCCCTTTTTGTTGTCATCGTTTAGCTGCCCCGTGCTATCATAACTACTGCTATGCGGCTTATAACTAAAGTTATTACTACTGCTACTGCTATGATTATTATTATTATTATTATTATAGTTATTATTATTGGTGGTATTGGTATTGGTATTGGTATTATATGTTAAGTTTAATTGTGTTCCTAGGCTAACATCTAAGCTGCTATTGCTTGGTTTAAGCAATTGGGTAGTCGCATCTTTCAGTCAGTAGCATTTCTTGGTGCATCCACATTTACGCACAATATCTAAATTCTTGATATATTTGCGATTATTGCTGCACACCATGCGAACCTGTACGAAAATAAAGGATATATGAAGTGAAGTTAGTATATTGAAAGTCTGCAGGAAGTATCAGGAACATCTTATATAAATAATCTATTGTTGATTATGTCTCTAGCCATATAAGGAAGTTTTTTAAAGCTTAACCCAAATACAAACAGCGAAATTTAAGCTTTAAGTATTTCCTTTTCCTTTCCCTAAATACAACTCACATTAGCCAATCAAAAATTTAAGTTTTTGCCAAATGTCAGAAGTTTCTCGTTAAAATATTTCAATTTTGAGGACACTTACCTTGCGTCTTCGCACTATTTTGGCCGCACAGCATTGATTGCCGCAGCCGCCAACGCATTTGGCATACTTTAGTGGCTGCCTCGAGCGGCAGTCGTTCTCCGTATAATACTCACGCACCTGCTCCTTGCGACACGTTGCTGCGGCTGCAATATATATTTCATCAGGAGAGAGAAGAAATAAGAAAAAACGAAAAGATGAATATATTATATGGAACGAATGATGAAACAAAACGTTGAAATGCAATTAGTGAAACCACCTTTGACAAGGCAGCGGCCAGCTAATGAGATTACACACACACACACACACACACACATCATCGCACACACACTGCCAGCAACAACACCATTTCCCAAACCATTCTGTAAGCCTTGATGTGTGAGATGAAATGTTTGTGTGTGTGTGTGTGTGTATGATGTGAACGCGTGTGTGTGTGTTAGCAAGTGATGTTATGCAGCATAGCCAAGCGAATAGGGTTGCATTTGAGTAGGGCGTCGCTATACGCTAGGTAATCTAAGGTGCAAGAAAGTTGCACAAGTTCCCTTGAGTGCCGCAATCAAAATGAAAGTTTTGTGTGCAAATTGTGTAAGCAAATTACAACGCACATACGCATACCCTTACCCTTACTCTCCCTGCCTTTGCTTTCTACAAACATAACTTTTCAAGAGCTCAGGTTTTATTCAGACACCAAACTTTTTTTCTTTCCTTACGCTCAATTTACTTGTTGTAAATAGTACTTTGCAAGTATGCAGTTCATGGCACTCCATTTAAAGTCAATTAGTCTGATTAGTTTAGATTTCAACTTCAGCAAATGTTAAACAAACAAATTGCTTACAATTCCCAAGTAGTTTAGGCGTATGATTATTTTGATATTTGATTTGATTTTGTATGACAATTGTTGGTGGATATTTGTTGATGGCTTTAATGAAAGAAGAAGTTTTCAGCTCGAAGTCTTTTAGTTATTCCCAACTCGGAGCTCTAACAATGATAAGTTTATCTCACAACCAAAGTCTTATATCCCACCACGCAATTCACTTGGCCATATGTATTATGTGTTTGTGTGTTATGTAATGAATGTTAGTTGTGAGAGTTCGCAATATGTACCGGTGATTGTTGGGGGCTCAGTGCTGCCCTCACCTTGATCGCAGTAGCGTCCACGCTGGCCATGTTTGCATTTGCATTGATAGCCATCCCTTGAACTGGTGTTGGGAACACAGCGACTGCCGCGACGGCACTTGTGCTCCAAACAAGGATCCACGGGCTCCTAAATGTGAGCAAATAGAAACTTGTCGTTAGTAAAGGTTTTTCAAATCGGTTTTAGATAGACTCACCTCCTTGATGTGCGGAGTTTCATCCATGAAATCCTGCTCATCATCCTCTTCGCCCTCGGCGGGCTCACCTTCGAGCAGCGCACAGCCTGGCGTTATTTTCTGCTGACGCTGCGCATTGCCAAAGTCCACAAGCTTGTGATTGATCCACACCTCCTTCATGCAACCCTTGAAGCTGGTCAAATTGCGTATTTGCCAATTTTTGTACGCCTGTTGAGCAGGTTCCACGGGCAGACCGCCAAGGAACATGGGTGTGCTGAGCTTAAGATAATCGTTGGATCCCTCGTTGATAATGGAACGAGCCAAACCGCGATCAACGCGTAGCGTAAAATTCTTTTTGATGGCCAACAACTCAACCGCATGATATTTGCCATCGGCAACCATTTCAAAGCTGTACATTGTGGACACCGGGTAGTTGCCAACATCATAGCTAACCCTAATGCGTCCATTGAACAGCTCCACCGCCAAATGTGCATCCTGTCCATCGTACATAAGAATACCATTCTGTTCAGCGCTGCTAAAGACAATGGTGACATTTGCCTCTGGTCTCGTGCGCAAGGGCTCCAATTCCACAAAGGAATGGTTGTGGACAAAACTGATGCTGGTTAGATACTCGCACCATTTGCCCGTGTAGCCCGGATGACATTTGCACAGATAATCCGATCCAGCTGCGTTTGGCTGAAAGCAAACACCATGTTTGCATTCATGATTCTGACACGGCGACGTTTGTGGATACATCATGGAGATCATGTTGTGACCCTCACAATACTTGCCGGTAAAGTCATCCGGACATTTGCAGACATAGTCATTGATGCCATCAATGCATGTGCCACCATTCTGGCACATATGATTCTGGCAATCATCAATGTTGTCCGTACAATTGATGCCATGGAAGCCCGCCGAGCATTCGCAGCTATAGTGGGTGAAGTGATCCACACACTTGGCACCATTTGCACAGGGATTGAACTCCTCACTGCAGAACTGTATCTTCGTATCGCACCATTCACCCGAGAAACCCGGCTGACATGCACAGCGATACGACTGGACACCATCGATGCAGGTGGCATTGTTCTGGCAACGAATATCCTCGCCGAGGCAATCATCAATGTTCGTCTCACAGCGAGCTCCCGTATAGCCCGGAGCACACTGGCAGCTGAAGCGTCCCTCTTCGAGCACTGTGCAGGTGGCATTATTTCGACAGGGATTGCCATAGCAGGCATCGATCATGAACTCACAATGCTTGCCATGATAACCAGGCTGGCAAAGGCATTGATAGTCCCGCTGGGGCAGCGCCAAACATTGAGCCTTATTCTGACACGGCTGCTCAAAGCAGGCATTGCATTTGGCCAAGATCTCATTGCGCACCTTGCCGCGACAGGCGAAGTTTGAGGATGGCGTCGACAAGATCAACTTGTCCTTCATGTTCTCCGGTTCGGCACAGCGTGCAATGCCCGGCTCCACATAGTCCAGCTTGAATCCAGTCCGAGAACCATTTCAGTGAGCAATCACAATACAATGGATTGCTGCCCAGCGCACTGTTTAACAGTGTAAAGAATTAGGTGAAAGGGTCAATAAAGGTTAACGGGAAAAAGACCAGAAAGTGCATGCAACTTACATGTGTGTCAGCGACTTGAGGTCCTCGAAGGAGCCCTCCGGCAGCATGGATATCCGATTGCCATGCAGCGAGAGCACGCGCAGATTATTTAGACCAGACAACGCATGACGTTGCAGACATTGCAACTTATTGTACGAAATGATGCTACAAAAAACAAAAAAACAAAAAACCAAGAAAAACAGGTCAAAAGAGAAGCAAATGAAACGTTTACCAAATTGCATACACATGCGGCATTTTCCACATTTCCACAATGAAGATGAAGAAATGAAAGTAATTGCAAAACGTTTTTAACCAGCCAAAGCCAAATTGAAAAGAAATTCACCAACCTAATGGTTCAGAGGGCTTGACTATCGCGCTACCCTGTCAAGGTTAAAGTTGAATTCAGAGCTAGGCAAATAGCTTTAGAGGAAAACTTTCGGAGATGATTAAACTATATATTTTTGGTATTTATTTGATCGGAAGATCGCTTATCTTGCTGATGTGATTCTTTAGTAAAGATTTTAAAATATTGTATTGAATCAAAAGCTTACTTTAAGGTTAACGATATATAACGACATTTTGGGTGTATAGCTAGTTTAAGATTGAAAAATGTTAAAAATCTCATTGACTCAACGTTTTCGTTTAAAGTTATATGCCCCATGCAGTATACCCCATTGCTCTTAATGCGTTGAGGGTATAATAAACGGCACAGCTTTGATTGCGGATAGCGCACACAACAGCGAGAGGTGAAGGGGGTAGTTGAAGGCAAAGGAGTAGGAGTTGGAGAACGACGACAACTAATGCTTAAGCACGAGTCACGACTTAACGTCTCGAATGAATTTCGTGGCCGGTTGAGACGAGCCCAGGCCAAGGGTGGCCAGTTACAGCCGCCACCAAGCCACCAATAAACCGCAAAATGCAATTGCCACAAAAAAAAACCAGTAAGGGGAACGAAAACCAAACTGAAAAAATTGTGTCAAGCCCTCTTGAGGTTGGCAAACGTTTCGATTCGTGTTGCCTTATGCCTCGCCGTCGGTGGCGCATTGTGTGGCAATTAAAAAGTCATTAGAAATGTTGCCCCT
Organism: Scaptomyza montana; assembly: GCA_018904305.1. Taxonomy (NCBI): domain Eukaryota; kingdom Metazoa; phylum Arthropoda; class Insecta; order Diptera; family Drosophilidae; genus Scaptomyza; species Scaptomyza montana. The sequence continues at coordinate 3,265,685 of JAEIGR010000005.1, read as the reverse complement.
TATACTCTAAGTACTTACAGCGTGGATAGTTTGGTTAGATTGGCAAAGGTGTAATTGGATAGTATGGTGATTTGATTGTTGCTAAGATCGCTGCAAAAAACAAAGAAACCAGAGAATTTATATAATGTTGCAACATTGTTGTGGCATGCTGTATGTTACTTACAGTCGTGTCAGCGCACGTAAATGCCTGATGCGCTCATAATGTATCTGCTCAATCTCATTGGACTCCAGATACAATTCGGATGTCTCGGCTGGAATGCCGCGCGGTATCTCCGTCAATTGATTGCGTGAACATCGTACCACTGTGCCGGTGCACGTGCACGCCGGCGGACAATAGCCATCGCCCAGGCAGCCGCCGTTGTTCTCGCTGCTGCATTTGAATTCGTTGTGCGGCAGATCCTTGATTTGCACATCACGTACCTTTATTGGGGCCGCACAACGTGCTGTGCCGCCGTTCAATGATTTTTTACGCAACCATTCGGCGAACCAGGCCAAATGACAATTACAATTGAATGGATTCGATGCTAGATTTCTACAAAGAAAGCAACAACAACAAAAACAAAATTGTTAGATTGAAATGCAAATGTTTTTTTTTTGGAGTAATTTCAATTAGTTTCAAGCACGCGGTGCACTTTTCAAATTGTTTTCACTTTATTCAATGCGACGCGAGCAAAGAGAACTTTGAAATCTTAAATTCACTTTGCTTACTTTTCAAGCTGAATATCAAAGCATAAATATGATTAAATAATAATATAAGAGAGAGTACATAGCTCATTAGAAATAATTTGATATGGCTTCAGTTTAAGATAAAGCTTTACTGAAAGCTCAATGCTCCATCCTATCAACCAGCTAGCACTTCCAAGTCATTCGATTTGTTTCTTCCTCTTTGTTTATCTTTCTTTCTAGCCATCGGTTTCTTTATTATTGAGTGAATGCAGCTTAACTTACTTAAAGCTCAAAGCTCTCTCTCTCAACCTGTCTGATCATTTGCTCCTTAGTTCGCTAAGCTTTTAAAGTGCTGCTTAGCTCACATAAAGCTCAAGTCTTTTATCAACTAGCAAGCACTTGCAGTCAATCAACTTTCTCAGAATGACACCTAGTGATAATTGCATTATATTGGCTTTTATTGATATTTAGTATCAGCTCACACACACAAAATCATAATTTTCAATGGTTTCATTAATTATGACAAATTTTGCACTTTTGGCATGCAAATTGTTTTCAGCATATGTTGCACTTTACTTGGGGCACACACATGTACACACACACACTCACAAACATTCACAAATAAATGCTATAAGGCCTTTAATTATGCGCTTGGTCTGAAAGGCAAACTGAAACAATGGATCGCAAATTACATTGGCAATTCCAAACGCAACACACCGAGCCCAGACTAATTTAATAAGCAATGCTGCTTTGTCATGCCACAGCCTGCAAGTCGGTGTGAATGTGGCCGGTGGCAAGTAACCAACACTTTTGCTGACTCCCTAATTGAGGGCACACCTCCCATACCATAGCCAAGCCATGCCATCCACGTGAAATGATTGAGTATGTGGGTGTCGTGCGGTGCACAGCACTTAATGACTTTCATTGATGCTATTTATTAGCTAGTTAAATGAATTTTACAATAATTAAAGATGAGGCAAACGAAACATACACAACACCTTAGTCACCAACACATCAGCTCCCTACAACAGGTACAGTCAAACTTTAATAAGTCAATCTTATCAAAAAATAATTATCAATTACGCTGCAGCATTTTATGCTTATTAAGATGAACTTTGAAACAGTTTAATAATTTATTTTGAAAAAACTTTAAGCAGCATTTTATTTTTAGCTATTTCAAAATACTTTTGACCTAAGTTAGTTATAAAAAAGTAAAATTGCAAATATGTTATTTTTTTGGCTTAGGCAGGTTGTACTGTACATGTTTTTGCGCTCTTTATTGAACTAAATTTTAATTAATTAAATTATCGAAGGCAATGCATAACTCTCCATTGTGTGTGTGTGTGTGTGCTTGTTGTGAGGGTTGATTTATAACAATATGAAGCAACGAGCAGAACTACACACAAACACACACACACACACAAAGAAGAAGGCAGCAGGCATTTTCTATGTATGTTTAGCTCTTATCGTAGGCAGCCCTGCTATACATTGAAGTTCAATTGAATTATATACAATAGTTGGTGGCATGCAACGAAGAAAAACGGATTTGGTAAGGCAGCAAGCAGCAAGCAGCAAATAGCATCAACATCAACATCAGGCAGCTTCTGTTTTGATGTGATACGAAATCAGACTGAAGTTCAACTAGAGAACAATCAAAACCATTAACCTCAATTTTATGTGCCTATGCCTGTGCCTGGGCTTACGCCTGTGCCCTATGTGATAGTGCGTATGAAGCGCAGAGAGAAGAACACGAAAGAACGAAGCAATTAATGCCAAAGCTAAATCATTTATCTATTGAAGTGCACCAAGGCACTTGGCATAGTTTTAATTGCTATGCATAGCCAGCAGATGCATCACGATACAAGAAACTTAAAATAAGCTAAACGAATATTACTTACAGGGACGTCAGAGAGTTCAGATGCTCAAATGATCCAGGCATAACGCATGAAATTTGATTGTCATAAAGATTGCTGCAATTGGGGGGGAGAAAAAAACAAAAGCAAAAAATCACAAATCAAATTTTCACATTAAAGTTTTCATAGAACTTACAGCGTTTTGAGTTGATGCAAGCCAAGAAACATTTTATTGGATATTTCCTTAATCTTGTTTTCACCCAACTGCAAATCCTGTATACGAGATGCACCCTCAAAGGCATTCGGCTCAATGCCCGTCAGCTGATTGCGCTTCAGTTCCAGTTTAACCAGATGCGGCAATCGACCAAAGAGTCCGTCTGAATTAATGCGACCCAATTCGTTGTCATTGAGTAAACTACAAGAAAGAAACACAAATAAAATATATGTTTATATATTTAAAGTCGAACGTTAAATATTTAAGCAGCTTATTTTTAAATTTAAAATAAAAACCATTGAGAAAAAGAAAATGTTTCACAAGGTTGCAAGATTTTAATGCAATTACAATGACAAAGTAAAACTGTAAGTTACATATTAACTAGATGATAAGATCAGGAATAAAATTTGTTAAAAGTTAATTCATTTCAAGGAAATTACCAAGATCATTTCAGAAAAGCACATTGACAACAATCTACCTTTCAAATTCTGGCAATTTAGCTTAAGTTTTGTCTTATACCAATTTTGACCGACTCTCACTTTAAGTTCTACCAACTTGTGCCACGAATTCTGTCGTTATAAATATGCGCCCATTTACAGAACTTACAAACTAAAAGCAGCTTGGAAAGCTATAATGCTTTTGTACTAATATTTTAGAGTGAAATACAAGTATATTAAGTGGGTTCTTCGTAGGCGAACTTACAGCTCTGTGGTATGCAATGGTATGTCGCGTGGTATTTCCTTGAGACCACGTCCCGCACAGTCAACGGTAGTGCCTTCGCATTGGCACATTGCCGGGCAGTCCGAATCCATGCGACACTCACCGGATAGCTTCATGCGCAATTCATCCCAGGAACCTATAAAGTGGTGGTGGGTGTGCGTTGGGTGGTTAAGTTTAAGACATATTCTTTAGTATTTCTTTTGTTGTTGTTTGTGTGGTTTGGGGTATAAGAGGAGGTTTGCACTTACATTTGAATTTCTCCTCGCGCAACGATTCAATGCGCCGGCGATGCATCCGCTTCGGTGACTCACAGCGTGCTCCACTTGTCTCTATGGGATTTTTGTGCAAATAGTCGGCCAGCCAGCGCAGATTGCAGTCACAAATGAAAGGATTCTTGGCCAAATGTCTATACGTTGTATATATATATAAAGTTGTGTGTGTTGTAAATGGAAAGAAAGCAAGAAAGTAGCATTGAGCATTTGTACTGAATGAAGCCAAGGGGATTTGTAAAGAGGGCGAGAGGAAGAATAAGTAGGAGAATGTTAAGAAAAGCAAAACTGTTGGATGGCGACTTGAGACGTCTTAAAATTGTACGAGCCCTGTGGCTGCAACATTTCCGTTGTTTGTTGTAGTTGCTGTTGTTGTTGTTATTGTGTTGTTGTTTGTTGCTTGCCGGCGCAACGGTTTTTTGATAAAAACTATTTTCAAATGCAATCCTAGAGCAGAGTTGTGCCTGTTAATGCCTTGTTTGACAGAGTGCCCATAAAATAGAAGTTTGGCATCCTACTAAAGTCATCTTAACTCATCTGGTAATTAAAGTGACAATTTTCAAGCTAACTTATTGAATTCTGTTTAAGCTCAATGCAAAGCAAAGGTTTAAAGATATGTTTTGGGACTTGAGAATTATATTTTGACAGACTAATCTCCCTTTTTAAGCATTGTTTTTGCAGTTATTTTGATTTTTACGTTGACAACCCTGACAAATACTTAACCCAGTCAACCATATCGTCAAGAACCACCAACAGCACTTAAAGACAGCGCATTTATCGATGCTCAAGCTTTTTGGCTCATACCATATCGCATCCCAGCCCCCTCTTGCACCATTAATGTTATGTTGTTGGCCTAAAGTAAACCGCCCCCATCCTTTGTTCGTATAGTAGAACATCTTTATGTTTCACAGCCGATATGTATTACTGAATAGGCGGTACGATGTTGTTTGGCTGCTAAACAAATGTCAACGAGACGAGGCGCTGCAGCGGGCCGTGCCAAAGTCAAAGCAACTACTAAATGCACTTCAGAGGTTTAACACCAAAGTGCCTGGGTGCCTTCTGGGTGCTCCTTCATTCAAGTCTGCTCTTGGCTTCAAAGCAGGGGGCGTCAGCTTACTTGCAACATGCAAGTCGCAATGATGGTGGCTTGGTGGTTTGGGTGGGTTCGGGGGGGTTTAGGAGAGTGGTGGGCGTGGTAGTTAGTACTTACACCGTTTTGATGCTCTTCATGGCGTCGAATGTGCCATTAGCCAGAGACTGTATGTTGTTGTCGTACAATGAGAGCAAACTGAGGCTGTGCAGGTCGCGGAAGGCATCCTTGCGTATGCAGGAGATCTCGTTGGCATTCAACAGCAGCAGCTGCAGTGAGCCAAGTCCTTTGAATACGCCCGAGGGTAAATCCTTTATTTTATTGCCATACAACACGCTGTAAGCATAAAAAAAAAGAAAAAAAAAACAAAAGAAATGAATAAAGCACAAATAGAAATACAGCAAAATGAATATGTTAGTCGAGTTGAATAAACGACTTTGTAGATACCCTACATTAAGATTTAATAGACATATAAGTTATTTATCGGAATGCGTATAGAAATCAATACAATAAAGTCAGGATGTCTGATAGCTTTATTATTATGCAGAGTTGCGTTCACCCATTATCGATATTTTTACAACCAGCAACAGTTATCGATAAACTTAACAACGAGGCAATAAGCATAAAGCATTAATGGCCATACTTTACAACAATAAACTTTTAAATCAGGTTTTTAAAGATCCGTAGAAAATATTCTTCAATCAAATCAAAAACATTAAGATCTTTGACTTAAGCCAAATTTATTTGCTTTGAGAAATTCAGTTGGAAATTTATGGTTTTAAGAAAAAAATTTAATACTCAACTTACTTTAAGTCTGTTACAAAGGTTTCTCTTAGTTCATGATACCCCTTTAGCCCGCCTCAAATAAGTAAATGGTAGAAGTGAAAAAAAAGAGCTAGGCATCTTGTTGTTCTTGTGGTGGATTCCTGTTGTTGTCATTGCGGGCGGCAACTGGTTTGGCACACACACAGACAGACAGACATGTTAAGAGGGGAGGGAATGGCGGGCAGAGGCGGGTCATTGTGGCCAACACAGGTAATCTGATGCCTTGCGGTGTTGGCAACGCTTAGCATAGGCCGATTAGCCCCCTCAAGCCTAAGCTCCAAGGCCCTTAGGCCCAGGCTGTCTATCAGAGGAGTTTGTATATGTGATGGAACTGACACCACTTCATACACTCACACACACACACACAAACACCACTTGATAGACATACACTTAACAAGGCGACTGCACATTTGGTTGGCAGTACTTGGCTACTTGTTGCTAATGTTTGGCAGTCTACTTACAGTGTGGTTAACTGCTTTAGGCCACTTAATGCATCGTGGGCTATTCGCGATATATTGTTGTTCGACAGATCGATGCGTCTCAGTCGACGAAAGCTCGAGAAGGATTTTGCTGGCAGCTCCGTAATGAAATTCTGCTCCAGGCGACTGCAAGATAGAAAAATAAGTTAAAATTTTGTGTTTTATGTTAAGTTGGAAAACTTACAGTTCGGTGGTATCATCTGGCAGCGTAACGGGCACACTTGTCAAACTCTTCTCACGGCAATCGACAATGCCATCGGCACAGCGACAGGGATGGGGGCAACTGTTCTCCACGCCGCATTCCATTGGCGCATGCTCGGTGAGGCCTGCAAAGTGGCAAGTGTAAAGCAAACTGCATATTTAGCTTGTTATACAAGGCAGGCAGGCAGGCGAATTTCATTCAGCGAGCCACTTGGCTTTGATTTGATCCACTGCACCAATAGCTAAAACAGCAAAAACAACAACAGCAGCAGCCGCAACAACTACATAATTATGAATGCTACTGCATCGCGACTCAAGATGCAACAACTGTGGAGCTGTGCCACAGCTGCCGCTGGTCATAAATGTTTACCCACATAATTCCATAGCATTTCGTGTACACAAAACGAAAGTCAAACACAACACAACGCTCAGGCAGCAAACTTCAGTCATACTTTGATAACGACGAATATTCGATGCTCTATTTTGGAAGGTGAGGTACTCTTTATCGAGCAAATATTGAATTCAATCTTAGTTTTCAGCTACGAAGTAAATGCCATAATTTGGAGAAAAAGTTTAGATCGCTGTCTTACCGTTTTGACTGTGCGTTGATAGCAATCAGTCAGCGAATTTGAACATTTCCTATTCTTCAACTCTTATTGATCTGGCATTATTTTCCCTTGTTCTTAATGCCTTTTTTTATATTGCAACCTATTATTTAGCTTTCCCTTTTTTTCATGATTTGTTTCTCCTTTCAAACACCTTCTCTTCCTAACATTCACCTCATCTGCCCGTTAATGTTTATCCATTAAAACACAAATCTGTTATTACTGATTCATTCAATCAAAAATTTAAATATGCTATTAAGCAAAGCCAAAAAAACAACAGCAACAACAACAACTAAAATCAAATCAAATTAACGGCTCATTAAACAATTCTTATTTCTAGAAGCTAAATAGCTAAACTGAAGTAAAGTGCCTGCTAAAACTGTACAACTCTCAACATGGCACAGTGTGCTGAACAACAATAAACGATGGAAGTAAAACTCGTTTCATGGCATCGTTTGGCGCACATTTTCCGCTTCATTGAGCAGAGCAGCATAAGATTTTTATATTTATTTTTTTTTGGAGTTGAAGACTCCATTGGGAGGCTTTCCAAATGCTGGTGCTGCTGTTGTTCTGCCCGCAGCAGCAGCGTTTGTGAGCATCTGCATCCCAATCAAGCAAACGCGATGACGGCGTTAAACGTTTTGGCAAACACAACGTTGATGGTGCTCTCTACAGCCCCCCGCCAAAGCCCCACTCTGCAGTTTCAACAATATCCGCTTGTTGTTGTTGCTATTGGTTTGAGTGGGCGGCACAGCGAGGGCGTGCCCATATGACTGCTTATGATTTACAATGCTTTGTTTTGTGCAGTTGCTGTTGCTGTAGTTGTTGTTGCTCTGGCATATAAAACTAATTAATTTGGCATAGCATCTTGTTGTTGTTGTTGTTGCTGTCGAGTTACCACGACATTTGTCCATTTTTGGCAAGTTAAATAGTTTGGCTGGGTCTGGTGTATCCATACCTGAGCATTTGAACTCCTGATCGTGCAGGTCCGCCACGTTTTGGCCCTTCAGTTGCGATGGTGACTGGCAGCGCGTGTAGGGGGCAAGACGAGGGGCGCTGCGTAGGTAGCGCGACAGCCAGGACAAATGGCAATCGCAGGCGAACGGGTTATCGGAGAGGCGCAGCGCTCGCAATTTTCCCAATCCCCCAAAGGCATTGTGCGGCAGAGCGGTCAAGTTATTGTTATTCAGTGTGCTGTTCGAAAGATGAATAAAAAAAGACAAGAAAAATCGTATAGAATATGAGCAAGAGAAAACCAATAAAGAGAGTGTCTAAGGGGGGGAGTTGAAGTTGCATTATTGCATTATCAAGTGAATGCATCTTTGGACTCTCTAGCTAGCTAGCTGGCTAAAAGAAACTTAGGGATGGGCCACAGAAAGCACTTGAGCCTCATTCTGGATTATCAAGTGAAATGGGATTATAGACTTTTATTTTGAACTCTTAACGCAATTTTCATAGAACAAATTGCTTTATTGATTTTGTTATTTTTTGTTAACTTGCATTCGTTTTAACTGTTTTAATGTTTTTTCTTTAACCAACACTGCTTAACTTTTTTATAGTTATATTTTTAATGATTTTTTTTGTTAATTTACAGCACAAAGTTGGTGCTTTAATTGTTGATTTTATGCATTTACCAACACTGTTTATTTATAAAGATAACTGTTGTTTATTCAAGCTCGTTGATTGCTCAAATTTGCTTCTTGACGCATCCCTAATTTCATTTGGATGTTGTTGTACTCACAGTATTTCCAGTTCCAACAATCCCTTAAAGGCATGCTCATCCATACATGTGATTTGATTGTTGTCCAACTGTAGGCTCCGCAGCGACTGGGCGCCCTTAAACACCCGACGGCCTATCGTTGTGATGACATTGTGCGAGATGTCTCTGGAAGTGTGTGCGAATTGAGGATGTTGCAGGCGGGCAGGCAGGCAGGCAAGCAGGAAAAGGAAGGATTTGAGAGTCAGTTAGTATTTGTAATCTATTTAGGATGGATAAACTACTGCTACATACTAATAATAGTATATGTAGGTAGATATAGTATATATAGTAATTGCTACATGGCTACATTTTGATTACTTACAATCGCAAAAGACTTGCTGAACTTGTCACAAAGTTTTCAGGTATTGCCTTAAGTCGATTGTTGTTTAGGCGTCTGATTTATATAGAGTGAAGGTGTTTGGTTTTTTTTTTGATTTGGTGTTTTTTTGATTGGTTTTTGGTATTTATTTTTTTTGGTGTACGAGCATATTAGATACGCAAAACGAAACGCAACGAAAGTAGAGAGATATGCATAAAACGAAACGAGAAAAAAGATACAAAAAGTTAAACTCAAAACTCAAGATTATCGCAACAAACTAAATCGAATATTTGCACGATAAATATTTGGTTTTTATTGTTATTTTTTATAGCTACAAGCTATGTGAGAATCTATTTCTATAAAGAGCAGCAAAATTTGGTTAGTTCATAAAGTGAATTAGTTTGATATAAAAAAAAATCTCATGCAATAGCATCAAATTAGCAAGTCATTCGATTGGTTTTTGCTTTTATGTATATAGTTTAGATCTCTACTTACAGTCGCTCCAATGAAACCAAATCTTGCAGCGCATTCTTCTCAACGGAGTGTATTTGATTGTCCGTCAATTGACTGTGGAAATATTTGAAATAAGTTTCAAAATAAATGTTTACTTGAGAATTCATTTGATAACTTAACTTTTTCATTTTACTAGAATTCATTTTAATAAGTTTTAAATATTTTCTGCGACTTCTTTTTCTTACATCAACAAGCACTTAACATTTAAGCTGATCTTAACAGCAAATTGTGTATTGCAAAATCCAAATAAATTTTAAACTTATCAGCATACAGTAGAAACACATGTTGCAAGACCTGTTTTACTCAAGAAACTTTCAAATGCAATTTTGTGGCTAAATTTATGGGAACGCTATCATGACATTTGATGTCAATTTGCATGCAACATATTTTGTATTTCGTAACGCTTAACTTAACGACAGATAATGCATGAAAAACGTAATTTAATACGCGTAGAGTAAGTAAGAAAAGGTAAACATTAAGCTTAAATTTTATTAAATGCTTCTCTTGATAGCTTGATCGAATTACAAGCAATTTGGCTTATGATTTAAGTTTATCGCTTGCGGAACTCACCATAAAATATATGCAGGGAAATAAATTATAGCCTTACGAATAAAAACTCGAATAGTAATAATAAAATACTTACAGCATTCGTAGCTTGGTCAAACGCTGAAAATCCGTCTCATATATCACGGTCAAATTGTTGCCTTGCAAATCGCTGCAAAAAGAAAGAAGGAAAAGTGAGAAATGGAGACAAACACGCAGTTAAGAGATTAGGCATTGTCTTTAATTATGTTGCAACCCAAGTAATCGCAATGCGCTAATCGAAATCAGCTGAAACATAATGTTTCCAACATGTGAGAGCGCGGCGATAATAATTTTTAATTGCTTGTTAAACAAGGCACATGAGCAACAACAACAACAACAACAGCTAGTACAACATCTTAGATATGGCATACAAGCAGCTGAAAGAAGATGCAGATGCAGATGCAACAAGAGCGTGGAAAGGAAGATGCTGTGGCTGTGTTGCTGCGTTGAAAATGCAGCCTTTTGTCTGATAACGAAAATATGATATTTAATCATTTGAAAATGCGCGCAGGAACGAAGTTGAAAACTTGTTTTGTCTTCTTTTGCGCTTTATGTTGGCGCAGACAGATAGAGATACAGAAAAAATTTGTTACCTGTAGATGTCATAACAATGAAATGCAGCAACAACAGACCCGTGTGCGCATGCGCATGCGCAACAACAACAGCAACAACAACAACTCGTTGTGGCACAGTTCAGCTGCTTATTTTGAGTAAGGTTTGGCAGTCAAAAAAGAGCCAAGAGGCTAAGAGAGGCTACAACAACAGGTAGCAAGCAAAGACCTTCGGTCTGGGGCCCACAGCAACAGTCTCAGTTCGAGCCCAACACAAACACAAACGAGAAATATTGTGTGCAGGCCTTAAGCCTTAATGAAACTCGCATCAAGTTGCCGATGAGCATGCGAGTACACTGAGCAAAATATTTTTTACAAAGCAGAATATGAAATAATAAAATTCTAATACTTAAGCTTCTCTTTGTCTTGTATTTTTTATTTAAGTTTTCATTTTTGGAAGAAAAATAACACAAAAATTCATTGTTATGTATTGTTACTGCTTTGTTTTGCTCAGTGTACAACTGAGTTTAGTCCCAAGCTGCTTTGCACAGCACATACACACACACACACACACACACACACACAAGCTTGGGTTTTTTTTAATGAGCTTAATATCTTGGCAAGATGTGGGCATCTCTTGCTTAGATCCAACTGATTACCGAGACCTACAACTACGACAAGATACGACACAATAGACCTGAAACAAAACAAAACAAAAAAAGGCGCTTCTAATTGCTAGACATTTTTCAAAAGATTTTTTCAAAATATAATTATAATAAACGTAAGTTTATTTTTATTATTTGGTCGTTTGATTTTTTGCCGTTTCGTTTTGTCGCGGACGTTATAATTTAATTTTTAGCATATTTACATTCAACTTCATTAGATTTTTTGAAGCAGCAAGCTTTTGTATAGTTTTTTTTTTATATTTTTAAGGTTCCAATTAGTTTTCAGCTCGAGTTGTTGGTTCCATTTTTATTTTGTTGCTATCGCTGTTGTCTTTGTTGATTTTTGGCAGCTATAAATTAGGCTTTACCTTTTTCGTGTTTTATTTTGGATTTGTTTTGTTTTTAAAGTGAGGTGTAAAAAGGCTTTTGCGAGCAAAATTAAAGTGAATTTAGCTTGGTTTATAGTAAAAAGGTTCTGGCCATCTCGAAACTAGTATATGCTAAACTCTTGTCGTGCCATTTCTATAAAATGTGTAGGTGTAGCGTGTGCCTGTCTCTGACTGTCTGCATTTGACAGACAGTTAGCTAAGCGACCATTCTAATCCTCATTTTAACCTGCTCTTAACTACCTCTCTCTCTCTCTCTCCCTCTCTCTGCCTTTGTCTCTCACTCACTGTCACTAGGGCCATTTCCAGGGCCATGGAATTGTTCTATGTAATTAAATGGCAAGTTTGGTTTGGCTTCGGCCTCGTTCGCTCTCTATGTGTTATAGGGCTGGGCCAACATTTGCCCTGGCTCCAGTTTTTGCACTGTTTTTTTTTTTTTTGCTATTCTAATGCCTGCCAATAGTTGTGGGCATGTTCAATATTTGATGTGCACAGACACACACACGTACATGTGTGTGTTAGTTGAACATGAAACCAATGTTCGCATTAGGGTGACTCAACTTAAATGCTGATTATCATGGCACTAATATAAACAGTGACTTTTTATGTAATTAGGCGCCAGTAATTAACTAAGCATCAATTAAAGTTGTTATAAAGAATACTTTAATTTAAGCTTTTGCTTTTATTATACTCCATATGAAAGGTTAAGGTATTGTATAGTAATTAAATAGTTACTCGAAATCAAACTAATCGCAAGACAAAGACTTAAGTCTCCACATTAAGTTCTTAAATAAAATACTGTGTCGTGATTTCAATGGCATTTGAAAATTATACTTAAGCTCTTTAGCTTGCTATCAATAAATAATCATTCACATCACAATAAACACAACACGATAGTAATTTAATAACCAAACAGATAATTAAAAACTGATTAAGCTCCGAGTTTTTCTATTCAATTAATGATTGAAATTAAAAACTCCGCCTTTAAAAATCCCAAGAGCTTTAAGTATTTAATTATAAATTCTGAATATTTTTTTTACAAACATTTAACTGTCAATCATTTCTGTCAAGTATTCCCTTCCATTCCATCCCTCTCTCTCTCTCTCTCTCTCTCACACGCATTTGTTGTGTGTTTGTAGCTTAAGTTTCATCTTTCAATTAATTTTTCTTTACTTTGTACTCAGATTTCCATTGCTGTTGTTGATTGCTGCTTAAGTTTTAATTTTCATAAGCTCCCTTGACATGTGTTTGCGGATTCTATATCTTCCCGATTTTCCAAGAGTTTTTCAATTTTACTTGATTTTGTTTTTTTGCAATTCATTCGAAGAGCTTAAATTTGGCACACATTTTCTTTCGTCAAACTGAAAATCTGTCAGTCAGTCAGTATGTCTGGGTGGGGCTCGGGTGTTTACCGCAACGTTGGCATGAAACACCCTGTGTCGGACAGGGCGCTTGATATTTGAAAATGCAAATATGCCGTGCATGCTGACATGTTTTCAGTTTCTGCTTTTCATTTTTCTTTCTTGCATAATTTTTCATTTTTTTTTTTATACTTTTTTTTCTTATTTATTTTCTGTATATTTTGCATTTTGCATTTTGCTTTTTGCATAAAACAAATGTGTCCCTGAGCGCTATTTGACTGTTTGGGGCGCCTCTGACTGCTTATAACAACTGGGCTATGTTTTTGTTGTTGCTGTTGTTGTTGTTTCTTCAACGTTGATATCTGTTATTAATTTATGTAGAGAGAGAAAAAAAAACGGCTTTTTGAGGTCGCTATGGAGCAGGTCTGTTGGGAGTTTTGTTGACCGGGTAATTGGCGGGGTTAAGGGGAGATTGGCTCCACTGTGGCATTTTGCATACACTTGCTAATTGCCAACGCGTTAATTTATGTGGCGTCGGCTTAATGCATTTGACCATTTTGCGCACGTTGCATGCAACAATTGCCAAAGTGGCCGCCACTTTCAGTCTCAGTATCGCAGTCTCCTTCGGCGACAATTAATAAACTTAATGGCGATTTAATGTACGACTCAAGAGACACCAAAAGACAACAACAACCACCACAACAACAACGATGACGCTGCGATTTCCGCAACGACGATCCCAACACTGTTTTTCGTCCATTTGTTGTTATCGAGACACTCTGCTGAATGCTTCGACATGGTCACGGCTTTATTTGCCTTTAGCTCTGCTCGTTGTTTGTCTATGCTGATTTCTCGCAGTTGTTGTTAAACAAATACCACAAATGGTCAGCTGCATGCGAATGGCGTTATGTATGCATATACAAACATACATTTATATAAGAAGTGTTACTTTATAAATGTGTATAACAAAAAATATGTTCAATATATGCATGCATATATAGATCATTCATTGCCAAGGCTTTAAACAAAGACAGATATCGAGATAATTTTCCAATGCTCAAAACAATATCGAACCCATCCAATATAAACATTGTTAGCTAAGTACCTAAGTACCAAACAGCTGCTAGTTTTGTGTTTTTGCATAAGTGATTTTCATTTACATATTTAATATTATACAAATATTTATTTAGTTGTCTATGATTGTTGGCTAACGCAAAACGGTATCAAGTTTATAATTTTTGGATTTGTTTGCCTACTGTTGTAACCTTGGAATTAAAATTGAATAAAATATATGAATATTCATATATTTGTAGAGCTACTATTGGAGCAACATATATTTGTATTTGTTACAGTAATTATTGGATTGCAAGCTTTGTTGGCCTATAGATACAGTTAATTATAATTTGTTATTAGATAACATGAATACTTAAAATTGTAATTATCAATATGACTGGAATTCGAACTATTTACAAACTGGTTTTGCTTTTGAAAAAGTTATACGAGTTGTAATAGTTGAATGAATGTTGTTTTGGGTCAGTTTGCAGTAGTTTTGATTTTGCCTGCAAGGATGCACTGCATCCTAATAAAAACTATGTTTCAGTTCCATGCATGTATGCACACATATATGTATATGTTTGTTTGTTTACTTACAGTCGTTCAACATCCGCTGATATTTTGCGTGGCACCTGCGTTAATCCACGGTGCGAACAGTCCACGGTTAAACCGCTGCAGGAACATACCCTGGGGCAGCGTGCCTCGGTAATGACGCCCACACCGCCACCGGGTATGTGAATGCCAACGGAACCCAAACCGCCGCTGGCAATCGCCGAACTACCATATCCTCCCGAATATGGTTCCGCATGGACCGATGTAATAATGCTCAGCAAAGGCAAGAGCAAAAGCAGGAGAAACGGCAGCAACGGGAAAGTTTGTCGGATTAGTGCCTTAACTGTGGCTTTACAACGCGTCGGTGGAGCGTGCAGCGTTGACGGTGGTTGCGTCGTCCTGGACGGCGGCGCCATTGTGGCACATTTATAAGCAACGTGCCTAATTGAAAGTATCGAGTGCGTGTACGGACGCCACTTTGTCAACAGCAATCACGTTTTCACAAATATTTGCACAAGGCAAAAAGGATTGTTGCTGCTGGGAAAACTACGTGTGTTTTCCCTCCCACTTCACTTCACTTCACTTCACCAACTCTCCCCTTTGCACTTTGTGTGCGGGTGTATTTATATATATTGATTGTGAGGCGGACTTTTATTGTATTTCGTTGACTGACGCCGATATTCGTTATTGTCGTTATTGTTGTTGTTATTGTATCGAGCACTACCGGCGCGTATTTTATTTACTTTTTGTATATTATTTTTGTTTTGCAGACCGTCGCGACCGCTCGCCGGTTCAGAACTGATAGCAGCTAGACAGTTGCAGCAATTACAGCGGACAGCTGAGGCAAGAGATAGATAGATGGCAACGAGTTACAATTGTAACGAGTAGCGTTTGACGAGTGCGTAGGTAGCTAGGTCCACTACACTCTATCCCTCTCTATCTTAGGTAGATACCCGGAAATGCGCTTCAACTGCACACTGGCGCTGACGCTGGCACACAAGCACTTGGCTGTCAGCACTTTTTTCTTTTTTCATTTGCTTTTCAGAGTTGCCTCGCCAACAACTTCTTCATCATCATCAACAACAACAACACTGTTGTCGTCATGAGGTCCGTTCGTCTATGTGACCTGCTGTGCGCATCTGCAACGAAAAGTGAGTGGAAAGAGATTGAGTGAATGAAGGCGGAATGTCAGGAAAAAATCATGAAAAATTATCTATAAATTCGGCAAAGCGTGTCTATGTCAGTGCAATGGCAGGAAATTGTTACTGACTGCGATATAAATGCTATATAGATTTACACACGCACACACATACATAGTTGTGTGTGTTATGCTTTATATCACTTTAATAAAAAATAAAATAATACCAAAAATAATGTGACAGTTGTTACTCAAGTGGTGAGTATCGACAATTTGTTGCAGTCACAGGAATAAAATGGAAAAGTATACGAAACAAATTATTCTTCATAATTGTTAATTGGTTACGCTATCAGCAGCAAATAAAACTAATATTATTTGATTTTTATAATTCTCTCAAAACATTTTAAGCATCTTTAACTTCTAACAACCGATAAAAGTTACAAAATAACTAAATTTTCCAGTTTCCCGTTCTTAAGCAACCAAAATTAAAGGTCCTCCAACACATGCTGACTAAAAATAAAAAAAAAACCTCTTTTGCCTGCCGACAAATGCTTGAGGGTTAGTTTTGTAACCACCTGTCAGTAGCAGGAGCTGACAGCGCCAACCGAAAAAAAGACTAATCACCTTGGGCTTGGCAGAACTATTATTGTTATTATGAAAACTTACATTGGGAACATATGTTTTCTTTAGTAAAAGTTGATGGGAGATGATGAGAAAAAAAAACACACAAACAACCTGTAGGCAATGAATAACCACACTTAGCTAATGACTCAACTTATTAGCTGTTTAAAGTTGGTTAGCCGGAAAAATAAAAAAAAGGAACATGTGTTTTTGTAACTTTGTTACTTTTCCCAAGCGATTCTTCTGAGAATTCTAATGTATGCTGATTAAGAAATACTTTTTCTTTCAAATTAACTCATTTGCTAATTGAATTGGAACTGCTTGATTCAGCCTACTTTTTTGGGTTAAACTATTTTATGCCCCCATTAAAAGCTAGCTGGACAACAAAACAATTACATAGATTTAAGAGCTTAAGTGAGCACTTTGGCTCAATTAAATGTGTCTAGAATTTTTTATTCATTTTGGTTTTTTTTTTGTGTGCCTGTCTTCTTCTAAGTACTGAGATCTTCTTTTTTTCAGTTCTCTTTTCCACTTGAAATCAGTCACAAACTCTCGGAACGAAATCAGTTCTATATTTAGTGCACTTGTGCACTGTGTGGTCTTTCGTATACCCCTCATCCCCACACCACACCAATTTAAGCATCTCCTTACCCACTTCCAATTTCAATTTCCATCTCTGTGTGCGCGTTTGCGGCACACTTCCCGCTGTCTCTGTTTTGTCTGTCATGTTGGCTATTCAATTTGCAAATTGACATGTTAAAGATATAAATTCACATTCTCTCTTCAAACCTCTCTCTCTCTCACGCACTCTGGCTCCATTTTCGTTTTCTCTGAATTCTACATATTGAAATTAATTGTTTAAATTAACATTTGTATAGCTGACAGCAGCGATTGACTCGGAATTTGATTGGTAATATATATGAATGATAACAAGACGCTGCAGTAATCACAGCAAGCCAAATTGAAATTGGGGAATGATGAGAAGAGTGCGGGCGAAACGCCAGTCAAATCTTCTTAACTGACAATCAACGAAAACTCAATGAACATTGGCTACCAAATGTAATTTAACAAAGCATTACATACCCTTCAATAATATGGGCAAAGGGTGGGATGAACAAAAGATACTATTGATATATTAAAAAGAGTATGAAATAATTTTACTTAAACGAATAACCTAAAATGAAGTAATCTTGAAATCCATTCTTTAAATAAATATGTAAGAACATCAACAAAATTAAAGAGCTATCCTCTTTCCAAAATAAAACCCTACCTACATTATTTGCTTATTTCCATGTATTTATAATTCTTTCCATTTGCAAACATAATTTAATTGCAGGATATATTGCAGCTAGGCAATCATATTAGCAAATACACCTACAACTTGTAGTTCAAGTGTGTTTGTGTGTATGTATGTGTTTGAGTGTATGGAGTAGCCTATCAAAGGCATGCCAAACACAGACAGGCAGGCGGCATTGAGGCATTGAGGCATTGAGGCAGTGAGGCAGCCAACAACCCATCCATACGATGGGCCTTTAATCAAAAATTTATCATTTCTCTAGCTCGAAAAGGAGCAAAAGCAAAGCAAAAATATTTGTTGTTGGCAAAGGCATGCCATTCTTCATATGATGACGACGCCGATGATGATGAGGACTATGAAGACACGACAAAACGGAAGTGTGTGTGTGTGTGTGTGTGGTTGGATAAAATGCTGCACAAAAGATGTAATCACTGCATTGTCACCCAGACCGGAGACGGGCATTCGTCTCAGTCTCAGTTTCTGATTGGGGAGTTTGATGGTTGGGTGATTGATAAAAAGAAAGTCAGAGTCTTGGGTTATCTCCTTCTCTGTCTCTCTCTGCCCCTCTCTCTTTCATTTCTTTGTGTTTGATATGAAACATAAATCAGTAAAATTCTATACATGCCAATGATTGTCTACTCTTTGGCTTGTGCTCAAACAACAATAAATAGTTGAACACCAAAAATTCCAAAAGCTAAATTCAAAGCATGCCAATAACCCATTATTTCAGAGATGCCCCAGAACAAGCCTAATGAAAAGAAAGAGCAACAATCACAAACGCGCACACAGCCCAACCACACCCACTACTTCTTTGGGTTTATTAAGATAACGGCGTGAAAAAGCGAGTGACATTTGGGCAAACAAGTGAAGCGCACTATTCAAATATAAGACTAGACTAGAAGACTTGGTAGATAGAAATGAAGCTGTAAAAGGTCTTTCAGATTAATGAACCAACACTAAGTATGGCCTTTTGAAACAATACGATTTATGGAAAGCCACTGGCGGCGCTGTTGTACTTGTTGTAGTAGTAGTTGAAAGTGGCCCACAATCGGGCCCACTAACTAAATGGCCTGCCCCTTTGGGCCGCCTTGGGCTCTTGTGTGTGGATTTTCCAATAAATTACGCTTAAGTATGCACTTAATTCAAATAATGCCAAGCTGCGCAAACCTTCTGCTTCTATTATATTATGGTGGCTCGTGCTGTTTTGTCCCCAAGTGATTTGTTTTTTTGTGGCTTATGAATGATGTGGTCGAAGCATGGGGGGGGGGTTCCATGAAGAGTATATTTATTGTCTGTTTGCCTATTGCTTATGACATATGTCAAATTCTCTTTCTTACTTCTTGCTGTCCAGATAAGCTATATATAGTGAGAGAGAAGTGTTTGTTCTTTCAAGCGAATAGGGATTAAGCTGTAGTCAGAGAGAGTAACAGGCCAAAGGCGGAACTAAAGTACCTTTTGGCTTGTTATCATCATGTGTGCATATCAATCAAGGCTAGCACAAAAATAAATAGTTCGAGAAAAAACAAAACTTCATTGGGAAGCTGTCTGTCATGAAGACCTCATAATAAAAGCAAATATTTAAAAAACACATAAAAACACTTTAAAACAATATGATATAAAACATCAGCCTGTTCCTCCCTTCAAGTGCATTCATAATGCATTCAAATTGTCGAATGTATACAGAAACAAGACTTTACCAAGCTGTGCAAGACAGACAAAGAAGAGAGAGGAGCTTTCAACCGACAAGAATGGAAATAAAATGATGTTGCTACTTTTTAATAACTTTTATATGAAAAGATACAATTAGTGTTCCTATCAATCGGTAGACTTTAACTTACTTTTCAATAGAAAAATTCCTATTCAAAATGAATTGTTTAGCTTCTGTTAATGACATTTATCCCTCTCTCTCTCTCTCTCTCTCAGAGACTAATTAACGGCCCTTACCTCTTTTGCTCTTGTGTAACGTAATATCATAAACTATTCATCTAATACACGTACACCATGTCCAGCTGCATTCTTTTTACCTCGTGCTCTGGCATTTCCGCACAGACTCTTTCATCAATGTGACAATGTGAGAATGCTTTCGTTGCTTGCTAGCTAGCTTACCTCCCCCGCAACAACTCCTGCAACATTCATTACATTACAAATGCTGCATAAATGGAAAGAAAAGAAACAAAACATAACCCCTTTTTTTTTTGTTTTGTTTTTCTTTTTGTTATTGCTATATAGTGGAGCGTGGTCAGCGCTCAATGAATTGTATTAAGGCAAAATGCCAGAGATGGGCAATGGCGATGGCAATGGCAATGTCGATGGCAATGACGTTGGAGTACGAGTAACTGAATGAAAGAAAGAGACTGAGAATGAATGATGTCTCGGGGCTTTTTAGTCTTTTTGTAAAAGACCATCTTCAGTAAAGCCGGAAGTGTCGCATACTTTTACGGATACACCGGCTTAATTATGTGCATAAAATGTAGATATAGTCTATATATATATTTTTATTTGTACATTCTCCAGACACAGTCATGGCATGAAATGACAAAACACGAACATTAATTGCTCTACATTCAGTTGGAGTTTGTTTTGCTTTTGCTTTTGCTGGTATCCATCCCCCAGGAGAGTACTACAAGTGAAAAGTAAGAAAGAAAGCGCAAAAGGTCTCAAACAAAATGCCAACCAGGCTTATAATTTATTAATCTATGCATAGTGCACACACACACACACACACACTGTGGCACAACAATAACAACTTTAAATATAATTCCATTTCATGCCGCCTCAACTTTCTACATCTTCTCTCATCTCTCATAACGGTGGCAAAACTCTCTGGATTCCATACCACCAGGTCCAGACACTTCATGTCACTTTAATCTCTTAGAAGTGTCACTTTTGCAGCTCCTCAAGTGTTTATGTGTGTGTGTTGTCTACGTTGATGTTGTTGTTGTTGCTTTTTGTGGAGGCGTTGTAAACAATGTGCTGCCGTGCTAGTTGAATTTGAATTTTCAGTTTGATAAGCAACAAAAAGCATAATAACACATCAAATTGCATAAAAGGCATTGCAGAGATGGGGATGAAGTGGTGTGTTGTTGAGGATATACATATGAGTGCTTTACATACTATACTTATATAGTATACCAAGGTTTGTGCCCTTCGAATGCAAACCTTATGGTAATGAAGTGTGGCAGCTGTTTTTGAGATCTGAATTTTGAATAAAAGGCACAGTGCACTGTGTGACAAGATTAATGAGAAGTTATGATTACTCTTATTATAACTAGAATAAGCAAAGGAAGATACAGTAAATATAAAGGTTAGTTAAGTTAAGTCACTTTGGTTAAACATTTTGCTGCTTTTAAAGCGCTAAGTTTTTGTCAATTTTATTTATGTATCATTAAGAAAGCTTTGTGGCAAGTGTAAGAAAAATTTAAAAAGAAATTGATATATAAATTTACCAAAATTGTAAAAGTTTTTAAACCTTCTCTGAAAATTTTCCTATAACATGAGCTTACACAAAAAAAAAAATGTTGAAAAAGCTTTTCAAAGCTGACACTCAAATTTGCAAGTATTATAAATCATCATTAAAACAATTTAATAACCATTTAAGCAATTTTAAACATAATTAAATTAAATAAAAATCATGACAAATTACAATACTCATTGCCATGGTTGCACTGTGCATCTCGTTACGATTTACATTAGATATACAACAGAGGCAGGAGGCAGAGGCAGAGGCTGAGGCGAGAGACAAGTTGACTGACTACTTGAACAATCAAATTCAATTTATGACAACATTCAACCACACATTCATTTTCATTTATTTTATGTATGAATGTTTGTTTTCATATTCAGTTTTTCGTTTGTTGATCATAACACAAGTGACTTTGTTGGGCGACGATGACGCTGACGATCAAGTGCCACGCTCGCACCTCAGAAAAATTAGTAGTTTGGATGAGAGTGGAGCGCCAAGAGGGGTCGTCAGTCTGTCCGATGGTTGGATTATTATGGCAGATTATGTTGCTCTATTTGATTAAGACTTGATTTGGATTTATTATAACAATGGCGCCCCAAGTGCCGCCGCAACTTTATGCTTATCTTTCTGCTTTTTTGGTGGTGTTGTGTGGGTTCATCCAAAAGAGGAAGAAAAAGCTTAACGTTATTTAAGTTTTCTTCTTGTCATTTGTTTGTTATTTGTATTTGAGGTTAGCGCATCAGCTGAGGGCTGAACCAAAGTCAAAGAAAAAGAAACATAAACCTTAATTTCCATGTTTGGTTATAAAATGTTTCCGTACTATTTCACAGCAGCAGCAGCAGACGAAAAAAACTAAGACTAGGCATTCAGAGCAAGAGAGAGTTGACTACGTTTAAGTCTCGAAACCCAAAAACTGAATCCCATCTATAGCGCAGCGCACCAGGTGCAATGCATTGCGCTGCAGTTGAGAACCGCTTTTGTTGTTATTGTTGAGTTTATTCTTCTTTTTTTTTGTTTTCTGTCTGCGCCCGGGGTTTTACGGGGGGTCACAGGTAGTTTCGCCTGAATGCCCGAGCATTGTTTTCCTGATATTTCGCTACAGGGAATTCACTGTGCTACAAGGCAACATCCAACATTGACTACAAACTACATATGCTCAGTCTCTCGGCTCTTTTGGTTCTGTTGGACTCTTGGTGCTTGTGCTGCATGCGTCACAGGGATTAGTGCAGGTAGTAAATTTTATTGCAGCGCACGAGAGTCGCCACAGAAGTCAAGAAAGTTGGCGGAAAAAGAGCACTAGAGTGCAATCTATCATAAACTAAGGAAACGAGCATGTTCGAAAAGTTTTTAAAGTGAGAAATACAAAGAGAAAAAGTCAGAAATGTAGCAATAACGATGAAGAGAGTTAGCAAGCGAACGAATAATCGGCTAGGAATGGACACAGAGAGAGAAAGAGAGAGAGAGAATTTTGGAACAATTCCAGACGAACGATGTAAAAAGCTCAATTCATAAACAAAACTATGAAGTAATAAATTAGTTGATGCTTAAGATCAAACATTACCTTTATTTCTGTTTCTAAAAGCACACAAAATGCTTTAACTTTAAACTTAAATGCAGCAAAATTTAAAGTAATTGAATAGAAAGCATTTTTGATGACAAAGTTTTCCAATATTATGTACTTTGACTTAAGTTTGATTATGCCAATTATTTCTCTTCCATCTAGTTTATTATTTTGTCATTAGGCAAAAACATGTTGGTAAGTGCCAAAGTTTATGTTGTTGGTAAGGCAAATATTGTAAATCGACGCTGTTCAACGTTTGTGGTCCAATAATAAGTATAAATAAAAATATTTTGCAATTTGGCCCTGTTTGAAAACAAATAGTAATAAAAATATTATTGCCCTCTCCAATGTTTCCCTCTCCCTCTCCTTTTTAATACATATTAATTTTACGACATCTCCATAACTTTGTGCAAACACAGCTCCAGCCCCAACCCGAACCCCCCCTCCCACTCATCCCATTATTCCGCCAATAAAGCTATGAAACCACCCTCGCGACAAGTGCAATGTTTTGCTAAATGAAAGGACATATACTACATATATATCGATCGATGTTCGTTATACCGAGCAAGACATTAGCAAAAAACAACAACAACTTTAAAATATTTCAACACGATGAAAGTTGTAAAGCGCATAAATACTTTGAGAACTCACATTATAATGGACACTAAAAAATGAAATGATGGCCGCTTGAAGTATTGAAATTTTTCAAATTACCTTGCATGCGAATGTCATTCTATTGGACTGTTGCTCTTATGTTTTCTCTTTTTATACCCTATAACATGGCTGAATTCCTTTTATTTGTGACTGGTTATGTTACATGCAAAATTGTAGAAATTAATGATAAATTTGAACAAAGATTGTTGTTTGAAATAAAATGTATAAAAAAATATGCTCAAAAAGTCAATGCAGATAGAGCAAATACATTTTTGCAGGATATTTGCTAGTCTCCTAGTCTGTGTTTACTTCTCTCTAGAGAGCACTCTTTGATTGTGTCTCTGTGATATTGCTGTGTTGTTGTGTTGTTGTGCTGTTGGATGGTCCTCAATGCATTGGTATCAAATTTCATGGCTCTCAAAATGGGCCCACAACAGTTGAGTGCGTGTTTATGACAGATTTGCTGTCCGCCGGGGAGTCGATTTTCGTTTCGTTGAAAGTCAATTTTACTTATTTATTGTCAACGTTAGTGGGACGCACAAGTGTGTGTGTCTGTGTGTGTGTGTATCCTTACAAGTATGTACACACAACGGGCAGTCAACAGAAAAGAGAGAGAGAGAGAGAGCGAGAGACTGGGTATTGATTCCACTTCCATGCGGCGCAGCGGGACATTGTCGAGTCAGTCAGTCAGTCAGTTAGCCCAAAGCCAAATTGACATGACTCAACAACAGTCATGCTCAGATATATGTATATATGTATATATCTTATTTTCTCTCTCTCTCTCTTTTTTTCGCTTTTCTCCTTTGGAGTCTACGTTTGTGTGCTTATTAAATATTTAAAAGCTTGGCCTTTGTTTCAGACAGCGCGCCGAGCCCCGCGAAAATACTTATTAAACATTTTTAACAACTGCCGCAAAACTCTGCAGGTTGCTGCTGCCACTGCTGCCAGTGCCAACATCATCATGTAATTCATTTCCATGCCCAAACAAATCGGTACTTTGATAAACTGCACGCACAGAGGGCGACCGTCTCCAGCAAGTTCGAGGGAACTTTGAGTTTGCTGCGTTTAAAATACAAATTACACGATATACATATATATATAAATATGTATCATATGTGTTCTGACTCATACAATTGAATTGGGTCGTTCGTCTTCAGGTAAGACACAATGAGTGCTTATTAAACGCATCCCCATTCAAGTATTTCTAAAGAAATTCATGTTCTTAAGTTCTGAAGTTCTTTGCTACAAAATCCAAGCACATACACGCAACCATCAAAAAAAAAAAAAAACAGAAGATATTCTTTCTTATTCAGTTAATTACAGTCACAATGGCATGGAATAATGTTGGGCAAAGCCTACAGACATCATAGCTGACACATAAGAGCGACAACTGACGTATATTTCCGGCTTAAAATCAATATTTAACTTTTGGGTTTGTCTGTTTCAATTTATGATGAAAAGGATGGGAATTGGAAAACAATATTGAGACCAAAAGTGCACAATAAATGTTTCATTCTGATTAATGGCGTATAAAACTAAACAGCTTAGGAAATATACTACAATATATCAGGCGGTATTTTACTCAAAAATTCTATAACTTAACAATATTCAAAGTTTTAAAGAGCTATGGCTTGCAACTCTACCTGGAGTCGTATAGAAAACGTAACAGCTGTTTTTTTTACACAATAATTCACATGTCAGATGAATTATGCAAACGAATAAATGTCATATTCAACCCCCTTTTATGCCCACTTAAGTAGTTAAGTGACATTTACAGTTCTTACTATTTTTAGCTTAGTTATTTCCAACTTGATTCTATACTTTCCTTGTCTTTTGTGAATTTCAAATCGAATTTAAAACTCAAATTTTTGCATCTTTAATTTCAATTCGTAGTTGCAATTTCATTTTCCATTTCCTATTTCATATTTAACTTTCTGAAGTCTGCATGTGAACCGCCTGCTAAACTGAAAATAAGTAAAAAATCTTCTTGTCCTCCCCTCCACTCCCCATCCTCTCAATCCTCGCTCAACGTTACCTCGTTACCCCATTTTAATATTCATGCTTAGTTGAGCTGAAACTCTTTCTACTCATTTCGCAGCTGAGTTAACGTTTTTTTTCTTTCTTTTTCTCTCTCGCTTGTTCTCACTGGGAAATAGCTTGTAGGTAGTTCTATGAGTATTTAGCTAGTCCCACGCTTAAGTTTGTTAAGCGGACACCTAGAAAAACTAAAACCTTTAACTTTAGTACACTCTCTTTCACTCTTGAAATATTTTCTGGCTTGTTGAGGCTTCCTCCTTTATGGCGTTCAAGTGTTAAATCTATTTGCAGTTCCTAACTGCTGGCTGCTGTGACTGTGTAACCCTAAACTATAACCCCCCGCCACCCTTTTTTTACCCTTACCTTTTCTGCCACTTCAGTGTAGTGCATCGTACAACTAACACTCATTTAAGCCGCCGCAGCAGCAGTAACTCGGGTGGCACGCAACACTCGGGGATGCATCTTGGGGCGCTGCTGTTTTAAGAGAGCGCCTAAAACAGCGCTATGCAGCAGCAGCAGCAGCAGGGGGGAAACAGTCGTATAGTCCGAAAAACAAACTCAACTGCCATTCCAGGCGTGCCTATGTGGCATGAAAATCCGACTTTCCTAACTCAACCTATACTCACTTTTACACTGTTAGAAAAATAATTAAATCATCATTTCGTTTTTAAAAAACGATTAAATCTACATAAGAAAATTGTTTCAAAAGTGATTTCTTTATTTCGAATTTTTTGGGTTTTGTTAAAATCTAAATAATTTTTTCCTAACTTCTTTTCTAAACTTTCCTATTTCCTATCTTCGTAAACGCACACACGTGATGGATTTTGAAAGTATGTTGGATTGGAATTCACTTAAAATGCGCTTAACACGATATAAAAAAGGAAACTTTAACATTTCTGATAAATAATATATGTTGCTGTCAAGCATAATCTAGCAGTAAATGTACTTTAAAAGTTCTAAATTCTATATTGTTCTTGTTAATTTCTTTGTGTGTAGCTGCTGTAAATGCAACTGTTGTTGCCGTTGCTGCTGCTGCTGCTGCATTTGTCGTCGTCTGATTTCAGCAAATATTTGCAAATTTACGTTGACTGTGTGTAACCCCAGCTTGGCCCGTGACGACGACCCCGCTGCTCTCTAGTTGAGGAGGAGGTTGAGGAAAGGAGGAGGAGGAGGGTAGGCATGCCAGCGGCATTAGCGACAACTGTCGTAGAGTGGCACTTAATGAGCAACGGCTGCTGTTGCTGCAGTGGCCCGCATGCCACAGTGTGCAAGCGAGAGGGCAACAAATAAAGTTGAAGTTATGCACGATGGCCATGCATTTGCCCCGCTCTGACTGTCTGTCTGTCTGTCTGCCTGCAGCAAAATGTATCTTACGGATGCGCACAAACGTTCATTGTGGCTGGTACAAGAGTCGCCGGTCGCCGGTCGACAGTTGCCAGTTGGCTGAATGCTGCTACAGATTCTTCTTCTTCTTTTGCTTCGTATTTTTCTTCTACTGCTTTAGCATTGCAGTAATTTGACTTGATTTGTTTAAGCTGCCACACACACATACACACATACCGAATGGACCCCTACTAAATGACAAATGTGCCGCTGCCATGTAATCGCATTAAAGTCCAGTCGCTGCTGCTGCTGTTGCTAGTGTTGCATGTCGTTGTTGCTGCTGCTGTTGCATATGTTGCGCTCATTAAATTTGTATTTATAATAGTCCCGGCCAGCGTAGCTAAATCGCCTTACATTTGGCTACGCCCGTGCTTAGTGGCAATAATGGTAATCATCATAATTTTTTTTCTTTTTTTTTTCGATACCAGATACAAAATTGTCGTTTGACTTTAGTTGTTGGTGTTGGTGTTGCTGCTGTTGCTGTCGCTGCTGCTGTTTTGTTAGTTGACTAGGCAAATTGCAAAATTAATTAAATTTTAGCACAACTTTCGAACGGTATAACACAAACATTGTTGTTGCTGCTGGTTTTTGTTGGATAACTCTCTGCGCGTTGATTGGCGCGATGTGGTTTAGTGATTGTCGGTAGCTTTGGTCGGTTTCGGTGCCTGCCTCTCCCTCTCTATCCCTCTATCTCTCTCTCTCTCTCTCTATCTCATTCACAACAACAGCCAATACTCGTAAAAAGAAGGAAAAATTATTTAAACGAGAGCAGGCAGCAGGCATTGCCTGAGTTGGTAACTCAACCCGCTCGTTTGCTCGTTCTCTACATTTTAACATTTTACGTACATGCAAGTGACAAGGCAATATCCGTCACGCAAACAACAGCAACAGCAACACTCTACCAGCAACAGCGACAACAGCAACAATTACAACAATAGCAACAGGAGCCGCAGTCCAAGTGGCACAATGGTAAGAAATCAATAATACTGGATCTAATTAGCATAGTGTTATCGATAAATCAAAAACATATGCTGTTGCACTATCGATTTTTATCGAGTCTTGTTTCTTTTCATAAATTTACTTATGCCAATCGATAAAGTATCAAAATGAAAAGTTTTTTCTATTTAATTAATAAAAAATAAACTTACCTTATGTTAATCAAAATAGTACGATTATAATATCGATAGGAATGGTATCTGTAAAATATAATAAAAATTCATAAGGTATTAGTAAAACTGTTTAAATACAAAAATCAACAGCATTTGCTACAAAATTAAACAATGTCCTCGAAACCTAACTCTCAAACAACAATTTTCTATTGTTTCAATTCGTAAGAATTTTACAGGCTGTTAAGGAGTACAAATAATTTGTTTGTGGGCGTATCTAAGCAGAAATTTGTACTTGTACAGTTTCGTTGTTTGTGAATAGATCAAAGAGTCGCCGTCGAAATTCGCAACCTGCTTTACTCATTGTGAATTTCCCCTGAGACTGTAAAATATAAAATAACAAATTCAAATCATGCTTTCAACAATTGTCTTTAAGTATCAAACATAATTTTCCGATTAATACCAAACATTAATAAAGTTCGTCACTGTTTAGTAATACATATAACTTCTATTATGGTTTGCATAGATTGTCGATAACTATGCAATAAAAATGGGTCTTAAATGATGTTTTGTGTGGCTGCATAGCACAATAAATTGCTCTTTTATGTACTGAAAGTTAATCTTGGGGCGACATCAAAATGCGCAATTACTTTGACGCAATCTGGACACTAGATACGAAACCACCCAAAAAGACCACATACAATACATATGTACAGCATATGGCGTGTAGTATGTGTAATATGCTAATGAAATTGGCTAACGAATTGTTTTGGCCATTTAACTGCTATTATTGTCCACTGTGCATACTCTGTCTGTGTGTGTATATGTGTGTGTGTGTGGTGATGATGGCTGTCCTGGTGAAATTATTATTCATCGCTTGTACAAGCGACCACGAAGCGAAGCTTGCGCTGCAGTTGATTGCGACTGCGACTGCGACAGCGCTGCCTCAGTTGACGCACAAGTTAATTACGGTCCATTAGACTGCACAAGGGGTGTTTATTACCACATCAGTGGCGCCGCCACCAACGCCAAACGTTGCCATTGCCGTCACCAGGACACACGCTATGAAAGCTGGCCAGCTGCATGATTGAAACTAAAAAGAAGGAAAAATGTGCCTGCTTTTGCTGTGTGTGGACATGAAATCAGTTAGAAAATCTGCTTAGATCTGGAACTTTGCTAGCAAAAGCTGTAAAACGTCAAGTGGAAAAATCATTGCAAACGTTTTTCTATATTCTACGAAAAATAATCAAGAAGAATTCAATAATTAAAATATGTATATAATCCTGAAGTTAAGCCATATTTAAAATGACGAAGGGATTCAAATTCTGTTTAGTTTTAAAAAAGTTATAAGATTGAGTTTGTTAAAAATATTCAAATAAAAGTTTTTGCAGCGGATTCTGGTTTGAAAAGCGTTTTAGTTTTAAAACAAGGAACTTGACCGATTGGACACAAAGGCTAACGATATAGCCATTGTTGTTGTTGTTGTTTTTGTTTTTGTTGTGCCCCTGGCGACAAAAATTTATTAAAATATTACGCAAGGTTGGGCAGCCAGTTTGGTGGGTGGGAAGTGGAGTACCAGGAGTCCCGGCAAGGGTTGGCGAACGAAGGGGCGCAACTTGTGTTGTGTTTGCATAAAACTTTTTGCCAAACAAAACTTAGCTTTTTTCCCTCTGTCAAACCGAGTATCCGCCGCCCACGGATCCTTTTTTGTTATCGAAATACTCTTTCAAAGATGGTCGAAAGGGTATACAAGGATTGCAAGTAAGTTGAAGATTATAATTGTATAATATACATTTTATATTAAACTTAAAATTCGTAAGTTTCTTTGAAAATATATTTTTTTTTAAAGATAAGTAGATACATTTAAATTCACTCGAAAATAAAGTCAGTTTACTTCTCGTCTTCTCCTCCTCTTCTCAAAGCTTTAGAACTGCTAACTTTCACATTTCGCAAAGCAGAATCAACCTATGAGATACAATTTTGAACACATATTTAAGAATTAAGTTACGCTTGAAACGCTTGAAACTAAGTATAACTAAGTCGTTAAACTCCTTACTAAATTCTTACTTGCTTTTTCTTCCTCTTCTTTTTTGTGCGTTCGCCTCGCAAATTTTCAACAAATTTAGAAGAGCGGAAATTGCAAAGCATTCAGCGAGTTGAGTTGAGTTATTTGTATGATTGTGTGGAGGTAGGAAGTGGGGGGACTAAGAGGGCGAGGGCAACAAAAAAAAGGAAAGTTTTAGCTACCCCCTGCGAGAGAGAAAGAGAGAGAGAGAGAGCGACAGCAAGAGTTCGGAATTGTAGGAGTTTAGTTCTGTGTTGGACGCAAACGAAGGCGTTGCAGCGTCGACAAAATAAAAACTTTTCGCGTTGTTTACATAACAAAGGCAGCCAGCAGTTTGGGTCGGGAGTGGTGGGGAGTGGTGAGGGTGGCAGTTGGGCAGCTTGGGGGGATGAGAAATTGGGTGAGAGATTGGGTGCGGTTGGGTGGCCCCTGTCAATTTGTGCATTGGAATTTAACAACATTCACGGACTGCATGCAGCACATAAATTGAAGTTTTATTGTTGGCTGCTACTGCTGGCCATAAACAAAGTAATTAAACGCAAAAGCCAAGCAGCAGTCAACAACATCAGCTACAGCAATAACAACAACAACAGCAAGGAGTAGCCAAACGCAATTAAAGAGTTTAAAAAAAATGATTTTTTTGTATTTTTTGTTTGGCTAACCGAATCGGATCCATCTCTGGTTTATATCACAACAGCATCACATGTGTGCCGCAAAAGGCGTAAAAACTCAAAGCAAGCAATTCAAACTGACAAAAATTAAATACTCTTTGCTGGGATGAACACAATCTTATTAACCAAGATAAACGAGTTGATGAGATTTTTGTGTAACAACTCAACTATTGATTAAGTAATCAGATTTTACCAGAAAAATCGTGAGCTTTATTTTATGCCATTAGGCTAATTATTAGTTGAAGTTGGCTAACAGTTTGTCACAAAACACAAATACCCTAAGGCTAGAGTATTATTTAAAGGAAAAAGTCTGCAATTGCTGCTACATGCAAATAAACAGACTTCAGCAACGCGGCGCTAATTGACGCGACTGCAAAAAAATAAAAAAATAAAGCCCCAACAACGACGGCAACGACAAAAGAGATGACGAAGATGGAGACCAGCAATTGCAATTGGATCTTTGCTGCGGCTGTTGACCGTTGTTGACTGACTGACAGAGGCTGCCTGATATATGCCTCAATCTCTCTGTCCCTAAGTGATTCTGTGTGTGAGTGTGTGTGTGTGTGTGTAGAGATGAGCTCGTGACAAGCTTAAATGACACGCGTGTCAAGCTGCATGGCGAAATAAAATGATAGGCGTAAAAGATTTTCCAAAAGCTCTTTTACGTTTTGTTTAAGTTTTAACAGCTCAGATTACAATTTTTGTTTTCTTATTTTGTCGCAATGACGAGTCAGAAACTTCAAAAAGTCGCTAAGATGCTTAAAAGCTTCCCGCGGTATGCTATAAGTTTTCAGCTTTAATAGATAAATAGCGATAATTGCTTATATTATCACTTTTGTTTTGTTACATTGTCGTAATGCTTCTTCTTTGACGAGTAGTTGCTCAATATCATTTAATATATCTAATAGATGATTATAAGGTAGGTGAAAACTTATTCAAATATAGTTCTCATAGTTAATTAAAAAAATGTAGTTTTATTATTAATAAAATTTATCAACTAGTTTTTCTACATTTTCTCACATAATCTACAGACAGAAAGCTTATTCGAGTGTATTTTCCATTTTAACTGCCAACTAAGCACTAAAAACTAAGTATTTGACTGTGTTTTTTATGGCTTTTGCGCTCTGTGGGGGAAATTGTTATAAAATTTGGTCATAAAGCATATTTTACGAACAGCAGTTGCTACTAAAAAGCTGATCGCATTAAAGTGTTGAAGCGATTCGAAAGATTTGTCTTAGATAAGTTTTGTTCAACTAACGATCGTGTCACGCGCTCACCAATAATATATGCAACGATCTTCAGGGCAGTTTTTGTCGGTGTTGCGCCTTAATTGGCAACAAGTGACAAGATTTTGTATTTGCAATTTATTTTAATACAAACACAGGTGTGGGCAGGTGTGAGAGAGTTAAGTTGACAAGAGAAAAACTTAAGTTAAAAAATTTGTTGTCATTGTTGTTGTAGTTTAACTAGCCAACGCTAATGGGATTGTCGTCTAATTGCGAACTCAGCAACAATGTTTAAATGTGACTTAATTTGCTGTTGTTGCAAGTTTGTGTGTTTGTGTGTGTGTGGGCGGTTTCCAAAATGCCCATGAGAAATTAAAATTTACAACATTAAAAACACAACACAATCATCATTTAAGAGCTGGACAACATCCATTTATGCAAATGTTTAACAAATGACAGTTTGCAATATTTTGTTAATGTTGGCAATTTATTTTAAAGCTAAAATATTTTTGTTGCTGCTTCAATAGAGCTCAAACTTAATATTAGAGTTATAAATGATTAAAAAAAATAGGGCTTATAGTAATTTGTTTACGAGCTGCGAATAAAATTGACTTATTTAACTTTATTTTATTTAATGGTTTCTGAAAAATAAAAGCTGGTTTCTGTTGCATTAATATAGCTTTGGATTTATGTGGAAGCTTAGGTTTGAATTTTCAATTAAAAAAAGGCAATTTGATAATTAAAAAATGAATTTTTGTGTATTTTGTCCTTAAATCAAAAGAGAACTTTAAAAACATAATATTATGGCCATTAGGTGAATGTTAATGCAGTTGTCAATAATCTTTCCGTTTTTGTTAATCATTTAAGTCATAAATAAAAAAATATTCACATAATGCTTTAACTTTGCATTATATAAACTTAAAGCTTTATATCCCAAACTCTTACGACACTTTCCTCTTTTTTGTTTGTTACCAGATTATTTGGCGTTAAACAAAAAATTAACGAATTCATTCAAAAACCGCAACAACTACAAAAAATGCGTCATAAACTTGTCTAGTTTTGCAGACAGCCACAAGCATTCTAGAAACTAAATTAAAACGAAAATGCAGTTACAAAAAGCTGCTCAATACTTCATTTGCTGCCACATTATGTGGCACTTTCCATAGTGCAGCTCATGTGGTTGCTACAAATGCAAAAAAAAAACCAACAGACAGCATAGCAACAAAGAGTTGCTTAGCGTTTTCAATTAGCTTAGAGCTACTTCAGCTTCTATCTATCATCTAGTGCTTCTTGTTCTTCTTGCTGAATCGCAGATGCAGCAGGTAAATGTAAAATGGCAACAAATAAATATAACGTTGCTGCGACGGCGGCAAACTTCCTGGAATGATTTAAATGTAAAACGTACATTTTAACACGCGGCTGGCTGCCAACGACAAAAAAAATAAACCGCCTTTTGCCCCTTAAAATCCCAGTCCCAGCACCTGCCACATGGGCGAAGACATTGCCACAAATGAAGCAATTGCAACAACAGCAAACGGGCGCGGCAGCAATAACAGCAACTACAGCAAAACCTATAAAAATGAAGTAATATGCGCAGCTAACAAAAACAAAACAAGAAGAATTTTGACATGTTTTAATGTTGCCGAAGTTTTAATACCCTGAAAGCTGGAAAAATTATGATCTAAGCTAACAGCTGACAATTTTTAATACAGATATTTTCGTTTTTATTGAAACTAAAACTTAAAAAAATGTTTTGAATGCGAAAAACTTTATATTACTAAGTTATCCGATGTAGTTTTCGTAAATGTTCGCTTTGGGAAAGCCGCAAAAATAAAAAAAAGCCCTAAAGCTGTGCAACTAATTGCAAAATATTATATTAATGTTCATTTCATGAAGACCCTATAGTGTTTAGGGAATCTCTTTAACTAAACTTCCCGTTTTGTAAGGGCACAAAAAAATATAGAAACAAAAAAGGAAGAAAAAATTGTGCGCAGAACAGCAAACTACTTTATTGCTCTGGGTGCTGGAGTTTGTTACTGGACACAAGGGAGGTGAAGAAGCCGTTGTTGCTGTGGCGTCAGCGCAGGGCGACGCCGCAACAACAACAAAACATAAATTCCAATGAAATAAGTTGATTTATGCTGCTGCGCGCGCCGTGAGCTGACAGGCAGAAAGGCAACCAGCAGAACAGAAACCAAGAACAGAAACTGAAAACTGACTGAAGAGAGAGTACCAAAGTCAAAGGCGCAGAGACCTGCGAATGCCATCCATCTGGGCCCTGAGCTCATATGCCATATTTCTCTCATACGAGAATATATATATACATATATTGTATATATCCACTATTCACTAGTCACACTATTTGCTACTCGCACTTGACGTGCCGCATGCAAAGTCAAAAATAACTTAAAAATACAAAATAAAATGTGAAAGAAATGAAGAATTTCTACTTGCTACTTTAGTTGCATGGCGGGGAGGGGGGGTGCGTGTGGCACTTGGCGTTGATTGAATTATATATTTTTGTTGTTGTTGTTGTTTTGCAGCGGATAGCATAAACCGAACCGTCTCCCAACCTTTCTTCCGTTCCTGTTGCTTTGGTCTTGCACAATCAAAAAGCTTATGGCTTAGCGATGGGCACGTGACAAATTAATCATGCAACGTTAATCACGAAGATGACGGCGCAAAAGTTTACAGCACGCGCGCTCCTTGCAACCAACAACAAACAACTAAGGAAGAGAAAACAATATGAAAAACTTCCTTGTTTGCCAACGTTGCAAAAAAGCAAACAAATCTTGCACAGAATTATAAAACAAGTCGAACTTTAATATTAAAGTTGATGCAAATTGCTAAGACTTCTTTTAAGTTTTTGTAAGTGATTAAAATCAAAAAATTATTTTCTCATCTTTCTCTTTTATCTAAAAATGTTCTATCAATTACATAATTTGTTCATCTACACTCTTCAAAACATATTTTCAACACTTTTCGTCCATCAATCCCTTAACGCGCCCAAAAACTATATTTTTCTAAAACTAAAAGATTTCATTTTGGCCCACTCGTCGTATGCGCAATGTGTTTAGGGCCAGAAGCATTTTTTTATGAGCATGTTTAGATCCAAGTGTAAATCATGAAATTATAAGCCATTTAATTAGCTGCCCTTTGGGCGTACGAACTGAATATCTGGTTTGGGGTCTGGGCTCTGAGTCCATCAAAAGCACATTTCAACTGATGTTGAAATATGTATATGCTGAAATATAAATGTATGTAGGTATGTATATATAGACACTACTACTCTACTTTTGACTTGCTGAAAGCCATTTCCCATTTTCCCATTGCTGGGGTCGCGCAAGGGGTTGGACATGTGTTTGGGTCTTGGTCTAATTTAAAATACGGTCCGAAAGCGGGGTCAAAAATGCATAATGCTCATTGGGACTGGGCGCGCTTTGATGTTTGTTGTTGTTGTTGTTGTTGTTAATGTCTGGCTGTTTTGTTGCGGCGATTGATTATGCGCCTCGGTTTTTCCTTTTCTTTCTTTCTCAATGCGAAGTGATTTGCATAAAACCCACCACCCCACCTCAAAACTTTTGATAAAAAGGTGTTGTAAACAAGTTATGGGCCGGCCAGGTTGTATGGCTTGCTTTCTGTCTCTACTTGTGTGTGTCAGTGTCATAAATTCTTAAACTCAGGCTCGCGCAATCAACTTGCCACAGCCAGTCAGTCAGCTATAGCTAGCCACATGTGTCTCTGTCTTTTGTTGCTCGTTGCGCAGTCGCCGTTAAAATCGTTGCAGACTTTGACTTTTGTGGCGGCTTCATTGGGCTTCAACTGTTCGCTTCAGTTACTGCTGCTGACTGTCAACTGTCGAATGGATTCTTTTGTATACCCTGTAAGTGATTTATAAGCCGAGTTATGGAAGATTAAGCCCAAAAACTTGGTACAAATATTTGCTCAGAAGCTGTAGATAATTTCATTGAACTTAGTTTGTTTAGAGTTTTAATTGTTGTTCATTTTCAACAAAGTCAAAATCCTGCTTACAGGGCATACTTCAAGTCAAGTTATCTTGCTTAGATTCACTTTAACTTGGTCTTTTTTGTTGTTGTCTACCTTAGCGTGCAGCGTGCACCTGCGCGATAAGATAAGATGTGCCACAAGAAAAAAAACATAAAGAGAGAGAGAGAGGCGGGGTAGGGTGGGGCGTGTTTCAGCGTCATCATCAATGTTGAACGTTGTTGTCGTCGTCGTCGGCTTTTTGGCTTTTGGGTGTCTCCAATCTGCGGTGGCATGCGGCTTGTAAGTAGCTTGCCTTTGTCTGTTGTTGTTACTGCTGTTAATGTTAATGTTGTTATTGTGTCCACTGAAGAGTGGCGTGATGGAGGAACTGTACTGGAAGAGGGGGAGGTTAGTTGCTGTTGCGGTTTCTTAGAAAATGTTTACCTAGGGAATTGTAAAAAGAATTATGGAATTGAGTTGACTTTAACTTGGTGACCAGGCAGCAAACATGGCGAATTGTTCTTCAAGCAAGGTTTTTGGGGTAATGAAGGGTGAAAGAGTAAAAACTGGGCAGAAGATGTCAAAATGATTGTGTAAGAAGAGTAATGAGATGAAGTGAAACTTGAATGTACTTTTAAAAACCTTTTGTATATTCACATTTCATGCTTCAACTAAAAGAAAACTATAGTTCCCACAATCATTCTAAACCTATGTTAAATTATTAAATATTAAATTTGGAACCCTTTCCCATTGTTAATTACCAGTTGTCGCCGTATAAAGCTGTCTTCTGCCTGTCTGTACCCCAATCACAATTAACATTATCTGATTTGAAAGCTAACTAAACTTTTACCACACACACACAAAAAGTTAACGCCCCTCTCTCTCTCTCTCTCTTCGTGTTGCATTCATAACTGTAATTACAAGTGCTGAACTTTGCGCCGCCCACTTCAATTGCGTAAAAGCAAAAAAGGACACACGAAACGAACCTGCAAAGAGTTAAATCACATGACATTATGCATGCATTTCGATATCAGTTCCATAACATCTCTAACTAAGTGCCCTAAGGTGTAAGTAGT
This sequence comes from Scaptomyza montana, assembly GCA_018904305.1. NCBI lineage: Eukaryota > Metazoa > Arthropoda > Insecta > Diptera > Drosophilidae > Scaptomyza > Scaptomyza montana. The sequence goes on along the minus strand of JAEIGR010000005.1, from coordinate 3,228,734 downwards.
AGTGTGTAGCACTTTTCCATATTACTCAGCGCTTTTCCGGCCCAAGTCTGTGACTGATTTTCAATCGGAGAGTCCTTGTGGCTGGGTGAGGAGTTGTGAGTTGTGATGTCGCGTCATGTGCTTAATGTTTTAATTTCGAGCCATTAACAGCTGCATATTTAGCCGAGACTGACATATGCCACAAAAGCAGGGGGTGCTGTTGTTGGTGGGGGAGTAGGGGGGTGGTGATATGTTGGGTTGGGTTCATGTACATCATTTCGACATTTGCCAACATGCATTAAACAGCAGCAACAGCAGCATCAAGTCGGAAACAATGCCATTAGATATATCGCAACGAGCAACGCCCATTTTTTGCACATTTTTGGTTGCCTTGATGTATTCAAAGGCTCACACAACCAAATGCACACCCTCACAAATAGTACACACGAACATTTCAACCCCTAACGTATCTTGCGAGCCCAACCCCTCAACTTAACTCGACTCAACTCAAATCGCTTCAACGGCGCAGCAAAAATTAAAAGCATTAAAAATGCCCAAGGCAAAAACCAAACGCAGACAAAAGGTAAAAGTTGAGCAAGTGTGGACGATGGTATCGAAATTGACAGCGTCGGTAGAAGGGCGGTGAGTGGGTGGCGGGGTGCGGTGAAGGGGTCTCGACTGAGGTGTTGCCGCTGCAATAACCTTGCCCGAATACACATATAAATAAATACACCAAAGAATGTCTGCGGTTAAGGGTGATCAACTCATAGATACCTGCCAAAATAAGTGAATAAAAGATTACAATCTTAAGTTGACTAATTAAAAATACTGGAAATTCTAAAGAAAAATATCTCTATAGAAGTTTCACAATTTGTTGAGCAATGAAATTTTTACTTGAAATGCTTCTTTTTAAAGAAATCTCAAGAGGTTTATTTGAATAGAATTTATTGATTAATGGTTTATGAAACTTTAGGAAAGTGAAATTTATGATATTTTTCATTGATTTTAATAGTAGATTTGAATTGCGAACGTGTCCAAGTTTATTCCTTTCGCTTTAACCCTTCCTTTGCAATATCAGATAAAGTTTTTTATCTGAAAATTTAAAAAAAAATTTTTTACACCCGCATCTTAACATATTATACCCTTTGCTGCGATTGCCAGTTTAGGGTATGGTCGAAAGAAAAAATTAAACCCAAAAGACTATCCCGGTTATACTATCACATAACGGTACTTTCCCTCCCCCCCACTCGCATTCATCGTCTCTTGCGCCGTAGCGAGAACAAATCGTTGTGGATTTTTACGAGTTTCCTTAACTCTCCGCAGCCCGCACCCTTATCACACACGCGGTGTAAATTCATTTTGCCCCTTTCCCTGTGCAATGTTTGTCTTCTGACAGGCAGCAAACAGATTGTGTTTGTGCCACGTTGAAACACGGCTGGGGTTGTATGTAGTATGTTGCATCCGATCAGCTCATATAAAATACATGTTTGTATGCTCAAGTTTACGTTCTTTCAAAATTGGTGGTGGCAAACGGAGGCTGTAGACAAAGGGTGAGACAAAAGAAGAGAGAGAGGGGGAGTGGGGGGAGATGCGTGCGGCCGCAATAATTGCGATGAATTCTCATTTTGGGCGTAGAAGCGTGTGGCGGAGAGCTATAATTTAATTTAAACGACACTTCACTTGCAATTTTCAGTTATGAATTGAATAATGAAAAGTCCCGAAACCAACCCACCCCACTGCTACCCTACACCACCACCACCACCTACCGATTGAGTGACAATTGGTAAAGAGGAAGAGAGAGTGAAAAACTCTAATGAGACACAATTTAACGATACATTTGCGGATAGTTTAGCTTAGAGGAGAAGCGAACGCATCCGACGTTTTTAATAACTATTGCAAAGTGAACCGGAAACATTAGCAGGGTCATATAGCATATACCCAAGGGGCAAACACACATTCATACCATATATCCATATTGTTCCGCGACCTATTTGCTTTTGGCTCTTTTATTGCACCGGGCATTGGGCAGCGAGCATTGGATTGAAACGTAATCGCAGTAGAAACCCTAGACCCAAATATATATACATAGTATATTTAAACAACCACCGTGTGACACTGGGATCCGGTGTTTTTGGAGGGCAATGTGCCCTTTAAGTTCAACCAGTTGACGTGCGTTAAAAGAAATACCCTGTAAAATGTGCATTAGGAGTTGGGGAAAGAGGCGAAAGAGGCAACTGCAAGTGGATAGAATTTAATGAGTTTCTTTAGCATAGTTATATGAGCCAACCAATGATACCTTTCGGTAGTTAGTACAGGGTATTCTCTAGTCAATTACCCTAATGCCTAACTTTAAGATTGATTTATAGAAAGCAACTTTGTTTTATCTTTTTGTTTTTAGTTTTTATTGGGGAGTTTTTTGACCTTATCAGAGAACCCAAAAGACCGTGTTAAAGATAAGCAACAAGCTTTCGTTGTTTGTTCTAACTAACGCTTACACACACACACATACATGCATACATAAATTATTATTATTGATTTCGATAAAGTGCATTGAAATAAGAACTATTGCTCACGTTGTATTTCCGGTGCGTATTTTGTACTTTTTTTTATAGTTTTAGGGGCAATTTCACGTAAGTACTTGAGGACCCGAGTTTCGGTGTCGACATTTGCCTGGGAAATGTTCATTTTTTTGTTTTATGATAAGCTCACAGTCTATGATTAGACTTGCCCATCAGGGTAAATAGAATGATTTATTAATATAAATAAATAAAAGTAAGCGCTGGGAAAAGTGCGGAGCTGGGCAAACAATTTTGGATATCAATTGTGAGCAGTTGGATTAATGCCAATGATATAAGTAGTGCACAAGAGATAAAGGAATTCAATTTGTAGACAAAGTTTATGGGAAAGAAAGTTCAAGTACAAGAAACTTAACAAAAAGAAACATTAACCGATTAATGATAGGCCATAAAAAGTAACTGATTTAAATATTTAACAAATAAAATAAAATCAACATAATATAATCAAAGTTAATAGTTAGACTGAACACACGTTAATAATAAAAATCAATTTCCAATTTACGACAAAGAACTTAAACATGATACTTAAACTATAGTTTCCAAGACCTTAGCTTACATTTCGTACTTCCCAGCTTTGAGCAGCTTAACGCTCATTAAGTTATGGCATTCATAAAGTTCTATCAACTTTTTTGGTCAACTTTCACTCAACACAATGGGCATAGAAGATTTCTTGCAATAGAATATCCCCAAGAATTTATGTGCGCTTTCAATTTTTAATTGTATAAATAAACAACTATTAGCAGCACCAAAATGCGACATAATTGTGCTGTAATCCTAACTAATGAACCGACACAAATTACACAAATAAAAAATACAACAACGAAAGAAACATCTTAAGCTTTGAATAGTAAAAATGTAAATGTAAAGCAGACTGAGGAAACCGAAGACCACCAGGTGTCGAGTATCTCACAATTCTTCTATCAAGCTTGAACAAATTTACACTCTCCTACTTAAGCTTCCTCTCCTTCCTTTCTCATCTCCCCGCTTGCAACGGCAAATGAATAGAAACATTTTGTGTATCGGATCCAATGTAGTATTAAAATTCAAATCAAACAAGGCCGTTAAATTGAAAATATTTAATTAAAACGAAGCGACATATTCGAAAATGAGGCGCACACAAGTTCTCGAATGTTTAAGAAGAAAATGTCGTTAGACTTTCCACGCTTTCATCGGCAAGAAACGTGGGCCGCGGATTGTTTGTTGTTGATGTCATTGTTGCTTTTGTTAGTCCATTTGTTATTGTTCGTATTTGTGGTTTGTTGTATAGACCAAAATATTTGGGAGGAACTTAAGAGTATTGTTAGAAAATCAGTTTAAATACCCTGTAATCTTTTGTTTGGCTTAGCATTTAGCCATGTGATAAAAATTAAATAATAAATCAAATATTTAAATCATTTCTGAAATAAAATATGTTAGAAATATGATATATAGCTAATTTATGCATTTATGTGCTAGTTAGAGTATTCAAGCTGCGAGCTGCGTTTCTCATCACCATTTGCTTTCATTCTGATTGAAAGTTTTTTGTGTGTAGGCAAACCAATAATGAGACAACAGCAACAATGTGACAACAACAACAATGACAAAACAAATACGTCGGCTGAGAAAATAGTCGGGCATTTTATTGCAGCATCACGTCTACCGGATGCCTGCAATATATCAAAAAAATCAACTCGAGGGATAGAGAGAGAGACTCAAAGCTGGAACTGGAACTGGAACTACTGGGGATAGGTGACGGAGATATTGGGAATCGGGTTTGTTCTCTCTCTCTCTCTCTCTCTCTTTTCTCAGCCAATCTGTTCATGTGTCAGTTGAGTCTGTTTTACTTTTAATAATTCCGCCAATGCCCGAAAGCACAGCCTGATGAACGAGACAGAGTCAACTAACAATAGGTTTCTCCCACAACCATACCTCACTCCCTCTCTCATCCCTCTCTCTCTGTTCAGGCAATTGCAATCGCTGGGACAGTTTGTCTGGTCAGCGTCTTGTGTCTCTTTGGTTCTGTCTCTGTCAGTCAGAGTTTGTGTCATTTGTGTGCAGCCAGGCATAGAAATTTAAGTACTCCCCCCCTAGCCCGTTGCTAACCATAACATTCTATAGATCCACCATTCACCATTCAGAAGGCAGCAGGCATTCAACGTCTACTGTCGCCGTTAATTATGGGAAGATTTGAACGTAGTACAAATGAGTTGAGTTGAGTTGAGGAGGAACTTTTTGTCAGCCTAATGATGGGCAGCGCCTCAATGGTCTTCTGCAATGCTTGGTTAGCTACCAAATTTATTGTAGAGTGGCTTTTTCATCTACCCAAAGAATGAATGCAAATGATGAGAGTGAAGGGAGCATAAATTCCAACAACAACAACGACGAATAAAGACAAAAACTAAACGTAAATTGGTTTATTACATTTTTTCATTAAGCCACAAAGCTTGAGAAAACAAGTGAAGAGTAATATAAGCGAGAGAATATTTGACTAGGAAATACCCTGTATGCAAGTTATACAATTTATTTCTATTTTTTACAAAGACTAACAAAAATATATTCGAAGTTCAAAGTTGAATCCATCAATCAGTTGTAAGCGAAAACTTTCACCAATTTCTAATGCCCTTCCATACATCATATTAATGATGTACATATAGTACAGGGTATAATGAGGCATATAAGTGAGGAAAGAGTCAGTTTGGAGTGGGTGCGGGTGCGCGAAGAGCGTGACGCTATCGTCGTCGTCGCAACCATTGCCATCACCTTCAAATCAACGACAATCAAATAATAGTTTTAAGACATATTTTTATTTCATTACACATTTCAACTAAATGGCACAAGAGAGAGGGAGCTTTGCCCCATTGTTGCCAACTGTCTTGAGAGATTTTCAACAAGCCATGATGATGATGATGATGATGATGATGACGATGATGAGCTGAATGATGTGACTGAGACAGCGACTGAGGCAGAGCTAAACTGAGCTCAGTAAAGCAATGTCTTGAGTCTTAAGTCTCGGTCGAGTCTGCGGCCAAGTGCCAAGTGCTAACGATTTGGCAATGGCCACACGATGATGTTCGTTGCAAAAACACACACACACACATACGAAGCACACACAACAACAGAAAAATCCCTAACCCAACGAAGCGTTGAAGCAACGCTAAATGTTTTTTTTTTCTTTCCTTCTTTTATATATTTGTTGTTGTTGTTGCTGCCTTGCAACAGTTGCACTAATTGGGGATGGGCATGTGATAGGCAACGTGAGCGTAGCGTGAGAGTTCAAATTTTAGAAAGAAGAAGCATTCAAGCGTGTTAGGGGAGAAAAATATTGATCAATTGTTTGGTTATATGTGAAAATTTTACAGACACAAGTTTAAGTTTAAATAAATCAAGTTTTCCAATGAGAAAAAATATCGTTAAAATAAAGACTCGATTGTAAAGTTAGTCAAGTTTGTTTTTTACAATAAAATTAAATATACGAAGTAATTATTCCGAACAAAAAACTAATTTTCAACTAGATTAACAAAATCTTAGCGAGCTTTTATAACAAACATTCTCTACTTATTATTATAGTCATAACTATAATATATATGCATTATAAATAACAATTTAGTTGAGACTCGCACACACACACACATTAAATATGTTATAATAAATATCAATTATTTTAAATGAGATTTTCGTGCAAACACAGACGGAAGGTAAAGGGAGAAAAGATTAGTGTCATCTCTAAGATGTAGCCCATGTAGCAAACAAAATGTGGCTACAGGTTTTCATTTCGCTTCTTTTTTATTTTTTTGGCTTTAACTTTGGCTGACCAAAGCGCGATGGATTCGACGGGAGTCTCGGGACTAGCCTCTGACACCGACACTCCGAAGATGCCGAATGGACGCCAAACACAAAAACAACAACAACAATGTAACTTGCCTCGTTACAATAACAACAACAAAAGCAACAAAAGCAACAACGCGCAGTGCTGTTAGTATAAATTCTCGCCTTTCATTTTGGCGAGTAGTCACGATTTATGCGAAATCATTATAGGCGAGTTTTTAGTATTTACGACGCGACTTTTATCTTGCAGCAAGGAAGAAGACACACAACCGCAGCAACAATAATATAAGTATATATATATATATATATATAGTGTATACACTATAATTGCAGTTGAGTCAATTAAATACATAGATTGCGGCATGTCGATAAGGCATTAACCTTCCCAACGGCTCAAACTTGTGCTGCTTTTTAGCCAGTTTTTTTTTTCTTGAGCTTAAGCTGCTTTCTTATGATACCCTGTAAGAAAAGCGTGATGTTAAGAAGTGCAAACAATATTTTGGCACAGTTTTGATCAACTGTCTATAAAGAAAGTGGTTAACAAACATAAAAGTTGTTAACGGGCTATGGGAAACAGCTAGGATATCTCGCAGTCCAGCTCATTTAACTTTAGCTACTCTTTACTTGTATTTTATTTTTTATCCTCTACAAAATGGCAGGTCATTTCGCTTAGTCAAAAAGTGAGGGCCCATGGCCAGCTGAAAAAAATTACAAACAAAAATAATAAAGAAAGAAAGGCCCAAAACGAGCCAAGAGGCATGCCCCAGAGTCTAAAGTTGAAGTCGCAGTCAGCGTCAACGTCGCCGTCGCCGTCGTAGTTTAAGTAGCGCAACAATTTATGAAGACATGAAATGACTTTGATGTTTAGCTGCTGCACTAGGGATGCCAAATACTTAATAGAGAGAACCTCTTCAATTTCTTGCCTCCTCCCCTCTTTCTATTTCCACTCTTTTTTTGTTTTAGAGCCACTTCATGACTTGGCAAAATCAGCGTTAACTTAAGTTTAACTTTAAAAGTAAATTTACCAGCAATTTGTAATTGACAAACTGTTTCTTATTTCTTATATATTTTTTTTAGTTCTTCTGGGGTCGTGTCTTGGCCAAAAGGTAAACAGAATGGCAAAGACACGGAAATGATTGAATTGTAGATAACTTTATAATTGTCCCTCTCTCTTTTTCTCTCCCTCTCATTCTTGTAACGTTGTGTACCGTAAGGCAGGTAGAAAAAAAATTATTTGTGCAGATGACGCAGAGCTTTAAGACATGATAGAAATCTCTTGAGGGGGAAGTTACTTTACTTCAAACTTGCTTATATTTTACAATGTTTTTAAGTCTTATTGTAAAATTTAAAGGTAAAAAAGTTATTTACCTTTAACATCCACATTTTATAGTAGTATATTTCTAAACTTAACATTTGTTTTATATATGATGTCAATGTTTTTGGATTACAAAACATTAATTTTTCTACTTGATTTCAGGTTTACCAACTGGCTGCTGGCAATGTGGTTTTTCTTGAATTGATCGCATCGTTTTCACTGGTTCATTAGCCAACAATTAAGCAACAGCTGCTTAAATTGGGAAATCATTAAGAATACCGTTTGACCTATAGAAGAATTGGGTTTTTATAAAATCTTTTCAACTTGGCAACTTGGTATCAAAACCGAAAATATTTCGACTTAAAGAACTACAATAAAAAAATAATTTAACGAATGTTGATTAAGACAAATGCAAACATATTAATTAAGAACTATCAAAGAGCAATTCAGTAAAGGCGGGGAGGGACTTTTCAGCCATGTTTTGTGCCAGATATAGTTCAAACCCCCCCCCCCCAAAATACGAGTTAAGATCTAAAGACAATAGTGCTTACATTAAATATTGATATTCATGGGTGCCGACACCAAGCCTTATAACACTACGGTCTTGGTGAGTGAAATATTAAAAATTGATAAGATGCAGCCCACAGCCTCACTACAAACACAAAAGGAAGGTACATTAGTCAGGGACGCCTTCCCATCCCCCCCCCCCCTTTCCCCAATATTTACAAATTTCCAGCTAGAGTCACCAAATTTGGTAGATGTGTTAAGTGCATAATTTAGGGCCCAATCCCCCTTTCTTCTTTTTTATTTGCTGTCTTTGGCTATTTTGCTAAGACTTAGTTGGTGGCATCCCCACCTGTTTTCCCCCCCCCCCTTTCTTTACCCTTTTTAATTTTTTTTTTTTTTTTTTTTTTTTTTTTTTTTTTTTTGGGTTTTGGGTGGCTCAATTTTCCTTTTTTTTTTTATTAATTGGTATAAAAAAGACAACTATTTAAAAATTTAAAAAAACATATAAAAAAAAAAATTCACTTCCATGTTTTAGATATGTGGTAAGATTAAAGAACCTTTTCTTTTTTTTGCTTTTGGCTAACTAAGTTGTGGCCCACCTGAGACACTAAGACCTCTTAAGACTTTCACTACACCAATAGTGAAAGAAGGCTAAAATAAAACCCCCCAAAGAAAAACACTTCACACCCAGTCAGCCAGGCAGCCAGTTAGTCAGTCAGTCAGTAAGGGCATTGAGCATTAGCATCGAACATTTTTGTAATCAACACTTTTATGTGATCCCAATCCAATTCACAACTAATTACACGCATCGAAGTAGCATCGAAAGCAAGCAATTAACAAAGCAGGCATTAAAACGGCGGCGTTGAAAAAGCAAATGAGCCGATTGCGATGCGATTTCGATTGTATATTGTTTTTGTTATACTATAAGTATGTATGTGTTCTATCCAAATGAGGGCTGAATCGATTGGTTTATTGTTGTTATTACTTTGTTAAGTTCGAGTTTGTTACTGATTGGTTTGAAATCTTTTGCACTACATTCCAAATCAAGATGTAAATCAAGTGAACAGCCAAAGATAAGAGCATTCAGAATACTGAACAAAAAATACATTAAGTAGTTTCTGCGGCAAATGAAAGTGGAAATTAAGGCAACAGCCGATGGGATAGTTAATTACATTTAAAATAAAATATCAATATTGCAATTCAGATTTACTTTGTAATTAACTGCCAATTTAAACAAACATTTTAGCTGCAGCTAAATGCACATCTCTAACAAGTGCACATAAAGATTATGTTTCCCTCTCTGTGTGTGTGTGTGTGTGTGGGGTGCGTAAGTAGTTTTGTTTATTTACACTTGAGAACTTTTTAAGTAAGTTGTAAGTAGTGGGAGTGAAAGTGAGAGATAGACAATCAAAATTTTTGAGTTGACACAAGCAAAAACAAGAACAAAACGAATTCCATTTGGTCCCAAATGACAAATGAGACATGAGTGAAATGTCAATAGATGAGAAGAAACATTCAAATCAACGACTAGCCTTCACACACACACAGCAGGAAAGAGAGTGGGAGAGTTAGAAGAGATGATACTCAATGATTGTTATTAGTACATTTGCTATTGGAGTATGTATGTACATCTAATTTGCCATTGATGTGTACATTAATTTTGTCTATGCCTATTGCCTGGGCATACGAATTGTCGTAAAACATTAGTGTCCCCCGAGATTAGAGCGGCGACGAGGAAGAGGAAGAGAATGTGCGGAGTTAGGAGGAGAGAAAAAAGGCTGGCTCATCGCCCTTTTATTTGACACAGGCGATATTTATTGCGAATTCATTTTAATGAAGAAGAAGAAGAAAACTAAACGCAGACAAGCCTACTCACGCAAACACACACACACACACACACCGAGATAGGGCTTCCTGACGAAGCGAAATGCCGAAATACGCCATCAAAATAAATAAAAACAACACACACACACACAACCAGACAGCGACAGAGCGACGCAAAAGCTGCGAATTTCAGTAGCACAGCATTCGGCGCTAAGCTTGCGGTCGAGTGAGCGGGCAAGCATGAGAGAAATTGAGAGACAACAGCGGCAGAGGGTAAGTTTAGGTGTTCCACCCAAAACCCGTCATGGAATCCTTTGTGCGTTGTGTGTATATGTGTAAGAGTGTGCGTTTTGTTTGTCAACTAGCCAAACGGCGACATAAAAATGCTAATACAAAAAAACTACAACAAATTGTGCGTACGACTCTTGTTTTTCTATTTTCTTTCTATTCCTTGCCATAACACATACAAATGAAGTCTGGCAATGCGAAGAAGAGGATGAAAAAACTGGCCACACTTACCGTTTTGGTCTCTCAGGCAATTGTAAATAAATGCGCCGCTAATCCAAAGGTGTTGCCAAACCGCACAAAATTAAAACACATACACAAAACATAACACACCGTTATAAACACACATATAAATGCCAGACTGCATTTGCAGAAACTTTTTTAATACATATTTTGTGTTGCGCTTTTTTATTACGATTTATATTTCTTTTTGTTGCGCTGCCCGTCGCGAACGAAATTCAGGAATTTCAAGTGGAAATCTTGTTTGAGCACTTTTTTGATGGCAACTGCGACGGCGGCGTCGGCGTTGCTGTTGTTGTTGTTGTTAGCGGCAATGCTAAGAAAACCTTGTTTTATTTGCACTCAGAATGCTTAGTTTAATTATGCGCGCGCCTTTATTTAAAAACTGCAACTTCCATGAAAACAAGTTTTTCTCAATTAAGAAGGTTCTCTATTTTCACTTAGCGCGCTTAAGCAGCGCTATAATTAATTCGTTTTGATTGCTCCTTTTTCGATTTTCTGAACTTTAACTTTTCGTATGCGTCTTTAAAACGCGAACAACCGTCGTGCGACCGCTCGCTTCAATGACAAATTTCACAATAACAAATTGTTTACAGACAAATAGGCATTTTGTTTATGCTTAACAGTGCTGTTAAAGTTGAGAGCGAATTGAGATGTTGAGAGCGTAAAATCGCGTCCAAAACGCGTGCGCGCAAGGAAAGTCGCTAGTAAATCGGTACGTGCTGCTGCGTTTTTAACATAGCAACATGTGCTTGTCCTTTTTGAGCGCTAGCAACATGTATATTTTTCTGTAAGCGTACTGTTATGCTGAAGTTTCTGTTATTTTCTCAAGTGCGCTAAAAGGTGTTCACAATAACGCAAAGAGCTGCCAGACAACTGAAAGTTAATTATTATTAAGTAAATGCGCAAAATACCGTGCTTCAGTTAGTAAATAATTATTTTTGTACTCTTAAAGAATTTAATTGAATGCTATTTGTACCTCTAAGCTATGCAAAGTTAGTTGCAATTCATTTTGCAAAGGCTGGCAGCACTTATTGTCTGGCAATTGGCGGGTGCGTGCCAATTTGAAAGTTCCGGGGATTAGACGTCTGCACCAGATAAAAATGCAACGAGCAAGTCAAAAACAACAAAATGTAGGTAAATTGTGCGAGCATGCCTGCGAAAAAAAAGTGTGTTCATTTGAACTTTAATATGGTATAGAAGAGTAATAACTGTGTGCTGCTTCCTGTGCATATATTCTTTGTTTGCAGTTGGGCGCTTCCGTTTCATTTTGCTGGTCACGTTTATTAATCGGCTTAAAAATTAACGTTTTCCCTGCGCAAATGCTCTGCACTTAACTGCCAGGCACGTAGCCAGCCAGCCATCTAGCCAGCCTGCACCTATTGTCATCTGGGATCTGGGACTTTAAGGGCAACGACGCCAGCCTCTAATCATGAATTACGATTATCAGTGATGCCAAATTTATGACAAGCAAAAAAAAAGCTTAATAAACTAAAAACAATATAGCTATATTTATTGAAATAAATCTACTTTCTATATATAAAAATCATGAATATTAAAAATCTATAAAACAAGCCCATTTAGTTGCCTTTTTACAGAACAATCTTATTTCAAGCCAAATTTGTTGAGCAAAAGCGTCAGCACTGTTAAACAAGAGGGTAGGTTTTTCAAATCCAATCTGAAATGACTTTTGTAATTGCATGTTTGTTGTTGTTGTCAAAAACTAATTAATTATTTATTATTACATAGTATGTATTATTCGATATATATGTAGCTACATTATAATATTCGTATATAACTAGCGCTAATCAAGTCTAAGAAAGCAAGCAGAGATATGTGATCAATACAGTATTATGTGTATATGTGTATATATATATATATATATGTTTTATATTTGTATATGTACGGTACGGTATATTAGTCAATTAAATCACAGATGTATTATTATTGTTGTTGTTGTTATTGATGTTTTGGGCATCGCCCACACCGGGCGTCTGATCTGGCGGCTCAGCGTTTAGCACCAGATTCTCAATCGAACGGAACGAGGCATCCTCCAGATGTGTGGACATCGTGGCTGGTGGACGCGGCAGAGTTGAGGCAGTTCCAACACTCTGAAGTGGATGTGGCGGCGATCGATGGCGTACAGAGGATCGTAATATGGTAACCACATCCTCTGCAGTATATGGATGTGGTGTTGTCGACGATGTCATGCCTCTCTGTAACTTCCTGCCCAGGGATTGCGAACGCTGTGCATAGCCAGCAGGACGTTGACCAATCTCAATAGATTCGGGACTGCTGCTGCTGCTTGTTCCAGCGGCAATGGTTGGACTTGCTGCACTTGCACCAGAGCCTGAGGGATTTGTAAGTATGGTCAGGTAATCAGGCGGTGCTGCAACTGGCGATGGTGACTCAGCATCCAGCGATAGTATGGGGCGAGTGCGACTTGAAGAATCGCCAAGCACTCTAAAAAAAGCATTTAAAATTGGGCAATTAGTGTTAAATCGGTGATTAAATGTGTTTTTTCTTACCTGCGCACACTTCGCCTAATGCTTTGACGCAACAATTTGGCCAGCCTTGCACCAGTGGCAGTTGTATATGAAGGTGGTGGCGTATATTTGGGCGGTGCATCATTCTGTATATCGATTTGGGCATTATCCTGTTGCTGGGTCGAGGCATTACGTCGATCCTGGGCTGATCTTTGACGCGCCGATGGACGACGCGGTGCATCACCCTCGTCGGGCGGACGATACAAATGTTGAATGCGCTACAAGTAAAAATGAATCAGTCAAGCTTAGTTTTCTTTATAAACTTAACTAAACTTACCTCAAGTATATCGGCTGGACCGTTAGTCAAATAGCGATAGATTTGAATAATAGCCGTTACGGGAATGATAAGCACAATGCCAATCTGTATGAGACTTCCCATTTTGCGACTCCAATAGCTAAAGTATGACTTGCCACGCCAATAGTAAAACTGGTTGGACAGCGAAGCCTTGTAATCAATCACCGAGAGCGTAATCAAACCAATTGGTAGCAGAACATTCCAAGAGAGTGCCAGGAATGCGGACATGGAGCCGCACATGCGCAAATCATTGACCAGATCATCACCATTATAGGGACGACCACGTATGAGAAAGACGCCAAAGATTTGCGCTGCCCAAATGATGGGTATAAACCAGGAGCCGCCAAGCAAAAAGTCCACATAATACAATATGCCAATGCCCATTTCAGTGGCAAATGGAATACTCAATAGAAGTCCAGTTACACAGCTCAAGAGCACAGAGCTTGTGGAGTTACCTAATGCACTCGAAATGGGTTTCCACATGACACAAAGCTGAGCAAGACCAAAGACAGCAAACATGCCAAAGGCAACAGCAGCCCATACCCAAGAAATGGCATCGCTGGCCAGCGAGAGAACAGCAGGAAAAAGTTCTGTTATAAAACGCAACGCTTGAAATCCACTTTCAATATGCAATATGGTCTTGTTACGACGATAGGTTTCACCCAAAAACGATGAGTAATGCGGCACCAGCGAGCGTGGATACGATAAGAGTTGTGGATTTGTATGCGCCTGCAGTGAATAAACGGAAGTATAACAATCTGGCGTTTCTGCAAGAAGAATGACCATTAGCTTAAGCTTTTTTCAAGGACTATTTTCAATACTTACCAAACGATCCTGGCACATAGATAAACCCATGTTGTCGCAGAATCTGTGCACAGCACAAGGCTAATAGCGCCATTAAACCTAAGCCCAGCAGCGTAAGCAGCACAAGCATTATTGCATCACGTCTAAGCGTTGCTTTGCTGGCCGTGGCATGAGTGCGACTAGTTATGGCTATCACTGAGGCTCCAAGCAGACCCCATGTAAGAAATGTCTCCTGGGTCGCCGCTGTCCAAGTATTCGAATTCACTAGAAAGTCGTCAAAATCGCTGGCCGCAAAAACATTCTAAGGCAGGAGGAGAATGCGTTTATAAAAAAAAATCTTTGTAAGCTTTATATATAAGATGACGCACCTGTAAACTGGCCGGATCCACAACGCTGACAAATTTTCCTGTGACGGCAATCAGAGCCAGAAATGGCAAAGTATTAATGAGATAGGTTAACTTTCCCAATGACTTTAATCCTTTGCAGAGTATCAAGAAGACGGCCGCCCAGATAAGGGCCAAGTAGAACGCCAGCTGCTGAATAGAACTTAACATGTTAGTTGAGGATATAAAAAACACACCACAAAGTTTACCTACCCGATCATTGACATGGAAACGCATACCACTCGCATCCGGATGCTTGGCCAAGTGCAGTCGCTGCAGCACCACTATATTGAAATATTCGGCAACTGTCTGCGTTAGATTTCCCGTATCGTTGGCAGCATCGTAGCGATAAGGGAATGCTAGCTCCTGCCAGCGATACCCATTTCGCGTTGGCGTTGGAAAAACATCTCGCAAATAGACAAGAATCCAGGCGACCGATACCGTTGAATAGATGGCCAGAAAGCATTGCACCATGACCAGAGCAATGCCAACGCCTGAACAAATTGGACTTATTTTCCACATGGAAACAGGGCCGGCTTTAATCTTAGCTCCCAAACACATTTGTAGCCATAATAGCGGTATGCCAAAGATGATGGAGAGCAACAAGAATTGCAACAGAAAATTCCCACCGTAGTTGATGGTCAGAACGGCAAAGCGGCAGAGATTAAAGACGCCCAGGGTGCAGCCAATGAGCGCCAAAGTGCGACTGCCGACATGTGGCCAATAGCTATTAAAACCACATTTTTCGAGCAACTGTTGCGGTTCCAATGGCGCTGAGCTACTTCCACCACCGCTACTTACACTGCACATGGTCGTTTGCGTCTGTGCCAGCTCCAATTGATCCTGATCCGGTGCCGTACTGACAGTGGAACTATCACTGCTACTATTACTGCTGCTGGCCAACGAGACGGGACTTGGGATGCGCGAGGAACGTGCTGAGCTTAGTTCTGAGCAGAGAGTCGATAGCATGGGATGCGTGGGCGTCTCGAGAGGCTCACGATGCAGCTGATGTGATGTCTGTGCTGGAGCACTCTGTGGTCGACTGAGCGGTGAGACAAGTCCAACATTACAATGCACCGGACTCATTGAAGGATGTCCCTCCAAACGGCGTCCATACTGACGTGGACGCTGCTCCAACTGCTCGCTAACGGCACGTGCTGTACGCTGCTCATTTTGCAGCAGATTGTCGAAGATGTGCGCTTCGGTTAGCATTTGAAGAGAACGTGGCTCTGCTCCAGACTCGGAGAAACTGCGTCGCAATGAAGCCATTTCACTGGGCAGCTGCACCAGCAATGTGGATGATGCTGCTTGCAGCGCTGCTGTTGGCGGTGGCTCTCCCTGATCCTCTTCCATGGCTTTGGTTTTGTCAGCTGCATTTCGCATCGATTGTCGATGCCAAACATCCAAACATTGGGCAAACCCAGTGTCGCCAGTTTCCAGTAATGTATTCGAGGCGGCTGCAACAAACATACAAAATTAGTAAATTGCGAAAGTTCCATAGAAATTATTTCTAAAGTAAATGCAAATGACTCACATTTAAAAATAATAAAAAACATAAAATGCAAATTAGTTAATTATATTGCAAGACTTTCACTAAGGCTAAGGCAAACATCTCAAGTTCTCGAGTCTAAATAAAGTTGCCTTTAAAAGTAGTTCATTAAACGTGTTTGGCCACTTTTAATAGCTATACAAAATTAATGGCTCTATGCTGAGTAAATCTGTTTAATTATACTGTTCTTATTGTTATAGCCATGTGCCCATTTTATATGTGAAAAATAAGGTTTAAACAAAGTTTGACAAACATATATAACGGACAAAAGAAATTGTTTTAAGACTAACAAATGAATTCGAAGTAAAAATTGTTTAAACTTGGAATTAGTGAACAAATCCTATGCAAAATTCCCGCTTTTTTGAACATGATTCATTAGATTACTCAACAAGCTTTTAAATGTTTCTTAAGTTGAATCATGAAATTTGTACATTGCCATAAATTTAAGTCAGCCTTCTACATATTATTTTTAATAGTATATCACCATGGCCTTGGGCTAAGAGCGTTACAATATGCATACCGTTAGTGCTGGTTGGCGTCAGGCCACAGCTGAATGTTTTTCGCATTTGATGTCCACGCTGGAACTCATCATCTAGCGTAGGATGATGCGCATCCTCATCGTCAGCCAGTTTGTGCTGCTTTCGCTTGCGATTTAGCGGCAATGTTCGTGTGCGTGGCTCTCGTGTTAAACTGTTGGTGTGCCCAGCGATAGACAATGTATCATCTTTGTCCAACTCTTCTAAGTAGTTGTCCAGATCCATGAGATAATTCTCAACTTTGTCATCATCCGAGGACGAAGTTGAAGATGGGCTGATGCAGGAATTGGAGGAAGAGTTGTTGCCATTGAGCTGCGATGCGCCATGTACATCCAATATGGCATCCAGTTCATTTAGGACACTCATCGCTTCATCTGGCAAATCACCATCCGCTGACTGCTTGATGGGTGTGCTCAAAGGCGCTTCTTGGCTTACGTCACAGAACGCATTGCATTCATCATCGTCCTCAGTTAGCGGCATATTAAAGCTAAGTGGATGCTGCAGCTGATGCTGCAACTGATGCTGTTGATAGAAAGTTTGTGGCGTTTGCTGTATTTCAATTAGATCGTCATCGCTTGGCTCATCGTCGTAATAATCGCAAGCCTGCTTTATCGATTCGCTGGACAAACTATGCGAGAGTCCATAACGTTCTGGTTCACGTAATGACTCCTGTTGTTGTTGCTGTTGCTGTTTACGTTTTTGTTTCTCTTTCGTTGTTGTTGATGGCAAACTTGCGTAGGCGTTTGAATTGCGCTTGAATTCCCGGCCAGCTGTTTGTTCTTTTCCGTTCATATTGTTTGCATTGCCGTCTCAGCTGTTGTGCGTCACAGTGCTGCAAAGCGATATTGCGAATCCTGCGAGTAAACATAAGTGTTGTTCAATTAGTTATTGCGGCTGGTCAGTTTTGCACAGTCTGCTAGAGATGAGTAGAAGTTTTGGAGCAGTGACTAAAACATCTGTATGAATGGAACTTTGTATGCAAATAAAAATATTTACTACACATTTTGAGACAGGTCAGGCATTTTGTTATGGACGAGCAGATGAGCGATAACAAAGCAAATTAAACGGCTGTCAGACAAGCATAATTTAACCTAAATATGTAATTTAATGCAAAAAATTATATTGAACAAATGCACCTAGCCTTGTAAAGCAAACATTTTAAGTGACTTGTGACATGACTTGTGGTCAGTCACAGAGACAGTGACGAAAATAGCGTGCATCTAAACCTTAACACTTGATCGCTCGATTGGCGGTTTCTAGCATTATAGCCGCCGAATGCAATCAAATGCAAACAAGCGCGTGCTCCCTGATTTTTATGATATGGTTGCACGTGAGTGGCTGCCCCGAGCGACAGGTAGTGGGAAATAAAGCAACAACAGCTGTCCATGCTTGGCGACAGCCGTAAATAGCAAAAGTGTATAAAAATGAAGAAAAAATAAATAAAAAGTAGAAGTAAAAATAAAAATAAAGCAGCGCAACGCGTGTTCATTCAACTGATCAGGTGAATGTACTTCCGTTAATAACTTTTTATGCACGATATGTATATGTGTGTACATACCTACAATAAATACAATCTACGTTTCGATGCTGATTGTCGCTTTAAGGGAGTGGCATGCCAAAACGAACATACATATGTACGCACACATATTTACATATATTTGTACATGTAAATACACACAAAGGTGTAGTCGAGAGCAACTAGATCGCAATCGTTGGCACGTTACCTCGATTAAAGCAAATGTCTGGTTTTCGCAGCAGCCGCAGCAACAGCCACAAGAGTTTCAATAAGTTTAGTTTTCTTGTTGTTATTATTATATTTTGTATGTATGCATATACTATACATATAACCGTGACCTTCTCAGAGTTTTTGTCGTTGGTAGTATGGCCATAAAATTAAATAAACAACGTTAACAGCGCTCAGATCTTTGCTTTTAAAACACACTCACAAATACAATGAATATAACAAGTAGTGGTGGAAAGAGAGAGGGGGGAGCGGTTGCACCTTTTGTGCGAACTTACCCTATAAAAGCTAATAGAATGAGGCGGCAGCTGTATATTAATTGTTGACTCAAGAGGTCAAATTATTTAGCGAACAAATGCCATTGATCGCAAATTTACACACAGAGTTGCATTCAGCAACAATTCCTCCTCAAGATGAACGTCACATACCGTTAAATTTCACTCCCGTTTCGAGTGCGAATGCGAATACCGAAATGTCGAGTAAAAGTAAACAAAGCAATTAGTGCTGCCACACGAAAAATTTTAAAAATCGACGGCGAGAGGTATACAGGGGATAGCCGACCTTCATGCGAAAATGGTAAACACACCAAACCCCAGGTGCAACTTGTTTTAGTTGCAAAAAATGCCACAGCTACTTGCAATTTACAATGAAATTGACATTCAGCAAAATCAAATAAAACTAGTTAATCGACGAGTTGAGACGGAGCGATTAATACACACACACACACACAGACATACCATTCACACACTCACTCACGCACCATGGCGATTGAGAGAGAAAGAGAGAGATCATGATGCTACAGCAACAACAACAACAAAGAGCAAGAGTTTTGTTTAACTGTTTAACACAGTATTTGTGTAAGAAAGAACTGGTACTAATTATTAAATAAGCACCTTTTATTATACTTAAAAATAATGCATTCAATATGCTAACGCAAGTGATGGCAAAGAGAGAAAATAGACGAGAGCAGCGTAAACTACATGCATGAGTAATAATAGTGCTGTCAGCTTCTTAAACAACGAACTAAAAACTTAATACGCATCGACCAACTATATATAAAATAAGCTAACAAACTCCATTATTATTAAATTTCTAAATCTTTCAGTATATAATGATTGACTAAAATTTAACATTTCCCAGCTTTAGTTAAAGCCAAACCACTAGATTTGACTAAAAACAAAAGGCGGAGCTGGCAACACTGATAACTGCGTCGCTGTCGGCACTTACACATTTACGTTAGTGTAATTGAAATTAAGATCAATATTTAAGTAATGCGCTGGGTCACAGAGCAGGCTTATTTATGTGTAGCGTTTGCCAATTGCTAAACAATCGAAAAACAGAAGAATTCACATACACACGTATGTATTTACAGTGAGAGCGCGAAATTTATTATTTATTTACATATGTATGTACGTATGTGTGCCGACGATATAACGGGAACTGCTTGTCTGCTACTGCGTTGTTGAAATGTTTCTTTATAAAACAAACACACACACACTGGCATAATCCAAACCAAAAATACGCAAGCGTTGAGCGAGTCCCAGTTGTACGAAATTAAACAGTTCTTATGGCAACCGAAAAGACAACACAACAAAAAAGAAAACTGCTGAGCTAATGCTTTAATTTTTTATATTTTGGCACGGGTCTTGCAATTTTTGGGGAATACCTTGGGAATTGCTCATGCGCAAGTTCTAGCGCCACCTGACGTTTGACACCAAAAACGCCAAGTACAATAAAATGGATCCTCAATTGAGCAAGAGTTGAAAACGCATACATACATAAATACTTATGCTGATAGAAAGATAGGTGTCTGCGCTAGTGTGTGTATGTATGCGCGCAGCGCTTTTGTGCTTATTTCGAAACGAAAACGCGGCCAGTTCACGATTTGAAGAAGATTTTTTTTGTTCGTGGCGTCAACTTACGAAACGAATAATAAAAAAAAAAAGAGTAACAGGCACCACCACCAATCGCACACAAATACAAATGCAATGGAAAGGGGAGCGCGTTGGCGTGCTGCTGCTGCTTCTTCTTGCCACACAATCACAATGTTGCACTCTAACTCTCACTCACTATCTCGCTCACACTTGCGTACTTAGTGGCAGCAGTTAGCATAATGCACACACGCGTACATATCTACATATATATTTAATACTCACACAAAAACACACTCACGCGCGCTTATTTGGTATCTTGTATGTTGTTTTCTTCTAAATTGATATGCTACAATTATGTGAGTTTTTTTGTTGTTGTTGCCCGTTATACGTTGAAAAAACTTCAACTTAACTAAACTTAATAATAATTGTGCTTTTCGTTTTTTTTAAGATTCATTTTAAGATCGACACGCGCGACACACGTTCACTTCGTCTAGAAACAGTCAACTGACGAGTTCAACAAACAAATATAACAATAATTTGACAGCCAATATAACACTAGAAGCGCTAGCAGTGCATCTCAAACTGTAAGTAAACAGAGCACTGTTACTGTAACAGTTAATAGTAATGTTACTTACTATCGATTGAGTATTTCATTATTCATCGACTATTTAATCGAACTTTATTAATCAGCTGTGTACTTGCCGCAGACTTATCGGACGCATACAAAACTAAACAAAAACCAAAAGGATGGAATTGGAAGGATCAGAATTAGGAACCAGGGAGTACTGGGAAACCAGCTACACTCGTGAAATAAAAAACTATAACAGCCATGGCGATGTTGGTGAAATCTGGTTTGATGAGGACTCCCAACAACGCATTGTCGACTGGCTCATGAAGCAGCAAACACTTGAAAAACAAACAGCACGTGTTCTGGATTTGGGCTGTGGCAATGGAATGTTTCTTGTTGCTTTAGCCAACGAGGGCTTCACACAGCTAACAGGAATCGATTACTCTCCAAAAGCCATAGAGCTGGCCAAGAGCATTGCAAAGGATCAATCTCTTAGCATTAATTACAATGTGGCAAATTTGACCCAAAAGGAACCGCAATCCTTAGGCACCTATGACATTGTCCACGACAAGGGCACTTACGATGCCGTCAGCTTGTGCCCCGATAACCCCAAGGAAATGCGTACTAACTATTTAACAACAGTCGCCCAGTTGCTGCACGATGATAACAGCTTATTTATTATTACATCCTGCAACTGGACAGAGGACGAACTACTTCAAAGTTTTGAGAATCTGTTTGTCAAACACTGTTCAATACCAACGCCCACATTCAAGTTTGGTGGCAAGGTGGGAAATGTGGTTACATCCGTTGTCTTTAAGAAACGTAAATTAACATAAGATAAATAAAAATTTCATACAATTTTAAATAAACACAACTAAAAACTTAGCCATCATTGAGCCTTTCATTTTGTTTGCTTGATATAAAAACAACGATCATAATAATTCGTACAGTTGTGTTGTGAACATTTAAATATATTTATTTTTATTTAAATTTTATTTTTTTTATGTGCTGCAATAAATTCACGATTTATAATAACACAATCAATAACAAGATATAGACAGCTTTGTGCCTTCGGCCAAAGCCGAATTATATAAATACCCTTGCATATGCAGATAAAGCTAAATTTAAATGTTATAGTCGTAAAAACCGAAGCGTGGTGTTTAAAATCATATTAGAAAATGTTTGGTTCTTTATCAGTAAAATTTTAAAATATTTTCCAAATTTTATATTTTCTTAGTGACGCATTTTAAATATAATTTCTAATATTCAAGTATAATCGGTAAGCTCACTGGTAAGTTATCAATAGACGACTTTCTATTTGACTCGAAAAAAAACTGATAATTTGTATAGTATCTAAATTTCAGGCTTATCCGCAAGGATACTTTTCTATTTGTTTTCTAAATAGTAAACAGTTGATAATATTTATGTATGTAAAAAACTTGCATTATAAGCTTTGACACTCGATACGAAAACACACGCACAGTTAGAGGAGTTAGTAACATTTTGAATTGCATTTGCTATCAGTTTAGTAAACGATTAACAGCTGATAGAGATGCCACGCCCTTTGATTACCTTCAACCAGTTTAGATAAGGCGTTACAAGTACATAGTAGACAATATGATTAATGCTATGATCCTTCATTTTATAATATAGTTGAGTATGTGATTAGAGATGTGTAGCTTCAAGATAAAAATGTGCGAACAAATCCTTTAATATCCGCTCGACACATGGGACAATTAGCTACGCTTGGAGCGCACTGATTACAGGTGGCTGTCAAAACGAAAAGAAGGTGAATATTAAAATTGCTTAGCAGGATGTTTTTTGTTTTCCAATTTAAAGCTCACCTAAATGTCCGCAGGGCAGAAAAACAACGCCAACTTCCTCGTCAAGACACACTTTGCAAAGACGTGCATCCTTAAGCAGACGATTCTCCTCTTCGAGCGTTAGATTGCTATTGGGATTGGAGCTGCTAACCAGAGATGGTATTAGTGGAGAAGCTGATGCAACTACTGGTGGCTGTGGCCTGTCCAATGCTGCAGCTTTGCTTGTCGTCGCTGAGCAATTCATTGAAGCAGCTGCATTTGGTGATGATGGTTCCGTCACCTCCAGCGCAGCACCAGAGCCGCCTGCGTCATCGAATATAGCATGCAGCAGATCATCTAATGATTCATAAGCACAACCCGAACTGGACAACTTTCGGGCAATGGTCTGACGCACCATGCCAACATCGATGCCCAAGGCTAAGGCCTCACAAGCTGGCGCTGCGGACATGGCAGTGCTAATGCTTGTGGGTAGTGGTGGCGCTGTGGCAGCTGTAGTTGGCGATGCAGCAACAGATTCAAGCACTTGACGCACATAATTTGGTCCCTTTGCGAGCAGGACAAACTGGCATTTGGGTGACCATTTAGCGTGTTCATGCCACGGCTCATCCTCCTTCTGCCAGGAGCGCAATCCTATGTTGCAATGGAAGCAACGCACCTGGTCATCGATCTTTTGGTAGTAGAGGCCCGCCTGGGCCAACGCATCTGCGGGCTGTATATCCGAAATGGGCCAATCGCTGAACGTACGCAATCGCGACTCCATGCACGAATATTTGGGACGCTGCGGCAACGTTGTCGGCTGTATGCCCAGCTCTTCCAAATCCTTACCAGCAAACTGTATTAGAGGTCCCATTTGGACGCGTGGACAGTTTGGAAAGAAGCGTCTATGCTCGTCGAAGGCATTGTCATTCTTCTCCCACTTGGCAATGACGCCATTACACCATGCGCATCTCACATGGTCCGATTGATTAAAATAATAAAAACCAGCCTTGGCCAAAGACTGCGGTGTGACATTCGGATTCTGCAAAGAAAATTATATTTACTTCATTGCATTTATATACATATTTACATATTTTAAGCAGGAGTTGGGCGCATGGCATGGTATTAGGTTTCACGCGCCCATCTCTTACAAAAACTCAAAATACAAACGGGCCAATCCTTGAACGTTGCCAATCGATTTGCTTCAATTAGCAAATCGGTACTGGGTGTCTGAACCTGATGAGCTGTTCCGCTATCGACGACGCTGTTGCCCTCGGAATCGTTGTTGTTTGGCTGCTGTCCAGCAACTGGCTCGACGGGCACATTTCCACAGTGTCCGGGCGCCAACACCATGGAACAGATGGGTGAAACGCGACGATGTCGTTCGGCCACCTGGTCACCGTACTCCCAATGATCAAGGCGTATGTGACACCAATTGCATTCCGCCTCTAGCCAATTACCCGTGGCAAAGAAGCCGTTTTTCACCAAATCTTCCACTTGAACTGGTGCATTTGTGGGCCATTCAACAAACGTCGCATATCGTTCGCTTTCATGTTCCAGTCGACAATCAGTTGTCATTTTTTCGTGTGAATCACAGTGTTGATTGGATCTTTTGTAATTGGGCTTAACTAAGCAATGATGTAATTTGCTCAGCTGCGATTTTACAAAACAACCAAAACACCAAAAACGCAGCTGTGAAAATAAAGTTTATTGATTACAAGCCTGTGTGACCGTTTACTGCAACACTCAGTTTGCAAACTGTCAAATTAAAATTTTAGTATTTTTATTACACAAATGGATGTTTCGGACAAGTGGTCTCACTCCTAAAACATATGTTCGATGTCAGAAATGTTATTTATATTTAGGGTGTTCAACAGCTCGTTTCATCGTTTCAAGTTTCAAAGTTGAAACGTCTCACAACAACAACATACATAGAAAATTTCTTGAAACGTTGAAACACCCCAGCCTATGTATACAAAAAGTGTTTCAAGTTTGAACAAAGTAAAGATGGGAAGAGCACGATATTTATTCGATATTTGCTATCGATGTTCAGTACTTTTTAGTATATTTGGTGTATTTTTGTGCAAAATAGTAAAAAACACATGTGATTAATGGCCGCCAAATTTTAAAAGCATGTAATTGAGCAACTAATTCAAACAACGAGCTCTTCTCACCTTCAATATCCTCTATTTCTCTAATAACTTGCTTTGCTAAAGCATCGCATAGCATATCTTTAGCACTTTTAAAAAGCATTTTTTATAAATAAAGTATAACCGCGGTAAACAGCAACAGTGACAAAAATTGAAGAATAAGAAATGTAAACAAACAACAGCTGACTGCACAAACTTGAAACGCATTGACACCCAAAATGCCGTTCACGAGTTAATCGTTTCAACTTTGAAACATGAAACGTTGAAACGGAGCTGTTGAACACCCTAATTGTAAAAGCCATTTAAAAACAAAATTTTATTTTTGTAACTGTTAATTCCCAACCTATACCAGGCGCTTTTTTTTTTTAATTGCCGCCTGCATCACAAAGCTGGTTTAGTTTTAATAAACAACTTTTAATTTTACGTATTACTCTTCAACGTACTCATTTTATTGAAAGAATTACTTAAGAAAGAATTTGTAAACCAAAAGTCCAGTTGATTTCTTAAAACAGAGCGTTTCAATCCTTACTGGAAGTAGGTCCTTGGCTTTCTGTACGAGAACAGCTTCCTGTTGCCCTTATGGTGAACGCGTTGCACCAATGGGAACTTGATCTTAGAATCGTGGAACTGCTTGACGTGCACACGACGCGTCTTGGCTGCAGCAACTGATTCCACTTTAATGATCTGAATGGAGTGGGCACGGGCACGATGACGGGCTCCCATGTCACGATAGCACTGTGTAACGGCACCGCCAACGGTCAAATCACGGTACTCGCGGTACATGTTGTGGGTTCCCGATCGCGAGTCATAACGCAGCCAGATGCCAAAATTCTTGATCTTAATGGGAGATGTCTCGTACACTTGCTTAAGGGAGACAATCTCACCGGTGGTTTTCTTGAACTTTTTCAGCTGGCGCAAAAAGTACCAGAAACGGGATTTGGCGACAATGTTGTCGGGAGCAAAGATGCGCATCTTATACAGAGGCGTCTGTGGCTCCTTCTCGCTTGGCAGCTTGCGGCCAACGACCTCGTATTCCTTCAACTGCAATATAAATATATATGTTTATAAGGTCTTTTCAACTTTTTATTGTAAACAAATGCGGCAAACAGGCAGTCAAACAACACACACACACACATATTAAAATACAAGCGCGTGGACATAGGTTTGTTGTTGATTATAGGTTATGCATGGGTGTCCATTTGGAATTCAAGGCGTATTATGATGTTTAACAGATGTTTGTCGTCAATTCAGCATTATGATTAAAAACTAGACATGCTGCAGCAGCACCTCCTATATTAACTCAAAAGACGGCCGCATTGTCTAAATATACTGCTGACAGTGTTTTTTTGTGATTATAGCACAGAAACTACCCACTTATACACATTTTATCAATTGCACTTGATGGCCGGCATGTTTGACTGCTTGTTACACACATTTTTTACATCATTTGCAGTAGTTTTTGTTTATTTTAAGTTAATACTAACCAATCCCTTGGCTCTCATGATGACGGCGCACGCGAAAAAGGAAACGGAAAGAGCTGTCAAATTGCTTTTACCATTGAACTGTAACACTCGTGCACAGTGTTGCTCGCAGCAGTAGCGTTGCTTTTCGGACAGTCACCACAGCGTGCTATTGCGATGTTATCGATGGACTGCGCATCGCTAGGCTACTGCGCGTGTTCAATGGCTGCGAACGTCGATAAAATTGCTATAAATTTGCTTAAAACGCGTTATTTAAGCAACAATAATAGTAAATATACAAGGCATACACAATTTTGAAAGTGCGTACAGAAAATTTCAAATGGCCCAAGCCCTAGAGTTAAGCAAAAAGTGAGCAACAAAATATAAGCAAATCCAAAGTGAGCAAAGAAAAAAAAAAATGCAAAGCGCAATGTGAGACGTGCAATAAAAAATTTTTTCCTTTATTCACAATAAAAGCAGCGCAACTCATTTTTGGGCAATTACAAATAAATACGTATCATTGTGAAATACATGCGCATGTTTTGCTCCCCTTATTACGCAGCACAATGTGCAAAAATAATAGAAAATAAAACGAAAATTGTATAAGTGCTGCTACCACAAACGTCTGGTCTATCCATCCACACACACTCAAGGTAGACGGGAAGAGCCCAGAGTAAGAGGGGTGTTGTTCTTGTTCACATAAAGAAAAAACGCGCGGCCGCCGCTCCGCTGGGCGCTCCATTGCCGTGTCTCGCTCAGTTGTGCAGCGAGCGTCCGTGCCGTCGGTTGTGTTTGACTCCTCTCTCTCTCTGTTTTGCGCGCGTAAATATTCTGCTGCGTGTCCGCCCCGGCAGCTGCCACTGCGAGCAGGTAAGAGAAATGCGTGCATAATTATCCGAAAAAAAATCCCATTGCGATTGCATGTATACTTTTTCCACCGATTTGTTTTGCACTTAATATTTAAAGTAAATTTGCTAATTTATTTATAGCCAAAAGTTTTGCTTTTGCTTACATATGTATTTATCTTTGCACCCTCTGCTTGCTTCCGCCCCAGCATCACATTTTTTGCGCAATTTATTTTGGTATTTTCAATTATCGGCGTCTGCCTTGCGTGCGCACTTCGTTCGGCTCCAGGGCTGGCAAAGTACACATCAGCGTTAAAGAATTCAAAGAATCTTGTTTTCAAGCTTTCTTTTGTTTTGCTGTTATCTTGTTTCCTGTTATTTTAACTATATGTTTGCAACGGACCAACTGAACTTAAAAATTGATATTTTTTTCAGCGGCAGCTTCAACACGAAGACAAAGCAAAACTCAAAAAATTGTAAACACAACGTCGGTGTACGGCATGCAAAGGTAATGCACATAAATCGATTAACGACCTATCGATAAAGTAAATTAACGAATATTTTGCTCTGTTTTGGTTGTCATGGCAGCGCATAAATGCTAAAAGATGATAAAAACACTGGAACAACAGAAAGAAACAAGGAGTACGCCTAACATTGAACCACGTGCGGGTGATACGGAAACGACGCCGACACCCAGCGAAGAGGATGATTTTGAGGAACATAATACGTTTCAGCTACGTCCCAACAAGAACAACTCAAATAGGAGTCCGCAACGTGAGCTGGAGCTTAAGCAGAAGCTGAACAATGTGTTGGAAAAGCAGATTCCAAAGATGGAAAATGGACGGGCTGCAAAAAATTCCATTAAAGAAAAAGGCCTTATTCCTGATGCAAATCCTACTGCTTACAGCTTGAACGAGTCACTTAAGCTTTTAGCTGAAAGCTCTGTTATACTGTGCAGGGATAATTGTACAAAACAGAATAAATCTATTGCAGTTGCTATTGAGGAACCGTCCACATCGCGGGTTGCCCAAAAATCTCCAATTGTCATAAAAATCGAAGAGAATTGTTTTTCACCTGCGATTAGTATTGGTAGTAGTGATGATGGTGACTCCTCATCACCTGGCAATGAATCTTTTGCAGATGAGTCAAGTGAAAGGACAGCAAAAAGCTCATCTGTTATGAAAATTAAAGAGGAATACCCGTCACAAAATAAATTTGAAACAAATTTAAATGATAGAATAAAAGTGGAAGATAACAGTCCACTACCTGTGATTAATAAAGATGATGACGACGCTGATGATGAAAAACTCTCATTATCTGGCAAGCAAGCTTCTGCTGACGAAGCTGATGAGACGAAAAACGGAGAGGCGTCAAGCAGCTCTACTACTATGGACGAGAGTCATTCTCCAGATGAGATTTTGGATCGACATTCAGCAAAACGAATAAAAATTGATGAAAAATATCAGTTATCTCCGAGGAGCTCAGCTGAAGAAACTTCCTCCTCGCCTGTGATTAAAATTGATGAGGACAACTCTCAAGATGATCAGAGTGATAATGAGGAGGAAACTTTTTTGAAAGTCGGTGGACAGAATTTATCACAAGATGAAGAAAATACTACGAAAATTCTGATCTTGAAAAGCGAATCACCACTATCCTTATCTTCTTCGTCAGCATCATCACCAACATCTGCGCCTGTGATCAAAATTAATGATGTAAACTCCCACGATGATAAGAGTAATAATGAAAAAGAAACTTTTTTGCGAGTCGGTGGAGAGAATTTATCAAAAGATGAAGAAAATACTACCAAAATTCTGATTTTGAAAAGCGAATCACCACTATCCTTATCTTCTTCGTCAGCATCGTCACCAACGTCTGCGCCTGTGACCAAAATTGATGATGACAACTCTCAAGATGATCAGAGTAATAATGACGAGGAAACTTTATCACGAGTCGGTGGAGAGAATTTATCACAAGATGAAGAAAATAGTTTACCCATTAAATGTCTGGTGTTGAAAAGCGAATCCCCAGTCTCCTTATCTTCTTCGTCAGCATCATCTCCAACATCTGCGCCTGTGATCAAAATTGATGATGAGAACTCTCAAGATGATCAAAGTAATAATGACGAGGAAACTTTATCGCGAGTCGGTGAAGGTAGTTTATCACAAGATGAAGAAAATAGTTCACCTACGAAAAATCTGAGGCTGAAATGCAAATCACCATTATCTATATCTTCTTCGTCAGCATCGTCATCAACATCTGCGTTAAACATTTCTGAAGACATTAAAAGCGAAGAGCCTGATGATTTTGTAGTATGTCAAGAAGGAAAAGACTCGCCAGCCTACGGAATCGATGAGAATAAATCTTTAAAGAAAAGTGAGCGAACATCACCTGTAGACCTTCACCAAGGAAATGACTCGGATAGATCGTCATCGCCCGTCTACGCAATCGACGAGGATACATTTTCTGTAAAGGCAAGTCGACGAACTTCTTCTGTAGAAAGGCAGCAATTAAACGATTCAAAGAGATCGTCATCGACTGACGAGGAGAAGTTTTCTTTAAAGAAAAGTGAGCGAACCTCACCTGTAGACCTTCAACAAGGAAATGACTCGGATAGATCCTCATCACCCGTCTACGCAATCGACGAGGATAAATTTTCTGTAAAGGAAAGTCGACGAACGTCTTCTATAGAAAGTCAGCAAGGAAAAGACTCTGAACGATCGTCATCGCCCGACGAGGACAAATTTTCTTTAAAGAAAAGTGAGCGAACATCACCTGAAGAAATTCAGCAAGGAAAAGACGCGGATAGATCGTCATCGCCTGATTTCGCAATCCATGAGGATAAGTTTTCTGTAAAGGAAAGTCAACGAACATCACCTTCAGCAGTAACAGCCAGTGATCTCTTGCCCGCGACCGGTCCAGCTGATGAGGACGCCTCCGCAGATAGCGATAATGGTATGCAAATCGATGATGAAAGCTTCAAGTTGCCAAAAACTGAGTGTGGAATTTCAGCGACAGTCATTAAGATTGAGTCCAAATCGGGGGAGGAAGATGTTCAGGTAGAAAAGAATCAGACAGTGGATTGCCAAAATGCACCAGCAACTAAGAATAGTAAGATTAAGTTGGTTGCCAAAAGAAAGCAACCAAAAAAACTAAATGGCCTACATTCAACATTCGATCGAGAACTGAAGGAGCTTGAGAAAAAGAAACAAGACCTATTGCAATTGTCTGTGATAGCAAACAACCACAAGGAACCGAATACGGAACAGCAAGCAGAGTGCAGTAGGAGAACTAGCCGCAGCAGCAGCACAGTTAGCTCCACATCACAACAGCTGGTTATTGATCATCCTGAGAGCGAGCAAAAAAGCAAGCAACATCACCATCTAGAGCAACAGCAGACAAAGGATCAGCAATTGTTGTTTGCATCTAAGCGCAGGCGCACCGGCAGCAACAACAATGACAACAACAATTGCAACACAGAACCAACAACAAGCAAAAGACAGTGCGTGGAAGAGCAGAAGAATCAGCAAGATCAGCAATCATCGTTGTTATTGCAACGGCTGCAGGCACCAGTTCCAAATACCAGCGATATAGGACAGACACTCAGTTGTTATAAGTGCAATGCTCAAAGCTTTGACAATTTCCAACAGTTAAATGCCCATCACGAAGTTTGTAAAGCAATAACAACATCAACAGATGTTCCAACAACAGCAACTACAATCGATGCAGAAGCTTGCGTTTCAACTATAGACTCGGCTCCCAGTCAACCAACCGAACCGCCTAAGGAGCGATTCTATCGATGTGCACGTTGCAGCACTGTGCATCAATGTTGGCACTTTTTTCTTCATATGCGCGATGTGCATCAGCGCTATTTATGCCTGTACTGCTCTCACGTGTTTGCTAGCGTTGAGAAACTCTCGTTGCATCTGGAGAACAAGCATGACATGGATCAGCGTCATTTTGCCAAAGTGGAGGAGTGGAGAACACTGCAAACGCAACAAGATCGACCGCGTTATCTTATCTGCTGCACTTGTCAGGCAACATTTGAGAGTGGCTCCCAGTTCGAGGATCACGATTGTGCCGAACTTATGCAACCATGTGCACTGTGCGGTCAAAAGGGTGCACATTTTAACGGCTGTAAAAATGGCAACACAATCACCGACAAAAGCAACTGCAATCGCAAGAAGACGTCAATAGCGAAACGCAAGCGGAGGCCTGTAAAGCGCAAGCAGATATTACCTACGCCAATAGAACCCGAGAAGCCGCAATACTACAATACGGAACTGCCCAACTGCATAACGGAGACGAAAGAGAAGTTACTCCAACAGCAGCAGCAATCAAAACTATTGCTTGAAAACAACAGTAAGTTGAATTTTGGCATAAAATGCCTAAAAAGCGTACAAAAATTATTAAATATTTTGCATACATATGCTTAAAATGTTTATCACGGATTATTTTCCATTTGTATTTATTGCAAACAGTGCTGGATGACGCTTATATAAAATTATTATCAATGTGTGTTGTTATCTTTAGATATGTAGGTGACTCGCTCTTGCTATCGGTTTACGGCAATATAGTTTCAGCTGACACATTGACTGAATGGAATAAT
Source organism: Scaptomyza montana (assembly GCA_018904305.1). Classification (NCBI taxonomy): domain Eukaryota; kingdom Metazoa; phylum Arthropoda; class Insecta; order Diptera; family Drosophilidae; genus Scaptomyza; species Scaptomyza montana. The sequence goes on along the minus strand of JAEIGR010000005.1, from coordinate 3,197,048 downwards.
TTGACTGCCAAACCAAACTTAAGAATTGATTAGCTAAAAGACCATCTGTCTGAATTAATAAATGACTGTGATAAAGAAATTGACTTACTGACCGATTGGTTGATTGAAAAAGCTATGACTGACGTTTTGTTTCGTGAGTTTTGTACGCTTCTTCTGGCATTGGACTTCTTTCTCTCTTAAATAATCACAACTAATCAATTACAATAGTTCCAGCGCCAATTGAAGATGCGCCACAAGAGGAACCCATGCCCCGCCTGGTGGTGCCAAAGATAATGCTACGTGTGCCCAAAGAGTTTCAAAAATCAGTGGACGCAGCGCTGAGCAGTACGGACACCGAAGACGATGAGAACGATGAATTGACATCAGCTACAGAAAGTGCTTCACTGCTCACAGTGGATGCAGTGCATCAACAGCAGCAGCAGGAGAAGGAACTACAAGAGCCGCTGTCATCACAATCGGACGATACAGAGACGGCCACTGAAACGGCATCTACGTTGTTTGAAGCAGCGCCCATGCCCGTCAATGCCTTGCGCGATTATGTGGGTGATGAGGATTTGAAATCGACAAAACTGCCTCATGTGCTGGCCGAATTTGAGCGCACTAAATTAGATATTGCGCGCACAATGGCAGAGTTGTTGTCTAAAAGGCATCTACAAAAAGAACAACAGCGACAACAAGAGGAGGAGTTGCAGCATCAACAGCATCTTCAACAACAACACCAGCAACTACATCAGCAAGAACAACAACAACCACTGCAGCAAATGCAGCAGCAGCAACAACAACCACTGGAGCAACTGCAACAACAACAGCAGCAGCAAATAAATGAGCTGCAACAGCAACTGCATCTGCAACAACAAGAACAACAACCACTGCTGCAACTGAAGCAACAACAACTCGAAGAATTGCTGCAGCAGGAAGAGCAGCAACAGCAGCAACTCTTGCCCACAAATGAAGCAAGGCAGCAGCGACGTCGTTGGTCCCTAACGCCGCCCGCATCTCCCCATAATAATCACATCAATCAAGAGACGCATGTGCAAAGGGAACAGCCAGATGAGGCGAGTAAGCAGCACATTGAACCAGCTGCAGCATCTGCTGATATTTCGACACCTGCCTCACTACAGCGGCGGGCCACGCTGTTCAGCGAATGCATGGACTTAGATGAGAGCATAAATGTAGAACAAGAGCCAGCGCAGGAGCAAGAACAACAGCCTGAAATGGAAGCGCCAGCTGTTGCACCAGCCACGCCACCACCGCCACCTCCGCCCGCCGATGGCATTGAAGTAGCCGGCGAGGATACGCACACACTCGATCTACAACTTGATCGTCCGCTGGACAAATTCGAAATGGTTGACTTTGTGCGTCTGTGCTTGAAAACGGTTTATCCATATTGCCTGTATTGCAATCATGCGAGACGAATTGCTGTCGATGCCAGACAGTTGGTGTTGCATTTGATAGGCAAGCATCGTTTTACGGCCACCGTTGACAGCATCACCGCAGAGGAGTTGCATGCGGAGACCATAGTGATGAGGCTGAAAAGTTATTTGCCTGCTTTTGAAGGTGGCCACTATATGAACTCGGAGAGCTGTTGCAGTTTGGATGCTGGACGCTTTTCGTTACCCTTCAATGAGCGACTCTATGAATGCTTTCAGTGTCGTTACGTTACCGCATCGCATAAGGAGCTCTACACGCACAATCGCAGGCTGCACATTAAAGCAAATATAAAGTGTTGCATGTGTCGTTTGAATTTCTTTAGCTTCAGTGAACTACTTTGTCACATCTGTCCAGGTGTGGCGACATGCAATCCATTGGATTTACAATTTCGTTGCTGTCTGTGCGAAAGAGCACCGTTGCCCTCAGCTTTCCGTTTGATGGTGCATCTGAGGAAACAGCATCAGGCCTGCGATATCTGTCTGGAGGATTGTCACAGTCAGGCCAAGCTCTCGTCGCATGTGTGGAAGCATAAGCTGTTGCATCTCTGTTATCGCTGTGGTATCTCGTATCGCAACAAACTGGATATCTCAAAACATCTGTTCTGGAAGCATGGCACGGAGAGTGCTAGCTGTAAGCGTTGCTTGCAGAAACGTTGGCGTCATGTGTATCATTTTTGTGTTCCCCCGGCGCAGTTTACTTGCGAACATTGTCTATTAACGTTTAGTAAAGCCATATATCTGGAAGTGCACAAGCGTCAGCATTTAAATGATTTTCGTTATGCCTGCAGCGAGGAGGACTGTGAGGAGAAGTTTGTTTCACGCAAGCTGCTGCTAAAGCATGCGGCTCAGCATATTGTAGAAGTGCTGCCGACAGCGGAGGAGATAACAAAACAAGAGCAAGCGTCTACCGATGCGCAGCTGGACACTGGCGACTCCATAACAGCTTCGGAACGAACGGATGAACAAGCGGTGCAGCTTAAAACAGAGATGTTATCACCCAAGCGGGAGAAAGAGGATCAACAAGTGAATGCCAAAACGCCCGATGAAGATAAAATCGCACAACCTGCACAGCAAACAGAGCAACAGACGCCTCGCAAGCGACGTAAGAAGAATAAACGCAACAAGGCATCTCTGGAGGATTTAAATCTGATAGCGCCCAATCTATCTGAATCGGATAGCAGCGATGATAGCGACTCGGATGCGGCACGCAGCATAGGGACGCAACAGGACAACCACACAACACATGGAACGCTGCCCATGCGTGCCTCTGTAGATGATTTGGATATGCCACGGGTAATGCTCTCGCCGTCATCGGAAAGTGATAGTGATGAGCAGGCGGATAGGGATAAAGAGCAGCCAAAGGAGTCTGTAGATTCAGTGCCAAAAGAGGAGTTAAAGCTAAAAAGAGAAAATGTGGAAAAGGAGGATATGCCCAACCTGGAGAAGGAGGAGGAGGAGGTGGTGGAAGAGTCACAAGAGATGCCAGATATATGGAAGAATTTGCTGCAACACCAAGCACCTTCAGCAGCATCCAAGATGGAAAACGAAGCTCCCGTTAAAGTTGAGCCTACGGAGGAGCAACTGCGTCCGGTCAAGCTGCATGTGATCATATCCGATCATGATTACTGCAAAATGCAACGCACACCGCCGCCAACGCCACCACCCTCACCTAAAAAGTTATCCCCGGTAAAGCAAGCGAAAACCAAGCGGGGCACTGCCTCCAGCGACAGTGATAGCTCCAGTAGTGGCAGCTCCAACTCGGATTCTGATAGCTCCAGTTGCTCCTGTGGTTCCAATTGCAGTTGCAGCTCTAGCGCCAGTAGCTCCAGCGACGATGACTCCGACAATGAATCGTCCGCTCGAAAGAAGAACATCGAACGCATTCCAGAGTCCAATAGCAACAACAACGACAAAAGTGATGATTATGTGAATGTGACCGCTGTTAGTGAAGTAGAACCACGCCCCGCAACGCCCGTGCCACAACCAGCGCAACTCTACAACGAATCCGACTACGATACAAATGTTTCCGACACGGATGAAGAGTTCTACGATGCGCATCCACAGAAAATGGCCAGAGAAATGGCAGAAAAGCGTCTGGCAGAGAACTCGGCCCAGCACAATTCGGGGGGCGCTAGCAACAACTATCTGATAGTGGAGAATAGTCGTCCATCGACGCCCTCGCTGCCGGAGGAGGCTGCCTCGTTTGCGGATAAACGTGAACGTGTTAGCAAGAATAAGAAGAAGAAACGCGAACGCAAATCTACGTGCAAATCAACAAGTCAAGTTAAGGTGATGCCGCCTATGGTTACGACGCCAATGTTGCTGCTACCCCAACCACAGTTACCTGTTGATATGGGTGTTGCATCAACTCCACAACCACCACTAGCGCTGCTGCAACAACAACAAATCCAACAACTACAACAACATCTGCAACAACAACTGCAACAGCAACTACACCAGCAACAACAACAACAACTGCAACTTCTGCCCGAATCCCCAATAACGCCCATCACACATCGACCCAACTATCAGCCACGCATGAGCGAGGGCAGCAGCTGTTCCGATGCCGATGGTCAACTGAAACGCTCTAAGCGCACCAGGCGTCCCAATAAGTTCTATGGCTATACCAGTGACGATGAGAATATGAGTAGTGTTCTGGCGCCACCTTTGCAGGTTGGCATGCAGTTAATAAAACCGCAACCACCGCCACAGCTTACCTGGGCCAAGGAAGATTTGCCGACGCCGCCCAAACAGCATCGAAATCGTAATAATCACAATGCCGATCATCAGCAGCAGCAGCTGTCATCATCGTCACCTCATAATAATTCACATCAGCATAGCAATGGCAGCGGGCGCAAGCGTCCTAAGCATATTACGCGGATCGCAGCTGGAGGAAATAGTGGTTCCGGTCGACGTGCAGCAAAACGTGTCAAGCAATCACCGGTAGTGGTAACGGAGACAACAACGACACCATTGCCACCGATACCCACGCTTAAGATACGTCCTGCTTTGTTGCCTGTCGTAAGTGCCGATCCCAGCGACACCAGTGATAGCAGCTCAGATGAAGATGACGAGATCAATGTGACGAGTTTGATGCCACCATCACTAACGAGGTTACAACCACCAACACTTGTTATCCAGGCACCACCGCCACCAGCAACAAAAGCTTTCAATCAACCCATACCGCCAGCACTGTTGCCCAATCCCGATTTCGGAACGTTGCAATACTTTAAGGCAAATAATATTAGATACCCGATAAGGCCACCGGCTGGAGCGCGTCAAGCGAGAGAAGGTGAATCGGTATATTGCTATTGTCGCTGTCCTTACGATGAGGTATCAGAGATGATAGCGTGCGATGGACAGAAATGTCTGATCGAGTGGTTCCACTTTGAGTGTGTGGGAATTATGGTTGCACCGCAAGGCAAATGGTTTTGTGCCGAGTGTCGCCCCAAATACTCTGAGGGACTCTATCCCGGTCAAATGAAGGCCATGTAAAAAGTTTTAGTTTTAACTTTCGATTAATCCTAATTATTAAAACGTAATTAACAATTAAAAAGGAAAAAAAAAACACCCACTTCAGAATGGATTACGCTTATTAAATGTTTAAAAAAGAAATGTATATATTCGTTGTCTTAGAGCATCGGATAAATACAAAACATAAGGTCGATCGATTGAAAGAAAAAAAAAACAAGTGAATATTAAGTATATTTTAAGCGAAAAATCTGAATATATATGGATAAATAGTATATGTTTAAGCAGGTCTAGGCTCAATGGCGACTTGGCTACAGCGTAAATTAAGCCAATATAAATTTTAAGTAAAAAGTAATAATAAACCCAATACACACTATACGCATCATGTATGTATGTACTATATTCGTATATAATCTATATATATATATTTTTTTGTAAATATGTGAGAGTTGCATAAAAAGCCCAATCGAATTTATGGGTACTCTATAAATAATTAAATATACTATTATGTAATTGTACAATATTTGGCTCATCCAAAACCTATATCTAGTAGTTAAGACTTAAACTCTCTTTATCCCCAGCATCAGTAGGTTTGATGATGATTATGATAAACTTAAATGACTATCGTTAGCTATATATGTGTGTATAAAAAATGGCAAACACAACACAGAAAAAAAAAAACAATAACAAAAGGCAAAATCTAAATTCAATTGAGATACGAAAAATAAACATTCAGTAAGTGAACCATATTCAATTTCAATTGTTTTTATTGGTTGTGGGAGTTTTTTTGTTTCAGTAAACAAATAAAGTGCTTACTGAGAAGCGATCATAATTACTCTGGAGGAAAGTCAACAATTTAAGTACTAATAATGCACATAAAGGAAGTCGCAAACTTAAAAGAACTTAAAACGTAAATTGCTTTTATAAAGCTCGTACTCTATTCGTTCTATATTCCAGCACTTACCTACCAATCGTTCAGTGAACTTGGGTTTAATATCCTGTCAGGGATTTTAAAATTTTTGTAAAATGCATATGCTTAAGCATAATGCAAATAAGGCACGATACACAATACAATGCTAATGTTGTTGTAGTGGCGCAAACGGAAAACACGAACGTGTGTGATTACCCAGCCAGGGTCAGTGTGGGGTCATCAAAAAACAAGGAGCAGCAACAGCCAGCAACCACCACAAACCTGCGAAGAGGTGTTTTGTTTACCAAAAAAAAAAAAAAAACATATAGCGCGCGTTGATTTTAATTGCCAATGCCGAAGGCGGGAGACAAAAGTAACGAGTGACGAGTAGCGAAGCAACAGCCACAACAACACAAATTACAGGTCAGTGAGTGAGTGAATGAGTGAGTTAACGGTAAAACACGACCGACCATCAGTCGGGCAGTTATTCATGCCCGTCGTGTATGCGTGAGTCAGTGCTGCCAGGTTTTGAGCGCCCGCATAAGCTAGATTCTAGGAATAAAATAAGCTAAAATAAGCTATTTACCAAGTAATTTAGTCTCACGGATATCAATTTGAATCATCCAGAAATAAGCTATATTTTGACAATCCTATGTGATTTTTGTAAATTTTATAAGCTTTTCTATTTTCAAAAATGCAAGATATAGCCTAAAATAAGCTAACCTGGCAACACTGGCGGGAGTACAAAATTACCATAAATCTGATTAGGGTGTAGTTTTATGGTATATGGAAAAAAAAAGTGGTCGCTGCTGAACTTGAGCTGTTCAGTTCGTGTTGAGTTGACGTTGTGCGCAGTTCGATCCTTGTGCTCCTTGCGGATAATATTTTTTTAAAAATTAAATATTAAGTTCTGGACAATTGCTACGCGTTTTGTCAAAGTGTGTGTGTGTGTTTTTGGTGTGTGTGGGAAATGTGGCAAAAATTTATAGTCTTTAACGGACAAACAAGACATTATTTGATATCATGGTGCGACGCGCCTCAAGCGTGCCGCATCTAAACAATAGCGGCGGCAGTAGCGCCGATAGTGTTACAGGACGTGTCAGAGCAGCTGCAGCGGGCGGTGCAGCGGTTGCACCACCACGTGGAAAACGAATAACAGGCAGCAAGGCAACGACGCCAACGCAACAACGACAAAGCTCGGGCAGCAGCAATGGATCGAGAATGCCGCGTTCGCGCAGCTTAACCAACGGCATGCGGCGTCTAAGTCCGCAAAAGGCAGGCAGTGGGAGTAGCGGTGGTGGTGGTGGTACCACCGGTAGTACCGGAGGCAGTACACGCAATACACCGTACTTTCTGCGTTCCCGTGAAAATGAGTAAGTTTAGTGCGTGGGTTAAATTTAGCTATAACACTGCGATGCTTCCCACCGTAATCGATAGCTCTAAAGTATTTGTTGCACCTTTTATACAGTAAAGATTGCCTTATAGAAGAGAACCCTTCTAAACAAATGGTCGAATTTCAAGATTTAAAAAACCCAAGACAAGTTTTGATTAGACCAAGTATAAGTATATTTGTCAAAGAATATGCAGTGAAAACTCTTTAAGCGGAAACACACAACTTGGCTTTCCTGGGCGAACTAAAGTTGGCCATCATTGAAAGTCACGAGGTGTATCAAAAGTCTTTGCAAAAACTTACCTCTTATATCGTTGTCTTCATGTTTTCATCTTTCTATTAAGTATTGCAATGGATCGCAACTGTTTTTTTATTCACTTTCACAATTTATGTAACACTTTAAATAATTTTCGAACTACTTATTAATTTTGACTTTTTGAATGAATATTTTGACTTGACAAATTTATTTAACTAAAGCCAATGCTCACTTTGACGATAGACTTTTTAAAATAAAATATGAAATATATTTCAAAGGCTACTTTGAATTTGTGTTTTATATTTGAAACAGTGCTAACAACGTGAGAAACCGTTACGAAATTATTTACTTTCAAATATTAGTAGGAATATTAAATAAATAAGTTATTTGTTTGCCAAGTTGCATGCAAGTATTAAAGTATAAATTTTGTTGTCTGCTGAATTGAGCTAAAAAAAACTACTACAATACTACTTAATAATAACTCGGCTATTGGCTACCAACCCTTGATGAGGTGCTATTAAAAAAAAAGCAGAAAAAACAGCACGAACCCTTTATGCATTAACGCGGGGCGTAATGACCACGCACAATAAGCTAAAAGACGGACAAATGGACAGACAGGTAGACAGACAGACAGTACTTTCAATTGGTCATGTTATATGTTTAAACAATTAGTTGAATTCTCTTGAACAACCACGACATAAATCGATTTTGTAATTATCAAGCATTTTGAGCACCGTCAACTACTCGAGAGTCCTTTGAGTATTGCCTGACCCGTTCCGAAAGTAAAAGTGACATATTTATGTTTGCTATTTGAGCTGTTTTGATAGGTGTTGGTGTAATAGTGATTGTTAAGGGACAGCAATGTACGAGTACATATATAGTAGTTGGTGGTCAAATAAGTCTCATTTAAGGTTAAGGACCTGTCGGTTATTTGGCCTAAGAACAACGACTGGCGGCCAAACCTAATTAAGTTGATTATTGAGTTGGTAGTAGTTTTATTGAGTTTTTGAATAGTTATAATGTGTTCTTCCTGCTTCTATATACAAGTAAATTATTCTCAGTTTTATTTATTTATTTTGATAAATGAGCTCAGCTCTATTCCCTTACATGATTGCTAAGTATTAGATTCGATTTCTCACCTTGCTCTGATCATTAACACTATATATTTTATGCCACTGATTGGTCAGAGAAAAAAAACCTATCTTGTAATTATTTATTAATACACTTTAGGGACATTGACTTAGTCGCTTGTATAATGTATTTTAACTATTGTGTTTGGCATGTGATTCCGATTCTAGTGTTTGTTTTGTCGAGACTCCGCACTATATAAATATTCCATAGTCACATAATCACCGTTGAAATCCGATATTTTCATTGTTGTATTGTTTGTACAACAAATAAAATATAACGACCTGCATTTGAGTCAACGAGATATGAAAAAAACAGTACGATAAAAAACAATAAAGTGCAACTCTCACTTTTTTCACATACGAATGTGTATATAATATCTATATAGCTAGATTTCAGTTAATAACAATCTCGTGCAATGCTAAGGTTTAGGCAACTAAATGTCAACTTTGATTATCTGTGGGCATGAACTATGTCCCAGTTGCTCCATAGAATAACGATTATGACCTAACCATCGTGTTGTGCATGACAATGTAAAAAAATCCATATTAGATATATGTTAGTGTAGCATTTTTAAAAATTTTATTTTTTATAATAGAACGCTTACTGCGCACGTGCTCACACTTTATATACTGACAAAAGTAAAATTATTGTTTTGGTTTTGCTAAATGGGAATTCTTTCTACATACATATAGTACATACATCAATAGAGTAACTATCAACATGTTCATTAATCAAAGTGAACATGCATGTTCTTTAATAATTATAACGCCTGTTATAACGTCTAACTAGAGTACATATGTATAAGCCAAATATATAAACATACATATATGTATATAGCTTGATCCATTAATTTACATACTATTTGTGTCAATTTGTTCAAGTATAACTTTTAACCCACAAACACATAGTTGGACCTACTAAATTGCCCATACACGTTTTATCAAGCTCAAACAAATTTATAATACTAGCTCCTGAGTAGCTTTTCCAAACAAAATCTAAAACAAAAAATATTATAAAGCTTGATAATGAAAGTGCTTAATGGCTGAATAAAAGTTTTTATCTCTAAATTTTAATTAATTCTTTCCACCTTAAAACTAGTTTTTATTTAAGAAATAGGTTGATCTATCGAATTTGATGACATTCAAACATTTTGTCACCAAAGTACTTTTGGCGGCCCCTATTGAAGAAAATAACTTAAGACTAACAATAATTGTAGTCGACTAAGAATTCCATATTTATAAACAAATTTTTATTCTTTTACGCCGTCGAGTGAAGAAATTTCTTATAGAACAATCATTAGACCAAAGTCGAACCTGTTAAAAAATGCCTGAGCTTATTAAGTATTTATCAACCATTTGAACTAAAGTTGATTGAACTTTTGTTAATTGGAAATTGTTTGTCTATTGGCCCCGTTTCGTGCTCGTGTTAATTTTTGTTGTGACTTTGGCCTCTCCTTAAATATTGACGTATTGCACACAATAAAGCTGAGGCGTAGATCCAAAGTTTTTTGCCTGATTTATATATTTACACACATGTCCAGTACTTATAGTCTTTATTAGTAAGGTGAGGGTATCGTGTATTGGTCATTAATGAATTAATATTTAACATGCCTTTTGTGCTAAAATGTCAACTGTCACCGCTTATGGAATATAGATTAAAGATTAAAGATGAGACCTTTTCGATATCTTGTTGTTCAAATAAATTTTCTTGAGCTCGTCACTTTTCAAAGAAGTCAATTTATCAAATAATGGAAATTTGTCATAAATTCCTATGAAACGTCTTTTGTTAACTATGTAAAAACACGCTAGGAATTTTGGCTCTCATGCCACCAGAAAACTAATTAAGCTGAGAGCCGCTACGCAATCCAAAAACTCAAGAAATTTGACTGCGCCCACTGTTAACCTTGAGCTATTTATAGTAACCCTCAATCAGAGAAACGTCATCAAGTTCAAGGGAATTGGAACAAACAATTCGGCTTGGTTGGCCACAACAAACCAAAATATTCATTACAATAACGAACTTTATTTGGTAAGCTTTGGCTGAATGATTTCATTTAGTTAAAAAAATAAATAAAACGTCGATAATATAGCATGTATTTAACAGTTGACCTTGGTTGATATAAAGTTTCCAATGAGTAATGCCAATCTACAAATGGAAATTTCAGAAAACTGCGCCTATAATAGCAGCTTAAAACCTATAACTAACAATCTTAATAAGAAATATCATCGATTTATCAATTTTCGCTTTAACAATTTGTATATAATGTCGTTTTTGTTTGTCTTAGAATTGGCAGTGCGGATACTTTGGAAGTTGTGGCCTCCAAGTCAACGGGCACTGGCAGCGAGGAACCCTCAACGCCCGAGGATAATATCAATGTGGTGGTACGAGTGCGTCCCCTGAATAATAAAGAGAAACGTGATAGGCATGGAGCCACATTACAATTTCCTGGCAATGGACAAGTCATTGTAAGACTAAAAAAACAGAAAAAAGTCGTTTACTTTCTATTTAAGTATACTTATTTCTTTGGCAGATCGAGGGAAGTGACACGGGTGCAAAACGTTCTCATAATCGCGACAGTGTTAGAGTATTTACTTATAACGTGGTCTTTGAGCCGGGTGCCACTCAAGAGGATATATTGGATTATTCGGGCATCAAGCGCATCATTGAGATGGGCATCGAGGGCTTTAGCTGCACAGCCTTTTGCTATGGACAAACGGGTTCGGGCAAGACACATACCTTAACCGGTCCACCAGAATTGGTAAGCGAGTGTGCCTGAGTTTTTTTTTTTTATTTATTAATTGGATACTTTGTTTGTTCTTGCAGTTTGTGGGCAAACCGAATCCAAAAGATCCTGGTCATGGTTTGATCTTCCGCTCGTTTTTGTATCTCTTCCAGTTGATTAAGAATCGCAAGGATGTTAACTATGTGCTCAAGGCATCGTTTATGGAGATTTACAATGAACGGGTAAGTAACTTGTATGAGTACCATTTTATCCATTATCAGAGAAATGCATTCCCATTAAATTAGATGTCCAATTTAAATGGAATTGCAATACTACTGATTGGTTTTTTTTTGCATTTCGACATGTCGCAAATAGCATTTGCTTATAGAACAATTAAGTTTAGAATTCATTGCATTGACCTTTATTTAAAAGAGGCCAACGCGACAAGTTCCCTTATTCTCCATTTCCTACCGCGCAAGTTGTCGCAATGCAGTTTGCATGGCATTTTAGATGATTTGTTTGATCAAGTCCAAGTCCAGGCGCCTTGTTTGGTGGGACTGCCTTAATTTCATTATTGGTTTTGTAAATTGAAATGCATTTTATATGAACAGGTAATCGATTTGCTCAATCCGGGAAGTGCACGCAAACCCCTTGCCGTTCGATGGTCTAAGAAATCGGGTGGTTTCTTTGTCGAGAACTTATTTACCGTGGACTGTGAGGAGCTGGACGATTTGTTGGCTGTCCTGGAAGAGGGTAAGTGGGGGTGAATTACATGGCACAGAGTGTAAAGTGGTTTTACTAGTTCTTATCGAATTTTTTGTTACCAGGCATGCGAAATCGCGCTGTGGGTTCGCATGCAATGAATGATCATTCATCGCGTTCGCATACGATTCTAACGGTACACATACTATCGGATCAGCAAACGGATGGTGGTGTCTTTCTCTCCAAGCATGGCAAGATAAATTTTGTAGATTTGGCCGGCAGTGAGCTGACCAAAAAGACAATGAGCGAGGGCAAGACGCTGGAGGAGGCGAATAACATCAACAAGAGCTTAATGGTGCTGGGCTATTGCATCTCATCGTTGAGTGATAATAAGAAAAGATCGGGTCACATACCCTATAGGGACAGTCAGTTGACCAAGTTACTCGCAGATAGTCTGGCCGGGAATGGAGTGACGCTGATGATCGCTTGCGTCTCACCGGCGCATTATAATCATGCCGAGACATTGAATACGCTACGCTATGCATCCCGTGCGAAGCGCATTCGGACTAAGCCCGTCATCATGATGGATCCGCGGGAAGCGTTGATACTTAGTCTGAAACGGGACATACATGCGCTGCAAATGGAGAATGAGCATTTGAAGGCGGCACTGAATCTGCATCATCAAGCGTCAACAACAGATGGAGCCACTGGCAATCTGATCGAACAGCAATTGGAGCGGGTAAACAGTGGCGACGGTAGTGTTGCCGTACCCAAAGTGGATCTTGAACGCTTACCCGAACTGGATGGCAATGAGCTGGCCGAACTGGTGAAACTTTACATGGCAGAGAATGAATCTTTGAGACAGGAAAACAATCATTTGTTTACTGTGCGTGAAACGATCTTAAGGGATCAAGAGATTGTGTGCCGGGAGAACGAACGTTTGCTCAAAAAGTTGGAGGAAGTGAACAAGTGAGTAGTCAGTTAGTGCCACTAGCAACCAATAGAGGGCGCGACACTCGGGCTCATTGTTGTTGTCTGCTTCTTGAATCATTCTAGATTGAAACCGAGCGAGGACAATGAGAGAGCGAGTGTCGAGCCTGAGACCGAGCCAAAGGCGGGGCTTGGCTCATAATCGGCAAATACCTTCAAATACAAATTACAAATTAGCTAAATTCATAGATAAAACATGTTTTTGAAACGAATTTGGAGTGTGACTAGTTAGACAATCCTAAATAAATACGTTGTTTTTGTTGTTGTTAGTGTTTGTGTGCGTTCTCCTTTGATACCCGCACGACCTGCATTCTCGCCAACTACGGGCAAAGAAACGCCTGGTACCGAAATGTGGACAAATCCTGAATCCGTCCTAGCCGCAGCGGTTTTACCGCTGGAGCAGAGAATGTCGGAGAATGCGGATGAGCGAACACATACGGCCCAGAAGCGGATAGATCAAGAGCGTATTGCACGGAATATACTGATGATGGCAAATGCGTTCAAAAAGCCACAACCACAGCTAGAACCCAACAACAACAAAGATCCACAGGCAAACAACAACAATGAACAAATGCAGCCCGATTTAATGCCTGAGTAAGTGCTTGAATATAAAATCTCAATCGCTTTGCTACTAAAATATTTAATTTTTTATAGCATGCTTACGTAATTAATCAATTTATGTACCTACTATCATATGTATATTTTTGGTACAAACAAATGTTAAATCGCAACTTCAATAAAACTGTTAAGAAATTCAAAAAGCCTTTTACTTTCTGCCAAGTTGGCAGCAATTGCAAAACAGCTGCTTATAGCTATGCACAGTTATCGATAACTTGTTATTGCATGTACATAGCATATTGTACATTCGACAGCAGCAAATCAAACCTTATTGATTTTTCGGTGATTCAAGAGCTTAATCTTGTGCCAGAAATAAGCTTTAAAAGGTAAAATCTTGGAATTTTGTTTATCATACGCTTGGTATTTATGTTATTTTATTCGCAGCTAATCTAAATTTGCTAGCAATCAATTTTGTGGTTGACATTCACCATAGGTCTTGCCGAGACTGCCGTTTTGGATATCATGGCTGCTAATTTGCAACAGCAGCGCACAATAAATGAGCAACTGCGTCGGGAGGCGGGTATACAACGCATAGAGGTCTCTGAGGCATGTAATGCCATTATGAAGTATACGATAGATCATGAATCGGATGATTGTCTGCTTAGTGGATTCAGCAATCAAAAAGTGAATCCGTTCCGCGAGAAGAACTCGTGCAACATTTTATAAGCTCAATTTGTAATAGGTACACAAGTTCCTAGCACAGTATTCATAAATATGTAGACACATGTACAAATATTGTTTACATTTTATTCTTGCTGAACTCTAATAGACTAGAACCAATACAAAACAAAAATCTATAAATGCATGCATGTGTGTGTATAACCTTTGTTGTTTATTGTTAGTGTATGCTGACCTCAATTATGTCTATAAACTGAACTTTTACATAAATATTCTAGAAAAATATTTATTAATGTGCAAAACAAACACAAAACTTAAACCGTCTTTAACATACATACATAAACAATAATGTATACATACCATGTATTTTGCTGGCCCTATAGCTCTTTTTTGGAGATTGGAATACATGAAAATACGAATGTATATAGAATATACTAGCCACTTTCAAAAAAAAGTATATCCCTACCAAAATATGTTTCCTATTGAATAAATAATATACAGTAATAAACGCAAATATAAATGTTTGTTTACGGTGGGAAGTGTTAAAAAAAGTCTTAGATATTGTTTTTTATATCTATGCCATTCGAATTTAATATTTATAAGAAATCGGTTTAATGTCTTTCAACATCTTTTGACTATGGAATTCTGTTGCAATGCGTATCATTTTATATCCACGTTTTGACCTTCATCCGGCCTTACCCAGACAAAACAATTTAATTAAGCATATGTGTATATTATTTACTTGAAGACCTATATTTTATTTTTAAAAAATCAACTCGCAATGTAACACTTAGCTGTTATCCCTTTCGTTGAGAGACGCATTATTTGTTTATTTTATTTTTACATTGATTTTTACATACAAATATTGATTAGGTCTATGTTGTTTTGTATGTTCTTTCATGGAATAATTGTTTTAAAATAAATACACCCATCTTAACATTTATAACTTTAATTACTGTTGATAAATTTTTTGTTTAAAGATTTCTTACAATGAGCAAATTGCCAGTCAATCCATATTTTATATTTCTTGCCGTGTTTCGTGAAAAACTTTGTGAGCGCGGTTTGACAGATATAAAAATTACAAGTGTGGCTAAATTAGCTGGTAGAAGGTGGCGCAAAATGAGTTGTGCCCAAAAGGCTCCTTACATTAAAATTGCACAGAAAAATCGTGAAAAACGTGCACAATTAAATCGAAGGTGTAAATAAGTCTTATTTACATTTTGTTTTGGCGCCCATTCTTCGAGTCTACTAATCGATATTAGTTATCGTTGGCAATCGCATATTTATGAGCGACAACACATTGTGTGAATAGAAGAAAAAAGATTTGCTGCAAAAAGTAAAAATGAGTTCCGGATTTGTTACCGAATCCGAGGCGGCAGAAGTGCGCCAGCGTCGCCAAGAAGAATGGGAACGCGTACGCCAGCCAGAAGATCCAATGGAAAGACCAGAGGAACCCTACGACGGTCGCTCACTGTACGACCGCTTGAAAGAGCAAAAAACCAAAAAGGATATGGAATTTGAAGAGGCATACAAACTAAGTATGATTTTAGAACATTGTCAAATCTAATAACAATTAACAATGTCATATATGTTTGAAGAGAATTTGATTCGTGGCCTAGACGATGACGAGGTGCAGTTTTTGGAGCTTGTCGATGCTCACAAAATGAACGCGGAGCGTCAACAAATGCGTGATGAAGAAATGGAGCTAAAGGATTTTCGCAGTCGAGTTGAGCAACTGCAGGAAGAAAGCGTCGATAAGGTGAAGTACTACAAACAGAGCATTATTGATTTTAACTGTGTTGATTTTTAGAAACTGCAAGCGGAGCTTAAGACCACAGTTAAATCCATTGGTGCTCCGGCCACAGCGCGCAATACACAGAAGTCTCTCTTGGCCCAAGGCATCAAGCGTAAAAATGGTGAATTACCCACAACCAGCAAATTGTGCAAAACGGAGCAAGAGAAATCAACAGCAGCAGCTCCCACTGTTTGCATAAACACAACCAAACATGATATGGGCGGTCTTAAATGCATTGCTATATTGCCAGGCATTTCTTCCTATACGGATTCAAGCGATTCGGCGTCAAGCACTGAGGATGAGGATCATGATCATGGTGGTAGTCTAGTCGATTTATGTGGTCGCAAGATGCCTAAGAAAAAACAGTGTGCCGAGTAAAACCATGGGATTTTAATTTACTTTTGTGTATTTTTTAAAAGGGGTCAACACAGTTTTCAATTGGATTCTTAATAATTACTGTATAACGATTGCTGCAGCAAATCATATAATCTATAAGATAAATCAATGCTACTGTTTGTCCTTATTCTTGTTACGATTACGATTCTTCACATTCGTTGCCTCATAGAAATTGCTGCCAATTTTCTTGCGCTTCTGATTGCGCTCCAGTGCACGCTTTTGTTTGGCGTTAAGTCGCGGCGCCTTGGATGTACTAGGACCCTCGTCTTCGCTATCGTCCAGCTCATCCGAATCACCAGGCTGCACCTTGGCCACGCGGAATTTACCCGACGATGTAATAGCTAGCTGTTGTGTCTTCTTGGTCTTAGATTTCTTGTGTACGACACGCTGCAGATCGTCATTATATTCGTCCTCCGAGTAGAAGTCATCGGCACCATCACTTGAATCCACCTCCATTTCTGGGTTAACTATACGCGCCTTTTTTCGTGCCGCACGCTCTGTCTTCTGTTGCTCCAGCATTTCCAGATCGATGTGATCCAGTTCGCGCTCATCCCCCTTGTCATACTCCAGACCCACCCGTATCTTACGGAAGTCCTGAATTTGCTTAAACTCGCGCGCTTTTTTCACTGACTCGCTCACAAATGTCGGAGCCTCTGACTTAGCATCGGCATCTTCAGCAGCAGCAGCGGCAACCTCTTCAGCAGCAGCTATTTCCTCTGGTGTGGGCTTGCCCTCTTGAGACTTTGGTATGACAAAGCCCTCAGGGGGCACATAGAAAGGCAGCTTGCCACGCTGCCAATCGTTGAGCACCATGCGCGCCATTACCGCTACGTCCGGTTCGCCACCCTTAAGCAGTTTACCTGACTTCTTGGCCAACTGCTCTAAGAAGTTTGTGGATGATGTCCAGTTTTCAATTTTATAGTTCTTGGCAATGTACTCCTTACGCACGCGCTTCAGCACTGTCTCGACGTAATCTTCTGGATTGGTTACCAGCTCAACGCGCACCACTCCCTTCAGCACCTTCTCTGTGTCTGTTTCGGCAGAGGGATAGACAACGCCGGGACAATCGATGAGGAAAATGCGTTTCATAAGCGTAATATACTGCCAGACTTTAGTCTCGCCAGCTATCGGTGCCACATTGCAAACCTTCTTGGAGCGCAGGGCATTGATAACCGAAGATTTGCCTACATTCGGATATCCAATCAATCCAACGCTGATCTGTTTTTTGTCTATGTGCAATTTACCCAACTGACGAAACAGATTGATTAACGCACCTGTTAAACACAGTGCAATATTGATCAGAAAGTATTGGAAGCTTATATATGTTTAACTGACCTTTGCCAAACGGATGCTGCAGAGAGGCATGAAATGCGATTGTTGGATATTCGGCACTAAGGATTGCCACCCAACGCTGTGTCACCCACACGGGCACCAAATCTACTTTGTTCAGGATAAAGAAGAGATGTTTGTGTGGCTTCTCCTTGCGTAAAAATTCCTCAATGTATTTGGAGCGCGTACCAATGGGATCACGTGCATCGAGCACCTGCAGAAGCACATCGGATGCATCCACGACTTTGTGAAGCTCATTCCATATACGTTTGCTTTGACCCGCACCGAAAACCCAATCTCGCACCAATGCTTTCTCTCCTGTGTCCTCGCGAATAAGATCCACATCTTTGTTAGCATCATACTGCTCGGCCTGCTCATCAGCGGCACGGCTTAAGTCTTCTAGATCGCGCACCTTGAGGCTAACACGTTTGCGCTGCTTTTTTGGTCCAAACACGCTGTCAAAACTTTCCGTTTCCAGCAAATGAACGCGTTGATATTTTGAAGCTTCATTGAGAAGCGTCACGGGCAATTGAGAGGGCTTCATTATAACTTGATAGGGATCCTTGACAGCTTTGCCAATCTCATCCTGAAACTTTTGCAGAGCCGTCTGTGAAATAACTCGCGAGTTGCTGAACCATTTCGGAGTGGGTTCAACTCTGGCCATTGTGCCAGCGGGCAGGCGACCCTTAAAATAAGCAGACATGCAACAGGTGATTTTTTTTAAACAACAAGTCTCCTTACCTGAAACGGAGCGGGGGTAATAATTTTACCAGAACGATCGCGCTTGGCCTTGAAATTACGGTACATCTGCAGCCGCTTAATGGTGCCCTTAGTGCGCGGATGTGCGACACCCTTGAGGCCGCTTGTCGGGCGCTCTGGATTCATGGAGTGGTTGGAATGATTGAATCCCTGGGTACGAGGCTTGCCCGTGGTACTGCGTGTCTTCGGCATCGTGTTTTTGTTTTATTTACGTGCGATTTAGTTTAATTAAAGTGCTGCAGTATCAGCACGCACGTATCAAAACAATCACGTTCCGTTCTTAAAAGAAAGGTTAGGTTGAAGGATTGTTTTTGTTTCAGTGAAAAATCGATATTATAAATACCTTGCATATCGATATAATTACGTGGACTTTTGTGCTGCCATACTTGTGCAATTTTAGTCAATATTGAAAGTCTGGTCACACTCGGTCTTATGCGCCGTTGCAAATAGCAATTGCCATAGCAAGTTTATTAATTAAAAAAATTTATGTCTTAGACATTACTTTTATAAAACATGTGGATATATGTACATGGAAAGCTATCACAAAATATTCATAAATGTAAAAACTTGTTTCAAACAGCTTCTTAAACGGACTTACATATGTTATTTTTGAGCAAGTGACTATATAAATGCGACCCATTGTGTAGTTCAGAAGTAAGCTGGTTTGTATCCGTGTGGCTGTATGCATATTTGTATTTGTAGTACATTTCAATGATGGCCACGAGCTGCACGCTAGCTGCACTTAATAAAGTCAAAATTAAAACGTCTTCGCGTTTAAATAGTAAAAACTAAAAAGTTAACATGTAAATAAGTATTCTTTCAAACGAGTGTAGTAATTAGTTTGCAAAAAGCGCGAAATTCAGTTCAACATATGTATGTATTTTACAAGCTTGCTTGTTTGCTGTGTACGTGTGAGCCATTTAGGTGTGTGCGTGTGCTTTTTGGAATGTTGCTTTGCACGAAATTCAAATTGTGACCATCCTTGAGATTTTGAGTGACACAGCAAGATATAGCGAAATAGAGAGAGAGACGAAGTCAGACTATAAATTATGCAAAATAAGATCGAAATAATACAAAATAATAATAAGAAATGGATGAGCACACATTAAATGACCTGTTAGAGTGTTCAGTGTGTTTGGAACGCTTGGACACCACATCCAAAGTACTGCCATGTCAACACACCTTCTGTCGCAAGTGCCTGCTGGTAAGTGTTGAAATAGTTGACTATTTCTTGTTGCATGTATGTAAAGTACATATGTATGTGTTTTGCAGGACATCGTTGCCAGCCAGCATAAATTGCGCTGTCCGGAATGTCGCGTGATGGTCAACTGCCGCATCGATGAGCTGCCGCCAAATGTCTTACTGATGAGAATTTTAGGAGGTAAGTGTTTTGAGTGTAGGTTTTGTTAACAATATTTAAAATTTTCCCACTCAATAGGTATGAAGCAAACATCTGGAAAAAGCGACATTAAAAACGAACAAACGAACGAGTTGCCAATAAGCAAATCACAACTGCAGCAGGAGTTGCCATTTACGCAAACAGCCCAAAAAATAACACAGCAGCAGCAGCAACAACACTCGCAACCAGTGCAACAGCCACAATCGTCGGAACAGCCTCAGCAAACGGCTCGACAAAAGCATCGCCGATTTCTTCTTCCACACGCCTATGCACTGTTCGATTTTCTCAGTGGCGAACCCAGCGACTTGAAGTTTAAGAAGGGCGATTTAATATTGTTAAAGCAGCGCATCGACAACAATTGGTTTATTGGTCAGGCGAATGGGCAGGAAGGTACATTTCCTATTAACTATGTTAAAGTCGCTGTTGCGCTGCCCATGCCGCAGTGCATTGCCATGTATGATTTCAAGATGGGCCCCAACGATGAGGAGGGCTGCCTAGAGTTCAAGAAGAGCACCGTTATCCAAGTGCTGCGACGTGTAGATCATAATTGGGCCGAGGGTCGGATTGCACAAACCATTGGCATATTTCCTATTGCATTTGTTGAACTAAATGCCGCAGCTAAAAAGCTTCTGGAAAGTGGTGCCAGCACTCCTCAGCCAGATCCACAAATGCAACATCAGCAACAACCACAACGCGCTTTGCCTCCAGTGCCTGTGATTGATCCAACGCAGAACAATGACTCCAGCACTGGCTCCTCGAATAGTAACTCATCTTCAAACAACAACAGCAGTAGCAACTCAAGCTCCACATGCAGCTCTAACAATTGCAGCCCAAATCATCAGTCTCTGCCTCACACGCCGCTACATGCAGCGGCTCTAGCAGCAGGTGGATCAGTGCGTTTTCGCGACAAGGGTGCCAAGGAGAAGAGGCACTCGTTGAATGCTCTGTTGCAGTCGGCGCCACTAAGTCTGCTGCAAACGAATCGCCATTCGGCAGAGATACTTAGTTTACCCCACGAGCTAAGCCGCCTGGAGCTCAACTCGCAGTCAACAACGGCAGCCACAGCTGCATCGCGTGTGCTCAAAACTCATGTGCATCAACAGCAATTGCCGCCCACCTTACCGTGGGGCTACCTCGCTCTATTTCCCTACAAACCGCGTCAGTCGGATGAGCTGGAGCTTAAGAAGGGCTGCGTTTATATTGTTACCGAACGATGTGTCGATGGCTGGTTGAAGGGCAAAAACTGGCTGGACATTACGGGCGTCTTTCCGGGCAATTATTTGACACCGTTGCGCACACGAGATCAGCAGCAGCTAATGCATCAGTGGAAGTATGTGACTCCCTCAGCGGATGCGAATACGCCAACACCAGCGCAATCTTTAGATGTGCGTCTTAGTAATATGCTGCCCACACAGCCACCAGATTTGCCCCCACGACAACAACAACAACAACAACAGCAGCAGCAGCAACAACAACAGCAGCAACAATCCACGACCAGCTGTTCGGTCTGGACAAAACCAGTTGAGGCGCTGTTTAGTCGCAAATCTAGTAGCGCCAGCAACACCACAGACAGCAGCAGCAAAGTTGACAGCTCCAGCAGCAGTTCTGGCGCTGTTGGTTTAATGCGACGTTTGACGCACATGAAAACGCGTTCCAAGTCACCAGGCGCGTCACTCCAGCAGCAACAGCAGCAGCAGGTGCCCAAAGAGTTTAATAATGCAGCAGCTGATACCAGCATGAATGCGGCACCACTGCATCCAGTTCATGTCAGGTGTGTAATCACATTCGATTCTCCCACTAAACATATTTAGCTAATGTTTTTTGCGCTTCACAGATCCGGCTCCTGTCCCAGTCAGCTACAGCAAAGTCAACCACTAAAAGAAACTACGGTTGCGGGAGCAGCTCCATCATCGAATGCAGTCCAGCAACAGTTTCAACCCAACAGCAGCACATCATACGGCTCACAGCGTATTAAAAGCAATAAGGAGCGACCGCATTTGCTTTGGTAAGTTAAGACTAAAATAAGCTGCTAATTATTGAAAATATCAATACTTTTTAATCTCTTTTGCAGCGCTAGGCAATCTCTGGACGCCGCCACCTTTCGAAGTATGTACAACAATGCTGTTTCTCCGCCGCCACCGTCAAGCCATACACAAATCCCAACGAATACACAAACGCAGCTGCATGCTAACATGATAATGGTGCCCAATCATCGCAAAACCCAAAGTCTTGATGCAGGACATGTGCTCGGTGGCAGCAATAGCAACATTAACACCAACAATAGCAGCGTGATAACCGAGGCAGCCATCAAGGCTAGTGCCACTACAAAATCGGTTTACTGCACACGGGAGAGGTGAGTTTGGAGGTTCGTTTGGATATTGTTATCATTTATTAAATAATGTAATTTTCAGTCGATTTCGTTGTATTGTGCCCTATCCGCCGAATAGTGAGATTGAGCTGGAATTACGGCCCGGAGATATTATCTATGTGCAGCGCAAACAAAAGAATGGATGGTATAAAGGCACACATGCGCGCACTCATAAAACTGGTTTATTTCCAGCTTCCTTTGTGGAACCGGATATTTAACTTAGTACTTAATTCTTTTAAACATTTGTGGTGAAATTCCAAATTCCACACACACTTACACAAATACACTTGTCAAAATTCTTCCCATTTTGAATCGCCGGTCGATTTGTGCTTCCATAAAAATGTTTTCCAATCTCGCAAACTCTTTTCAAAAAAGAACTTTTTCATACTTTTCTACAGCACTCGAACAAAAATGCTCGTTGATGTAGTGTTTATAAGAATTTTAATCAAAATAGGGTAGCAAATACGACTTAGTGAATAAGTAAAACAAAACATAAATGTACTTAAGGCATTATCCGTTATTAAGATAGTGAAATCGAAATATTGAATATCGAATCAACGAATTGAATATAAATTCCTTTTGTACTTCATATAAAAGTTTGTAACTAACAATTATATTAAGCGTAGTGCTTATATACACATATATAAAAACCAATAAAACATATGTAGAAACACGTTAAAAGATTTAACAATTTAATGCGTGGAACACTTTATTTGTTGGCAACTAAACATAATTTTATTGAACTATGTAGTTCAGAGCTGTGATTATTCGGTCTTGTCGAACTTGGAGCCATAGATGGGAACATACTGCAGCACAAGTTTCCAGTCAGTGTAGTACAGCAGGGCCAGGCCAGCGGCACCACCGAATCCTGCTCCAGAGCGTACGCTAAATAAAAAGTATTCGTAAAGTTAAAGTACGTAAATTTGGCAACAGTCGGTTATGCAATGATATGCGAAAGGCTCGTTCGTTTTTACATACACGATAGTTTTTTAGCATTCGTCTTTCAAATTGATTTAACTTACAACGAGGTCGCGATTTCCGCGTGCTTCTTTCCAAAAGGTAAGCGCAAACCCATTTTTGTTAAGATTTCAATAAACTTCTGGGATAAATATGCAGTGGCTGCTCGCTGTGTGCCCGTTTACCAATACTCTGAAAAATGTCAAAGGTGTTTTTGCAGAGAAGTGCTAAAGCTCTGTGAGCTTAAAAACTATCATTGCACAAGTTGGCAGCCTTTACATGTGGCCTACGTGAATAAAAACAATTCGTCAACATTTGCATTTGTGTTTTTGTTTTTCTTCTCATTCCATTTAATAATATTTATCAATATGAAGGTGGCTGTTTTTGGCGAGGTTAACACATTTGAGCAGTTCCTTTTGCTCAGTTTGATGCCAACAGTTTTCATTTATCTGTGGACATTGATAACCGGCGACGTTAAGGTAAAAAATAAAACATTATCAGCTGGTATTCAATTTAATGTTATTTGTTGTAACTTGCAGAATTTTGATAAAAGCAAGACCGCTTACTCAGTCTACACGGCAAAGGACCCTGTCAATTGCTATCAAAATTATGTGGAACAGAAAAAGGACTCATAAACTTAATTGATTAAACTACATAACATAAAAAACTTATAAAACAAAAACTATATTAAAATTACTAAAGATAGTACAGTATGACACTATTTTTTGCTCTCTTTCAGTTGACGCCTCTTCTTGATACTTTAAATAGGGATGACTCTTATGTATATATATCGAATAGTCGATACATCGGCGGCATATTCAAGCTGGTTATTAAAAGAAGTCAGCGAATGTGAGAAAAAGAAATTAACAGATTCCAAACATACGTGTATATCTATTTAAACCGGTTAAAGAATACAACTTTTAACTGTACGTTTTGTTTAATAAACATGCGAATGTTATAATAGTAAGGTCAAGATTTTGATCCACAACATATATTAGAAGCAGCTCGTGTATGGAATAATCGACTCTTTATGTACATCTCGCGACAGCGCCTTTCGCATTTCATACGCTGGCTCTCCATAATAGTACCGTGGTATAGTGCGGTATATGGTATAGCCACGATTTGTATACATTCTAACTGCCACCTCATTGCTTGGCCGCACAAACAGGTCTAAAAAATAGCAACGTTTCTTTTCCGATACGTCTTCTAGAAAGTTCATTAACAGCGCTCCTAATCCAATTTGCCTGTAGTCTGATGAAATTGTGACAGCTGAAACATGACCATGCCATTTCAACCCATCACCCTCAGCCTTGCCCATGATGTATCCCATAATGTTTCCGTTGGGTGACTCGGCCAGCTGAAAGTATTCTGGCCATTGTCCAAGATATTGAGTATAGAATGAGAGTTTGAAAGTTTCTGTCAGCGGGTCCAAATTCACATTATTAAATTTAAAGAGGTCGTATAAAGTGAATGGTCGCAGCGTTGTCATATTATTTAAAAAAAAAAAAATAGTTCATATGAAATCCACAATTGTTTGTCTTGCTTGAATTAATACGTTTCAAAGGCCCGCCTACTACGTAACTTGCTTTTATCTGTTCAAGTTTAATAAATAAACGATGTTTTTAGCTTCTTGGAAAGTATCGGTATCGTTTGTTAGATGAGGGCTGCCATACTTTTCGCTTGAAACATATCGATAGTGTGACAATGCTGGCAATCAACAACAACACACACACTGCAACTTTATATTTTCTTAACGTGCGTAGGCGAAATTTCTTAATTTTTTTAATTAAGGACGTGTCCAAATTTATGTTTAACTTTATCATTGCATTCGCACAAATTTTGATTTAAGCAACTGCGCGAGCGGCAGCTGCAAAATCGTTTTTTTAACACGTCAAAATCAACACAATATGGGAAACACCGACTCTAAGTTGAACTTTCGCAAGGCAGTTGTGCAGTTGACGCAAAAGAATCAAAAAATTGACAACAACGATGAGCAATTTTGGGATCAATTCTGGCAAGCGCATCAAACAACACTCGAGGATGTCTTTGCTTTGGTCACAGCAAGTGAAATTCGACAAATACGCAATGATAATCCCGCCAATCTGGCCACATTGTGCTACAAGGCTGTGGAAAAATTGGCTCAAGCCGTAGATAGTAGCTGTCGGACGCAGGCAGATCAGCAGTGTGTGCTTAACTGTGTGAGGCTACTGGTGCGCATTCTGCCTTACATTTTTGAGGATGACAAATGGCGTGATTTCTTTTGGAGCAGCCTGCCAGCACAGGAGCAGGCCGCTGGCCATGGCCAGACAGTGCCGCTGGCACAATCTCTGCTGAATGCCATATGTGATCTTCTCTTTTGTCCCGATTTTACAGTGACGGGCACGCGTCGTGCTGGACCCGAGAAGGCCGAGGAACTAGCGAATATTGATAGCTGCGAATATATCTGGGAGGCGGGCGTAGGGTTTGCCCAGTCACCGCCACGAAATGCGCAAATGGAGCGTCGCCGCACGGAGCTGCTCAAACTGCTGCTCACCTGTTTCTCCGAGCCTATGTATCGCACTCCGCAGCAATCGGAGGAACCCAATAAATGGATTGCTTATTTCACCTCGGCGGATAACAGGCATGCGTTGCCCCTGTTCACCTCATTTTTAAATAGTGTCTGCTCCTATGATCCTGTGGGCTTCGGTGTGCCTTACAATCACCTACTCTTTGCGGATACCACGGAACCCCTTGTGGAGGCCTGTCTTCAGCTGCTTATTGTCACTTTGGATCATGACATGGTCATTCAACATCAACAGCAGCAACATCAGCAGCATCAACATCAGGTTACCCATGCTGGTGGTGTGCTGTTCACGCCCTACGATGAGGGAGGCTGTGGAGATAACCTCTTTATCAATTATTTATCTCGTGTACACCGTGATGAGGATTTTCATTTTGTGCTACGCGGTATAACGCGACTCCTAAACAATCCGCTCTTACAAAACTATTTGCCCAACTCGACGAAACGGTTGCATTGCCATCAGGAGCTGCTCATATTGTTCTGGAAGATTTGTGATTATAACAAGAAGTTCTTGTACTTTGTGCTTAAGAGTTCCGATGTGTTGGACATTCTGATACCAATTCTTTATCATCTCAACTACTCCCGGGCGGATCAGTCGCGTGTGGGTCTTATGCACATTGGCGTCTTCATACTATTGCTATTATCGGGTGAGTTTGTCATTCTAGACTGTTTTCGTGCCTGAACTATCTGTATTATTTATTTTTCAAGGGGAGCGAAATTTTGGTGTGCGTCTAAACAAGGCCTATTCAGCAACGGTGCCCATGGATATTCCCGTTTTCACTGGCACTCATGCGGATTTGCTAATTACTGTGTTTCACAAGATCATTGCAACGGGTCATCAACGTTTGCAGCCACTGTTTGATTGCCTGCTGACCATATTGGTGAATGTTTCGCCTTATCTGAAGACCCTCTCGATGGTGGCTAGTGTAAAGCTGTTGCATCTGCTGGAGGCATTCAGTACGCCCTGGTTTCTGCTCTCCGCACCGAGCAATCATCATTTGGTCTTCTTTCTGCTGGAGATCTTTAACAATATTATACAATACCAATTTGATGGTAACTCAAATCTAGTCTATACAATAATACGCAAGCGTCATGTATTCCATGCCATGGCCAACTTGCCCACGGATATGGCGGGCATATCCAAGTGCCTGAGTGGCCGCAAAACGGGTGGCAATTTGCCACGTGTGCCGCAACGAAAACAAACGGCGGCAGCGATGACCAACCAGGACTTACCCTCAGCTCACGTGCCCGATGAGTATGCCGAAGAAGATGAGGATGAGGAGGAGGATGACGATGTAGATGTTAGCGGTATGCGCCTTAATAAAGAGACAATTGCCGAGGAGGACCTCGAATCGGAAACGGAATCCCATGAACGCTCTCAGCTAGGCGATATCACACAGCTGCCAGAAAGTGCAGCACCAATGACAGCACAGCCAGCTGAGCCAGGCACACTGAAAACGTCACTGTTGGATACGCCAGACATTGGTCAGATGACCGAACGCGAACAGGCACATCCCAATGAAAAGGTAGACTACGATAAATCTTCGTCGTCGCCCGTATCAACAAAATCCAAATCACCAACAGCATCCGGATCTCCTACGGAACAGACGCGTCTCTCGGTTGCACATCGTGCCAGCATTAGAATGGTGCCTGGTGATGGTGATCGCTGGACTCCGACGCCCGAATGGATTGTTTCATGGAGATCGAAGCTGCCCTTGCAAACGATTATGAGATTGCTGCAAGTTCTTGTACCGCAGGTGGAAAAGATATGCATTG
Organism: Scaptomyza montana; assembly: GCA_018904305.1. Classification (NCBI taxonomy): domain Eukaryota; kingdom Metazoa; phylum Arthropoda; class Insecta; order Diptera; family Drosophilidae; genus Scaptomyza; species Scaptomyza montana. Next base: position 3,169,471 of record JAEIGR010000005.1, on the reverse strand, counting down.
ACAAAGGCCTAACCGACGAATCGGAGATTCTCAAATTCTTGCAGCACGGCACTTTAGTGGGCCTCCTGCCCGTTCCACATCCCATTCTTATACGCAAATACCAAGCGAATTCTGGAACAACGGCTTGGTTTCGCACTTACATTTGGGGTGTCATTTATTTGCGCAATGTGGAGCCGGCTATTTGGTATGATACAGAGGTTAAGCTCTTTGAGATTCAGCGTGTCTAAGACAAAAAACCATTTGTAAGTGGCAACAACAACAGTAACACAAACGTCGTAGCTTAATATTTAAAAAAAAAAAAAAAGAGAAACGCTTTTTGTATTTACTGTAGTTAATTTATTTAGTTCATAATTTTCCATTCCAATATTTTCAATGATTTCCAAAAAGAGTTTTTATGTAAATGCTGATAAATCAGGCACAAGTTAATTATAACAAAACCATAAGGAGGCTTTTTATCAGTTTTTTTTATCAGCTTTCAATTTTCATTTATCAACATCACCTACTATCGACTTTATGTTCCTTGTGCCGTATTTTTAAATGTTTTTTACCTAAGTAATTTATTTCTGTTTAAATGTACATTTTATTTCCTACAACAAACTCTAACGCTTTTGTCGTACGTGGTGCAATTTTTTTTTAACATTGAATATCTAAACAAAGCATATTTATAAATATTCCACTATATTCAAATAAACCTATTAATTTATTGAATAGTCAAGCTTTATTTATGTAATTTTTGTGTAATTAATTAAATTTTTAGTGTGTTTGCAATGTCTATTTAAATACATATGTACTTAAATATTTTTGAAATGATTGAAGTGGATCAAAATCTAATACAACTATATAATATATATATTCATGAGCATAAAATTCAAGCTATAAACAATAACATAACATGTATATTAAAAGAAAACGATTGCACTATATTATGACGTGCGCATAAATAAATATATATAAAGAAGGTATCTAAATTATTAAAAATGTATTTAAACTTTATTTATATGTAGTATTTTTTAACAATATCAAAAGACTTCTATTTGCGATCATTGCTCCTAAATGCGCGAAGCCAAAACACGTACTTTAAAGTTAATATAAAAACGACTGATGCAGCTGCAAAAACAACTGGCTTTGTAGAGCCCGGACGAGCTCCATTATTGCCTCGCTGCATTGTGGAGAAGTTGTGACGAGTTTGAGCTATTTCAAGGCAGGGCACATGCAACAGAGTAAGCAGTCTGGGTGTTTTATTAGTGAAATGCATCCGAGTCCGTGTTGGTTGTCACGACTGAAGCGGAGTGAGTGGCGTTTGACTTGGAGTTGCTTCAGTTGCCACCGGTAATATGCTGAATTTAATGAACCCACCCTTCTGCCGCCTTTGCACAATTTTGCCAATGATTTGTGGCTCTTTGATAGACGTTTCGATTGCCTTGACAATGCGCTCCGCATTGCCTTCGTCGGCACCACTCACATTGCCCTGGATGAGGATGCGCACTTCATGACGCTTGTGTAACCATTTCGAAATGTTCTTCAGCCTAGAGCCGAGATCATGATCTGTCATGCGAGCGCCTATTGTTAAGGTTTTCTCTGCCTTCTTGCTGCCCTTGTCAGCTACTGACTTCGTTGCGCCCTTGCTATCCGCATCATCGGCCAACATATCAGCAGCAGTGACCAATCTGAAAGATGTGCGTTTCAATTATATTTATATAATAAATAATTATAACAATTATATTAAAGAATTTAATTATATATTTATATATGCAATACGTACTTGAACATAACACGTCCTGTTTTTTGATCAGTTTGATTAAGACGCAACAGATGCAAATCACGCCGCTTGGCCAGTTTTTGGGCCTCCTCCAAGGTGGTGACGGTCATTGCCTGATTTTGGGCAATCAATGTTATCTTTTGTTGTAGCTGCTTCGATTTTTGGTCATCTGTTTTTGTTGTCTTTGCCGCTTGTGTAAGATTTCGATTTAAACAGAATTCGTATAGTTTCGTCTGTTGTTGTATTTGCGTATATTTCGGCAATTGCAGCGCTAACGAGCGTAGCGCCAACAAGTTGTGTATTGTTGCTAATCGCTGCGATTGCATTTTGTATTGTTTGTTTTGCTTGTTAAATTTATTTGCTCGGCCAATTTGCTTTCTGCGTCAGAGTTGTAAATATATCGCAAAGGCTAAATGTTATCGATGCATTTCGTTTCGAAAATAATTTTCTTGATATACATAACATTAAATTCTTTTTTTCTACAACAATCGGTTATATTCAATTCAATTAAAAAATTTTTGTAAATGAAAAATATTTGCTATGCCAAAGAAGTTGTGCTGACGCATGTATCGAATAAAAATTATCGTCATCGGCTTTGTCGAGCGAATGTGGCGCCATATTAACTGTAAATAGAGTTGCTTATTGCATTTCTTTATTTTTTCAGTTTACAGTTAGAAAGTCTTTGATTAAATAAAATAAAATACATTGATTACGAAATAAAGATATATACATTAAAAACTCAGCCCCATTGCCTGTTGCCGTTATTTTGCCTTCGGTTTGAGTAACGACGCACCTCTTCCCGATTTCTTTGATCCGCCCGCTGCGAGGCTAAAATGATTTGGCATTCTTGGGAAATAGCGTGCTGCTCTTGCAACTGTTGGAATTCGGGTTGGCGGCATTCCTCGCACGCCTCCCACTTGCTGAACTTGTTAACATTGCGATCGCAGCGATCTGCCGCAAATAACATGCATTCATCAGCACAGAAATTATAGAACCAAAAGTGTCCAACGACTGTTTGATTGCTGCAGCGTGGCTGTTGTGTGCGTAGCATTCGAAAACAGCGCTTGGACAGGTAGTTATCCTCCCCTTCTTCCTCAGCATTGGTATCATCCAAACCTCTGTTGAAATTGTTGTTATTGTTAGCACTCTGCCAAGGAGTTCTTTCTGCATACGGCTTTTGATCTGTATCAGCATCGACATCAGTTTCGGGTATATCTCTGCCATTGTTTTGCTGTCGCTGTGCGGGAAAACGGTGGTCTTCCCCTCTGTAGTTGTTGCCAGGTCTGTAACGTTGCAAAGGTGCACGCTCCACATTATCCAGTCGCGGTGGCATCTGGTCATAGTTTGTTGCCTGCTGAGATATTTTGCGTTTTGGTGGCCATTGTGCATCCGATCTTTCTTCCTGACCCCACTGGTTGCCTTGGATGCCTTTTAAATTACCCACATCGAATGGGGATTCACGGTAACTATTATCAATTTGGCTTTCATCGTAATTTCTATTAAAATCGTTTCTATTTCTAATAAAGACATCTGACTCGGTCTCCGGTTCTGGTTCTGACTCACGTTTCCACTCTGGCTCTCCATATTGCACACCCAAATCACCACCATTTAAATTCCCTAAACATGCTTGGCCAGCACACTGACGCATCTCTTGCAGCTCCACTCGATGCACACTCTGGCACTTAAGCTCCGCTTTGGGATTAAGATACTGCCGCTGACGCGTCTGATAGCCCTCGCCACAGGTGACGCTGCACGGGCCCCAACTGCCCCAGTTGGATAATTGACACTCGGCGCGTCGTTGTTGACCAAACTGCTCGCGTTGTCCAGGACGTTGCTGTTGCAACCTCATATCGAACTGATGATCGTATTCACCGACGCCCATGCGCGTTGGATCGCTCATACCGCAGACTTGTCCCTCGCAGCCGCGTTCCTGATATTGAAGCACATTGCAGTTGTAAATTCTGGCCAGCTCTGGCTGCTTGTAGACGCGTCTTCTATATTGCATGCCCTCGCCGCATTTGGTGGAGCACTCACTCCAACTGGACCATGGATGTGTTAAACACTCCCGTGGGGCATCCACATCGTTGTTGGCTTGGGATAGATTGTAATAACTCTTAAATTAATATTTTCTTTTTTATTAGTTGTTCTCACTTACATTCTTCATCCGCACAGCTTCGCTCGTAAATGCGTTGACGTCGCACAGTAAGAATGGCCATTGGTTTCATGGGTGCTCCTGTCTTGTCGTAGAAGGGAGAACGTGGATCATTGGGAGAATCGGAACGTATGCGTCTGATTACATCTGGCGGCACCTGAGGCTGATCGGGCGACTAACAAAACAAACCATTGAAGCATTATGCTGTTTATAGTGGCTTAGATGTCCATTGCTTACTACATAACTAGGTCCTGCATCTGTACCCACATCCCAGGGATACAAATTGATCACTTTTTCTTCTAGCCACGTACAGTTGCGCAGGCACAACTCCATTCCGGCAACGCCAACAATCCAATCTGGTGATGGTTCAATTTTAGATGCAAAGGATATCATATGATGCACTGGATCCACACGTACAGATGCCATTGTTTTGCTGTTCAGGTTGGGATATGCAGGTCCACGTGCTTTAATTATGGTGCGTATCTTTTGATCCTGCGAAGAACATATATAATTCATCGAATCTTTAACCATTCTGCAAACTCACTCGGAAATTAATGCTAAATTCACGTTCTAGGAGTCTGGATGAACAGTGCTCTGCATACAGCTTGACTGCTTCGCTAGCAAGCGCACCCGACTCCCAAAAACGATAGTCGGAACTGTGAGCAGCACCCATAAGCTCACAGAAACGCGTCTCCCAACCACGAGCTGGAAAGTCCTTAGGATGCAAATTTCGCGACCAACTACCTTCAAATGTAAGCTGTACGGAAATTTTATTGAATCGTATGATTTCTGTTTCAAGTTATATTTAAATTCAAAACTCACTTCATATCGCGCCTCATCGCAGGCACAGCAAGGTTGCATGCTCAGAGCACTTCCCGTTGGCTGACTTTCGAGATCATCGACGACCTCCTCACAGATACGTCGTGTCAATCCACCATCGTCCATATGCCAAACATCTCGATGTTGCAAGACAGTGGCACGAATCAGTATGCAACCGCTTCCCGGTTCACTGGGCGCTATCCAGGTCAAATGCACATGTGTCTTGGGATAGGTGTTAGTGTTCTCCACCATATTGATACAGTTCGGACTGAAACGCGTCTCGATCATATCATTTGGCTCGAAACTTCCTAGCTCATTCATATAGTCACCATTCTCATTCTCAAGAGCAAGTTTAAAACTTATGAAGCGATGTCCGTTGAATGCATTAAGCGAAACTGTCGCATATAAATTGATAAATTGAAATAATCAAACAAAACTTATAGACAACCTAAGCACAAGCCGGCTTATCTTGTTACGACCTTGAAAATAAATTCGCAATGTCCTGATAAGCAATATGTCTATGCCACGATTTGTTTACACAACAAAAAAAAATAAAAATGAAATCATTGCAAGATGTTTTGTTTTTGTTTGCTAGTTGAAACACTTGTCGAGCTGTCTAAAATATTTTGAAGTTCAAGTGCAAAGCCAATGAACTCAATAAGTGCTCAAGCTCACCGTTATATTCCTGTCCGAGTATATATGTTTCCGGATTGCCTGTCACGCTTATCACATAGTTCTCATCCACTGGTGATTTGGGCTTATTCGTATTCGCCGGATGACGTGTGCAGATCAATGCCCATCCATTGCAGGGCAACAGCAGCACATAGATCATTAATATATGCCACATATTGAAAAGTGTAAATTGTGTATTAATCTGAACTTGAGGTTTCACTCTTGTCGTCTTGAGCTACGTCTTGAAACTGATCGTAGATTTCGAATATGAGATTTTCTAAAAGCCAAACTCGGCGGCTGATAAGCTCAAAAGACAACTTTATTTTTCTGACCCACTGGTACCAATACAAAATATAGGTTCTTATCAGCAACAATTCAGCAAGTAAAAAGCCGGAAAAACAAACTATGAAGCACAACAAATGTTATTTATTTAGAAAGAAAGAGAAGGCAGAGAATTTTATTTGTAATATAATAAGCATCAAGAGAAACACCATAAAATGATCGAACATGAAGATCTTCCTTAAGTTATTCTGTTTAGTAAACTTCTCTTATATACGAGTAAAATAATAATATAATTTAATGCTTTAATTGTATTCAGTGTTTAGCTACCATAACGTCCTCGTCTGCCATTGGCATTGTTATATTTGTTTCTTGTTTGCGACATAGGTTCTCCAAATTCTTCATCAAAACCTCCACCTGTTCGCATAGCATCACCTGCATACGGATTCAGTTGCACTGCTCCTCCTCCATAAGGAAAAATTTCGTCATTCTCCTCGGTTCGCGCTTGATTTATTTGAGGCAGCAAACAGGTGCCCTCACAAGCCATCAAAGTGCGAAACCTATTTTTATTTTCATCACAATTATCCGTGGTAAAGATCTTGCATTCGTGATCATCGTGATCGTAGAACCAATAATTGCGTATAGTCACCGGATTTGCTAGACAGGGCTGTGAGGAAGCAAAAGGCTTCTCGTAGCAATAGTTTTGCATCACATTGTAGTTGCCCGATGCATCCGGCTGACGATCCCCGTAACGTACAAATGGTGCACGTGTACTAAAACCAGGTCGAAAACTATAGTCAGGAGTTTGTTCATATCTATTCGGTTTATTATTCTGCCTGTAGTCATTGAAGTTATTGGGGTTTGTAATTGGTTTGTAGTCGTTATCCTGCCTGTTATAGTTTTTAATGTTTTCACTATTTACATAGGGGGATGGTGCATTATCCTGCCTGTAATCGTTGTAGATATTAGGCTTATTTTCATCTGTAAAATCCTTATCGTAGTTATTGGGTCTGTTATCCTGGTTGTAACCATTATAGCTATTGGCTCTATTTCCCACCAGTTGCTCATTGTGAAAGCTATTGGAAAAAGGACGTTCCATTTGCATAGGCTGTCGGCCATTGCTTTCAAAGCCACGCGGATACTCTGTGGATGAGATGGTGGCCAAATTTGTGTTCCATCCTTGCATTTCTCTATCCGCACCCAAATCCCAAGTAGGTCTATTATTGCCGCCAGCAAAGCCATCCTCATTCGTCTCGCCAAACATGTCTGGCTGCCTTAGACCATCGAAATCGTTATTGTCGGGTATGGTGCCACCACAATCGGAACCCGTGCATTGTCGCGATTCCTCCAAAGGCAATCTCGTCACAGTTTGGCAACGAGATCTTGCCTGTGGATTGTAATAGTCACGAGTGCGTGTCGAAATGCCACGCCCACAGGTCTTGGAGCATGGCGACCATTCGCTCCACATGCCCAGCTCACATTCGGCAATTGTAGCTGGTCCATTGGGATTATTGCCATCAAGCTCTCCATTTGCTAGCTCATCCCCCATGCCACATTGCGTGCCCTGACACTGACGCATTTCCTCTAAGCGTCGATCACAGCTATACCTGTCAGCCAGCGCTGGATTCTTGTAGCTACGAAAGCGTTGCGAGTATCCAGGACCACAGCGTGTGCTGCAGTTGCTCCAATCGTTCCAAGGATGTGTGCCACATTCCAGTGGACCGTCTTGGGGTTCTATTTTTTGGAAAAAAGGTTAAAGAAATAAGAATAGATAGAACATAAAAAATTCGTTAACTCTAAAGGACAAAAATAATTAATCACAACATAATATCCGCTCTTATTAAAGCTCTCTTGGCAACTCATACCTCACATACCTTGTTCACACTCGCGTATATACAGTTTTTTTCTTGTCACGTAAAGCGTGGCAAGTGGCTTTATTGGTTCCCCTGAATCATCAAAGAAAGGCGAACGATAATCACTGGGAGACAAGGAGCTTATACGGCGTATGACATCTGGCGGCACCTGAGGTTGATCAGCTGACTAGAAAAAGTAGTAAACTGAAAAAAAAAACCTAACTTATAACCCAGACTTACCATATAAGAAGGACCCGAATCTGTGCCAATATCCCAAGGATATAAATTTAATACCTTGCGCTCCAGCCACGTACAATTGCTCAGGCACAATTCCAAGCCAGCAACACCAAGTATCCAGTCTGGCGAGGGATCAATTTTCGTTGCCAGCGAGATTTGATGATGCTGCGGATCGACACGAGCATTCGCCAGCGTTGTGCCAAAGACATTCTGACGATACCCAATGCCAGGAGCTTTGATAATGGTGCGTACTTCGCCATTCTAAAAGAAACTGGGCTAAGCATAAGGCAGAAAAGTGCTCAAGACATATTACAGACCTGTGTATTATCTCGGATTTCCTGCTCCAAAGTACGTGTGGCTCCATGCTCGGCCAGCTCACGCATGCCTAGGCTGGCACGTCCACCATACTCCCAATAACGATAGCTATGGCTATGTGAAGCGCCAATTATTTCACCTAATCGTGTGCGCCGAGCTTCGGGGGGAAAGTCCTTGGCATGCGTATTCCTTGCCCATTTGCGCACCAGAACGATCTAAGGTAAGTTGCGGCTCTTGCAGCAACATTTGATTATATCAATAAGTTTTTTACTTACCTCATATTTGGCTTCATCACAAGCACAACAATTTTGCAGTGTTGGAGTTAAACTATTCAGTTCATCAATCTCCTCCGAACAGATGCGTTTAGTCAAGAATCCATCATCGATAAACCACACATCGCGATGCTGGACAACGCCCGCTTTAATCAGCACACAACCGCTGTCCGGCATCTTGGGCGCCACCCAAGAGACATCAATGCGTGTCTTGGCATTTGTGGTTGCGCTCTCAATCATATTCTTACATTCAGTGCTAAATCTTGTCTCGGCATTGTTAAACAGTTTAAAGTGTCCAGTCATATTCGGTGCATTATAGGGCACCGCACGATCCTCGCTTTCCACCACCAGCGTAAAGCTTGTAAACTTCATGTTGATGGGACACGATAGTGAAACTATAAACATGATTTCGTCATTAGTTCAATAATTAAGTGACCGTTTCTGTATGCTCACCATTATATTGATGATCGGGTATGTACGTTTCTGGATTTCCATCAATTAAGATCTTAAAATTATCATCGACAGCCGAACGTTCGCCCCTAGCTCCTTGGGGAATGCGATTGCAGTCGCATTTCACATCCTGAATCCAAGCTAAACAACTAACAATTAATATCCAAATTTGCCACATTTTCTTCCGGAAAGTCTAAACGTCTGTGGCCACAGCTCGATGGCAACTGTCGAAATTGGGTGAGTTGACGTAACTCTTAAGTTATTTCTCAGACTGCGCGTTTCTTAATTGAGTTGTTGTCACTTTAAACATTTTGTATAGCGCCTTTTAATAAGTCGTCAACCATATATTTCGAGTCGTTCGATTAATTTATATATTTTGCTGGGGTTCTTTGAACTTTTGCGAGTCGGGTTGAGTTTTGAGCTTTGCATGAAATAAAAGTGGGTCAATGAAAAACATCAGAAAGTCTTGCAGATGACAAATCTTAAAACCGTGTCGAAAATCATAAAGGCAAGGAAATTAAAAACAATAGCAAATCGATTTGTGCACTCCCTCAAAACGAGCTAAGTTCTTAATCCCGGCATATTTTGGGTGAAAAGGTGATCCTAGCTTAACTAGAATGAAAGTAAAATGCTTTGAATGCTGATTATTTTTTTTTCGAGATTCAAGGAATTCTTCCTTCAAATTTGGGAAGTTTATATCTCTTGTGTGTTTGAAAATGTTTCTTTATTTATATATAAGACGAGATTACATATTATTTGTTAGTTATTAAATACGAGATTACATAAATGAATAGCCATTTGTTGATTCAAACATACATTCGAGCAGCTAATACTACTATATAATAAATAATTCAATGGTTATTGCCATTTTATTGCCACTTGTCACTTTCGTCATTGCTACTGAGCAGACATGGCATCATGACGCACTTTTCGATGCGCACACGATCCTTGCACTTGTAGCTTAGATCGGTATTGAGCAGAGTGCGAGTGCGTTGGCGCACCGAGTTATCGCCACAGCTTGCCGTGCAAGGAGTCCAGGCGGACCATTCGGAGTAGCGGCATTCATCACGCGGCACCAGCGTCTGAAGCTTGGCGGGCACATGACGTCGATCGTTGAAGCTGCCACTAACCGAATACATATCATCGCAACGCTGATAGCAACGATCCATGCGCACCAGATGCTTGGGACACTGCTTGCCACCGTATTTGGGAGTGCGCAGCACGCGGCGAGTCTTCAATTGGACACCATCGCCACAGGTGGCATTGCAGCTGTGCGAAATCCATTCGGAGACAAGGCAATCGATACGTTGTATGGGCTGATCGGAGCTATGACGTTCGGTGTGGAGCTGCTGCTTGTGCCGGGGCAGGCGACAGGTTTCGTCGCACTCCTCCTTGGATTTGAATTTGTTTAGATTCGTATCGCAGCGATCTGACCAATAGATGGCGCACTGATCACTAACATGATCGTAGTACCAATAGTTGGTGACATCGCTGTCTCGGCAGTGACTCTCCCGTAGCGTCTCGAAGCAATAGTTGGGCACAATGAGGTCACAGCTGGGATTCGTGCAGTTGACCACCTCGAGCAGCTTGATGTGACGACAGGGATCGGTGCCATCGTCATTGGGATCGCGTACGCCATAAACCTCATTATTGTTCCACACTTTGCGCATACGCTTGCGTATCCCTGTGCCACCACAGGGACCCAGGCAGGGCGAGAAATCCGACCAGGGTGAGAGACCACAAACGGGTGGCACATAATCCTCGCTGCGTTGACTATAACTCTGGAAGTTGCGAAAAAGTGAGCGCTTCTCTGCCGAACCATTGTCATTGCCATCGCCTGCTTCGGGCTGTGCCTCTTCGCCCTCGGCTTCAGTACCGCCGTTGCCTGACTCGTTGGCAATGTCTCCACCACAATCGCTTGCCTCGCAGGCTTTAATCTCCTGCAGTCGTGCCTTGCTCGCCTTCTGGCACTTCTTCTTTGCCCGCCGGTTGAGGTAGTGACGGGAGCGTGTCATCTCTCCAGTCCCACACGTCACCGTGCAACTAGACCAATCGCTCCACTCGGACAGGCCGCATTCGGGATCGGTGTTGGGTAACTCTTCGACGGGCTGCTCACCCTCTGGCACCTCCTCATTAAATGTAGCACACTTGCGACCCTGACAGTGTTTTTCCTCACGCAACGCATTGTTGCAACGATGGCGCTGTGCGGGATTTGGATAAACTTTTTATGAAATTCTTAATCCCAGTGATCATACTTACTTGTGCTTGTGTTGGATTCTTAAACTCTCGCGTTCTATACTGTTTGCCTGGACCGCACTTGGCGCTGCACTCATCCCAGCGACTCCAAGCGTGCGTGGCACACTCCGGTGACAGTTGCTCCGCTAAGGAAAGACACATAGATAAGTCAGCGGAGGTTAACACAACTCAATTCTTACTTACTGTCAGCAGTTTCACAGTTCTTCTCATAGAGCCGGCGACGATTAATGTGCAGAGTAGCTAGCGGTTTCATCTCCGCACCCGTCGGATCATAGAAAGGCGATCGTGGATCATTGGGGAAGTTGGACTTGATGCGACGCACAACATCAGGTGGCACCTGCGGTTGATCCGCGGACTGCAAAAGAAATGATATTCAGCTATATCCATATCCATATATATCCATATTCAACCCACCATATAGGAAGGACCACTATCTGTGCCCGCATCCCAAGGATACAGATTATGCACCTTATTCTCCACCCACGAACAATTGGGCAAACATAGCTCAAGGCCAGAGACGCCGACTATCCAATCAGGTGATGGGTCCACCATGGAAACCAATGAAATTAAATGATGATTTGAGTCCACACGGAACACAGCAAAGGTTTTTCCTGTCACATTTGGATACGCAATGCCACGTGCCTTAATAATAGTGCGAATGTGTTCACTTTGATCCTTCAGCTCGCTCTCGAGAGTGCGCGTGGAACCATGCTCGGCCACCTCACGTAAACCCTCACTGGCCAGCTCACCATATTGCCAGAAATGATAGTCGATGGTGTGAGAAGCGCCAATGATATCGCTGAATCTTGTGCGCCAACTATTGGCAGGAAAATCTTTAGGATGCGTGTGACGTGACCATTTTCCTTCAAAGGTCAACTGGAACGAAAGGTAATTTAATAATTTTCAAATGGTTTTTACCTCTCTTACCCACCTCATATTTCGCTTCATCGCAGGCACAACACGGATCCACAATGCTGGGCTGCGTATTGATATCATCCACCTCCTCTTCGCACATGCGTTTCGTTAGCAAACCATCGTCCATGAACCAAACATCGCGATGTTGCATAACAGTTGCTCGGATCAGGACACAACCAAGCCCTGGAGCGGTCGGAGCAGCCCAGACAACATCCACATGTGTCTTCAGATTTGTGTTGGTATTTTCGACCAGATTAGGACAACGTGGACTGAATCGTGTCTCTGACAAATCAATTATCTCAAAGGCGCCCATTGCATTCGGATCATCCTCAGCATCGCCATTCTCTAGCTCAAGTGCAAGACTGAAACTTACAAATGAGAGTCCCGAATAGGCGCTGAGTGTTACTATGATAAGAAAACAGATTATGTTAAAAATGCTTTAAGGTAAGTATTCAACTTTTTACCATTGTATTTCTGGCCAGGCACATAGCTCTGTGCATTGTTTGCTACTGAAAGCACAAAGTTCTCATCCACTGGCGACTTGGCTGCAGTTGCTCCTTGGGGCACACGACTGCATGCCTGGATAAGCGGTAAGCGACATGTGCTTGCCAATAAAATGATTGTAATGCTTTGTAATTTGCACATTGTGTGTTCTCTTTCTTTTCCGCTATCTCTCTTTAAAATTGTGGGTGCTGTAAATTAAAAAGCCAATAATTATGTGATCTATAATTAGCTTTGAGGGATTGATTTTAATTGCACAAAGTGAATGAACAGTTATATAGAAAAGAGCTTTTGTTGCTTTTCATGCTCCTTTTACTTCCATTATTGTGTACATGCGTATGCTTATGAGGGAGCTGCAGTAACATGTGAAAAACTTCGCTGAATGTGGTGGGGTTGTTAAATAATGAGAGAGTTGAGGTGAATTGGAAGCTGCAAGTCGCACTAAAATTGTACACACTCCTTTCCTAATGTTTATGATAAGAACCAATGATTACTTGTATATTGAATATTCGTTTTCGTAATATACATATATAGTACGCATATTTCTTTTTTTCATATGCGGAAAACATTTTGTTGACCACTTCCACAGATCATTTCTACTTTTTAATTGGTTTGCATATGATCGTATTGTATCAAATGTCAATGCCAGGAATGTTGAACAATTGAAATTGCTCTTGACATTGCACCAGTATTCAATGCGTTTACAACAAATAATAGTTTTTCTTCTTTATTACAGAAGAAGTAAGCCAACGGGAATCAACTGGAATGACCCCTTAAAGATAATATATTCCCGGATGTATGAGGTAAATTGATAAATGCACTTTCTATTTCGCTGGGTTGATTGAATTGACAGGCGGAACTTAGTAGCATAAACTAAACTGTGGGAACACTCTGGAAATAAGCACAGAAATACTAAGTACTTTATTAGGAGGGACTACGTCATTGATTAAACTCAATTGAAAATTGTGGCGAGTGTGCAAAATAAAAATTAAACGTGTCGAGCTTAACAACAGCAGCAGTAGCAACAGCAATAGCAAATTGAAATTCCAATAGAAAAACAACATGATTAAAATCACTTTTGTGGTTTCAACACTGGCATTGCGACCCCAACATATCGACTTACGTATTATCAATAAAAAATCAGAAATATCACGGAAATCTTTGCGTACATTAGAAAATTGTCTTATAACAGTATGTTTTCCATAAATGTTTGTGTTTAGAAAATAAGCTAGAAATTTTGATTATCTTTTCACTTTTTGCACACAAAACTTACTTAATTTACATATCTATTTAAATTAATATTCACAACCGTCTCGCCAGGCGTTCGAAACACAACTGAAATGCAAGTTGCACAAGCTGCTCAATTTCTCAATTTTTAACGAAGTGCAGTTATAAATGAGAGCAAGTGAGAGCAAGAGTGGGAGCAGTGGAAAGCATTGAGTGGGTGCGTGAGAGCGGTGTTGCTGCTGTCCCTCACTTTGTTATCTTTATGCGTGTGCTTATGTTTGTGTGTGTGCGTTTTGTGTTTTGTGTTTTGTTTTTATCGCAATATTCTAAACAAATTTACGTACAGCGAAAGAGCTTGAAAGTAAGAATTAAATGAACGGTGTGATTCCTGCACAGTGGGTTAATTATTATAAAACTATTTTTGTTTCTATTGTTGAGAGTTGAGAACGTTAGAAAGTAGTAAAGTAGTAAGATAATCTAATATTATTCTACAAAGTAGGCTTTCTCGGGTTTTGGCTAGTGTGTCAACAATTGTGTTCTTTATTCAACATCTAACAGTACACACAGCATTTCGAAATTCCATTTTTTTTTATCTAGGTTTTAATAGTAGGGTTTTTTATTTAATACATACAAACAGAAGAAAAACTGAAAATGCGAAATTCCTCAGTTTCGAGATGTAAGTTTAAATTAAAAAAAAATTAAATTTATTTTTCTGAGCATATTTATAATTTTTGTTTTATTTGAATGTTTCGACAAAAGCAAACGCGGCGGGACGTGCTACAGATGAAGCAAGCACTTCACAGCCCGTAAGAAAAAATAGTTTTTTGGGGATTTCAAATATCGTTTAACGTTTTATTTATTTATAGCTAAGGGGACGCTCGAAGCTCCCGCTGTATAGAGCCAGAAATGCGACTTATAACATAAGAAATAACAACCAAAGCCAATTGAGAGCTACATCGGAAGCACCACCAGAACGCGTGCAGAGGGTACCATCTGACACGAGCCTAATGTCGCGTCGCTCGGATGTAGTCGATGCGCCAGGCAAGCCGAAACAAAAGCTTGGACTGCCGCGTTCAAATCAGTTGACAGAACAGCGAATGATTTTTACGCGCAACTACGTTGAGAAAGGTGGGTTAAGGATTATATCGTGAAATTTGTATTAAATACACTTTGGTTTCTTTAGTTGCCAATAAAAACTGTTTGACGCCATTGCCGCCCATTAATAGAAGGAAACCTTCTGTACAAAGAAGCCTGACAGACATTGTAGCCCAAGAGCACAGACTGGAGGTAGAGGCATTACAAAGGCAGCTAGAGGAACTACAGTCGAAATTTATGAAGGCAGTTGCTAGTCCCCGTCATCAGGGTCCAGGATGCACCTACAAGCTGGTTACCATTGTACATGCGGATACTTCCAAGCTGCTGGTGCATCCTGATGACTTGCTGCGATTGCCCAGGAATCTACGTAAGTTAACTCTTTAAGATTCTTGATTTGTTTGTTATTATTTGGATCTTTAGCTGCCAAGTCGGCGGGTGATTTGAAGAAGCTTTTTCATGAGGTTTTCGAAACCACAATAAAAACTATTTCGGATAAAATCATGCATATACTGATGCTCAGGGACGATGAAATGGGAGCCCAGACCTGTCAAGGTATGTTCTGCATGCTGCAACCAGAGCTGGTAAGTTTGAATACTGTCATTAAAAATGATTCAAGTGTCAAGAAAGTCGTATCAATTGTAGAACAAGAAACGGCAAGTCGTTGATGACGAGATTTTAAAATTGTGTGCTGATGCTGCCGACAAAAAAGATGATTGCATTTGGAACAGCCAGCGTAAACAGTTGGAAACTACTAACTCTGCTTTCAAAGCGGAAATAGACTTTCTACAGAGAAAAGAAGAGCAAGCGATAAATGAATTGAAGGAAGTAAAGGAAAGGTGTAGTGATTTGACTAAGCAACTGGCCGAAAGAGATGTCAAAATTGTTAAAAGCACAAAAGAACTAGAACAACTGCTGGAAAAAATCAAGCAGTCGGAGCATGTGTAAGATAAAGTCAAATTAAAAAAAAATATATTAAACATCATAATACCAAACAAAACTCCGCCCTACCCGCAGCAACTCTAAGCTACAAACTCATTTAAAAGAGACAATGGAAAAACTGGAACAGTCCAAACAAAGCTTTAGCAAGCACGAGTCACATTGGCAGCAAGAAACTGCTGATCATGAATTATTAAAAAAGAAATGTCAAACCTTAGAGGACAATCTTGCTGAAAGGAATAAAAAGATAGAAGAGAAAGTTGAAATTATTAATTTGAAGGACAATCAAATAGCTACGCAAATGCAAACACTTATGGGCCTTGAAAATGAAATGATCGTATTGAAAAAGCAGTTGTCATCCAAAGAGAGTGAATTAGACCGAATGAAGCAAAGCCAAGAGACCGTTAAGCCTGAGCTACAACAAAAGATAAATCGTTTGGAGCAGCAGGAGAAGGAACATCGCCAGATCTTAGCCAATAAAGATAAGGAGTTTAAAGCGCTAGAGCAAGAGATTAAGCGTCTTAAATGTGAGAATATGGCACAAATAAGCGAAAAAAATACAACGATTAACCAGGTAAAAACTAAATAACATTTATCAATGCCATAAATGCTAAATGTATGATTTTGAAAGCAGATTAAAAACGAGTTGGCCTCGTCAAACGAACAGTATCAGAGCCTGTGTGAAACGCTGACATTTAAGGAAAAACTGATGCGTCGTCACGAACAAGAGATACAGCTGCTGGAGGAAAGCCATGAGCGCCAAAAGCTGCGCAACACAAATCTCGGTGAAAAGAATGCAACTCTTGAGGGCAAAGTATTGGAGCTGCGTTCTGACCTGTAAGTAGAGAAGTGATATATTATGAATAAAATGTTTTTTAACAATCATTTACAGTGCCAAATATGCCGCTATACTAACTGGCAATAATGGCCAATGTCTATTTGAGCCCGTGTCGGCTGAAGTAGCTTTGAAGGAGCGTTTAAGACGACACAGATAAATCCAAAAAAAAAAAGAAACAACGCCCGTCCAATGTTACTGCTGGAAATCTATGTAGTTATTGTAGCAAACCCATTTATAGAATTATTGTGTAATTATACATTTTATCATTAGTTTCACCCACATTCAATGTATATCTAAATTATTGTCTCGATAGACTAAAGTGCATTCAAACAATTCTCAATAGCTTTAAATATTTCACTATATTACGCTTGCATTGTCGGCACATGAATGGAACATTTTTAATTGAACTGATTTGCGTTTTGAGCGCAGGGTCGCATAATGCACAAATACACTGAAATCAACTAGATCTAACTAGATATGCACAACACGAATGCTTTAGCATAATCTTTATATATGTGTACATTCTACAGTATTGAGATAGGCGCAAACTTTTCTGTGTAGATTCTTTAATCTCTAATTGTACTCTCTTTAAGATTTCTTCATGCATAAGTAGTTATGTTGCGGCTCAGTCGTGTCAAGCATCTTGTCAAAGGCGGTTGCAACACTCTACGTTTGCACTTGTAAGCCTAAAGTTATTCAAAATTATATCTGATACTGCCTAAGAGTTAAAAGTTAGAAAAGAGTGCAAGTGATGTTTATTTTTTATAGTTAAAACTGTGAAGATAAAAGTTCTTTAAAGAAAATATCCAAGTTTAATTAGCTTTCTGTTTGACTTTTGAATCATAAATATAAAGTTTTCTTAATCAGAACAGTTCCATGTTGTGAGGTAGTCCCAGCGCAGGCCTACCCCACAATATATTACCTGTACAACGCTGTATTAAATTGTATATTGTAACAGGCTTAGCATTTAACATAAGTATGGTACGGTGAAGGTTAATAGAGTAAGCATATCATAAAGTAGCATAAAAGACTAGAGAGAGAAGAGCGTAGGTCGTGCGCGCGCTCGCGACGCTCGATCCAAATGTGGTGACCCTCGATCGAGATGTCGCGACCCACAAGAAGAGCAAAGGCGCGCTCAGGCCTAGTCAGTAACTGGGATTGTAGAGGTGCGGTCATGTCCCACGGAAGATAGTAGATGACGGGAGCTAAAAGAGGCCAGACGCGACGTCAGATTTTGGTAGAAATAAGTGAGAAACGGCGAATGTACAATGTGCTTTGTTTGTCCTAACATTTTGTACCTATCCATTAGTGTTTTCTTTTTAGGCATTTAAGTCTACACCAACGATAAGATTTATCATATACCAGCCCAACTTTAGGATGTGATGTTTGTCAAGTCTGTTTTTTTTTTTTTTTTTATGGACTTAAAGCTGGGGTACAGCAATTGTCTACTCAAAGAATACACATTTTTGGTAGAAAGCGAGAAAAGATATTAATAAATAAATATTTGCTTAATCTAAAAAGGTTCTCGTTAAAGCTGTGAAGTTTAAGATTATACCCAAAAATCTTATCAAAGATTTGTTTAACAAAGCCCCATATTAAAGGCAGTCAAATAAGTTCCACAAACGAGTTAAATATTAGGTCATATTTTTATCTTTATATAAGATCATACATTGTTTTCCCCTTTTGCGAGCATTGAGCTTGAGCAAAAAAAATTTTTGAGCGAAAATCGAAGAAAATTGTTTATGAGTTAATACCAAAGCTCTATCAGCAGTTTGACGAAATATTCATAGACAGTACACATAAGAAATAGTGAACAAAATTCTATAAGCAATGCAACCTTGTGAAACAAGATATTCCCCAATATCGTATATAAGACTTTTGCTTAGCAGTTTTCTTTAATAGTTACTAAGTTTGGCATGTACTGTTAACTTCATTTACAAGCTTATCAAAATCTGTAACAATGTTTGATAGTTGACAACAAATTGTAATCTGGAATCGTAAACCCTACATATAATTCTGGCGTGTGTGAGGCCTATATAAAAGCCCACTCATTCAAAAATAAACGATGCACTTTGTATTTTGCATCGTTCGGCGCTCATACAATTAATTATGGATGGAAAGCTAAATAGATTGATCGATGGAAGTATTGGCGTAAGCCTGACATATGAAAAGGATTGTGTGGTTTATACAAGTGAATTGGTAAGTCAGAAGAGTTTAATTAAAATTCAAAATAAACTTACAAATTTAACATTTTATAGTTGGCCATGGATAGCAGCAGCGAAGAGGGACGCGAGGAGCAAGAGGAGGAGGAGCAGCATTTGCATCATCGAGATACTTGGGGCAAGGGCGTTGAGTTTCTGTTCTCGTGCATTGCTTTAAGCGTCGGCCTTGGCAATGTCTGGCGTTTTCCGTTTATAGCATTGGAAAATGGTGGCGGCGCATTTCTTATACCCTATCTTGTGGTCTTGCTTTTGGTTGGTAGACCCATTTATTATCTGGAGGTGATTGTTGGACAGTTTTGCAGCCGTGGTTGCATTGGTGCCTTTGACATGGCACCCATTATGAAAGGTAAGTACTAAATGAAAGGTTATTTCTTAATTTGATTGCGTGACTATATCTTTTTAATCATTTTAAGGTGTTGCCTATGGACAGGTATATTCGACGGCTTTGGCTACAACATATTATGCCTGCATCATGGCTTTGACTATACGTTATTTGGTTGTATCCTTTTCGGATGTTCTACCCTGGACATATTGCCTTGTCGAGTGGGGTAGTTCATGTGTGGCAACAGCTGCAACCGGCACAAATAGCAGCACGTCAATCCGCGGCATTTCCTCAGCCGAGTTATACTTTACGTAAGCTTATCGATTTTAAATAAGGCATATTTTCTAATATTCAATATTATCTATTTTCAGTCATACGGTTTTAAGTGAACCGGATAGCTTGGAGGATGGGATTGGTATGCCCAGATGGGAGATGGTCATGTGTTTGCTGGCCACATGGATCATTATAGCCATCACATTGTTCAAGGGTATACGCAGCTCGGGCAAGGCATCATATTTCCTGGCTCTATTTCCCTATGTCATTATGCTGATTTTGTTGGTGAGAGCGGTTACGCTGCCAGGCGCCTGGCAGGGCATTGTTTACTTTCTGCAACCACAGTGGACTCAGTTGCTTAATCCGCATGTTTGGTATGCTGCGATTACACAAATGTTCTTCTCCTTGGCCATCTGCTTTGGCACACTGATCATGTATGCCTCCTTCAATGACTTCAATAAGCAAGTTCACAAGTAAGTACTGGAAGGAAAGAAAGTATTCAAATTATATTATAAGACATTTAATCAACTTCACAGAGACGTCATCATTATAACAACCATAGATTCCTTGACATCCATTTTGGCTGGCTGCATCATTTTTGGAATTCTGGGCAATCTCGCGTACGAGACAAACACTACGGATATATCGCAAGTTGTCAAAGGCGGTGCTGGATTAGCTTTTATCTCATATCCGGAAGCTATAGCCAAGTTCAAGTACTTGCCGCAATTGTTTGCTGTGCTGTTTTTCTTTATGCTGCTTGTACTTGGAATTGGAAGTAATATTGGCATGGCTTCGTGTGTTATAAATGTGGTCAAGGATCGTTTTCCTCATCTGCCACATTGGAAGCTGGCCATTGGCACCTCGGTGATTGGTTTTGTGTGTGGTTTAGTTTATATGACGCCTGGTGGACAGTTTGTGCTAAATCTGGTGGATTTCTATGGTTGCACCTTTATTGCTTTGGTGCTGGCTATAGCTGAACTCATCGCCATATCCTGGATATATGGTGTCCGACGCTTATGTAGCGACATTGAGTTTATGCTGAACATAAAGACAAGTTTCTATTGGCGCATCTGTTGGGCAATTGTGG
The DNA here is from genome assembly GCA_018904305.1 of Scaptomyza montana. NCBI lineage: Eukaryota > Metazoa > Arthropoda > Insecta > Diptera > Drosophilidae > Scaptomyza > Scaptomyza montana. The sequence continues at coordinate 3,148,991 of JAEIGR010000005.1, read as the reverse complement.
CGCCAGGTTTGATGTTCATGGTCCTGGTCTACATGCTTGCTAGCTATGAACCCTTAACGTATAAGGGTGTAGAATATCCGTCGGCAGCCTACATGGCTGGCTGGCTTATCTGGGCACTGGGTGTGGCACAGTTGCCCTTTTGGGCAATCTACACCATCTATCAGCAGCCAGGCAATAGCTTTAAAAGCGTAAGTTACAAACGATCTTTTAATTAATTAAACCTTTTACAGCTTTTCTTTTTTTGTAGAAACTGAAACTTGCTTTGCAACCTACTTCGGATTGGGGTCCACGTCAACCACAACAGCTGCAGGCTTACCTGTTGCATCGCAAACGTGAAACAGAATCTAAACAGCCAAGAGGCAAGTTCTTTTTTGAAAACATTTTTGGTTAGTTAAAACTATGTGTTTTTTCTGCATTTTCAAAATACTTTTGGTACGCTTTATTTTGTTTTGAAATAACCAAAAAAATAAACCAGAAGATTGGCTCAAAGCTTTTAGCTTGGATTATGAAAAGAATGTTTTCAAAAACTAACATTTTTTTATGCAGATTTGTTGTTTGCAATATTTAAATATTATTTTAATTAAAGGCCTTAGCATTTTAGCGGCGACATTTAAAATATGTTAACTTACTTATACTAAGTAATATTAGAATTAATTAAAAATAAATGTGTAAAAGACAAAAGAAAATAACCAAAATGTTGAAACTTGTTTAAAAATAGTGTGGAACTACAAAATTCAAATAAATTGAAAGTAAGGTATAATCTAGTGTCTTTGGGCTAGGTCTAATGCTATTTTTTGATAGAACGAAAACTTAATTGTTTTGAAAACATAAGCTACACTAATAAATGATAAATTATTTATAATTTTGCTGCAATTCGAATGCACATCGAATAATTCACATTATTACATTAAATCTCTGGTTGATTATCACAGCACTTTTTGATTTTTCTTCATTATTGTTCAAAATTAAATATATATACTATGCCAAACGAAGTTAATAATGTTTTTAAACTCAAGTATTTACAGCTGCTAACTTATTTTACTAGAACTAAGCTACTTATTGTTTTGCAATTATTATTATTATAGTTTTACATATTTTGTGTTTTGGCTTCAGCTAAGCAATTATTTAAAATTATTGAATAAATTAATTTTGATTAAAGGTTTTTAAAAGTTGTTTGGCTTGCTTTAAAAGTTATTTAACTGGCTAAGATGTGGCTGTAATAGAGCTGTTATTAAATATATCATGTTTTGCTTGGCAGATATTTGTTAGACTTGGGCAATTTCTTTTTTTTATTAGTTTTGAAACCCATTAAAATGTGATTTCCTTCCCTATGTATATGCATTTATTTGGTATTCAAATTACAAACTATCAACACTAATAGATTAAGAATTGACTTTTTTTAATATTTCCATAGCCTACATTTCAGCGCAAAGATATTTAATATTGAAAATTCAGCGTAACTTGGCTAAATATATTTATGTATATTAATTTAACTTGAAAATCTATATATGCACTGGCTTAAAAATGGAAGTTGTTGTTTTCACACTAGATATGGTCCTATTTGTGTTTCGCCTATATAGTTTTAGAAAAAGTTAACATATACGATATGAGTTACCTTGAGTATATTATCTACATGCTAATGATATATATATATATTTATTTATATATATATATATATATATATATTTGTGTATGTCTGTCTATTAGATTTAATTAGTTGCTTTTGTGTTTTTCCCCTTACATATCAGTTAATAATTAGTTAAAAATCGAATCACTTAACAGCTTTTTTTGTTTGTTTTGCATTTTAGTTTAGTTTAGTTTCCCATCTCTATTTACAGCATAGAAAAATATATATGTATATATATGTTGATGTGTGTATAGATTAACTTTTCCACCTAAAAAGTCTGTATTGGTCGATAGAGTCCTGTATAGCCACAGAGACGAGCACGCAGTGCTGGTATCAAAAAAGCTGCCAATGAGATATCCTTCAATAGTTCCGCACACTCACAGACCAACAGATACATTTTGTCTCCCTTTTGTGAGGTACTCTTATGCAACGCTATGCGGCGCAGACCAGCAGCCCGAGGTAAATATCTAAGTGAGTATAAACATATACATATGTATATTTATACGGACTGTATACTGTAAGCAGCTTTACTCACCTGTACAACATTCGCGCTCCTGTCCAATACAGCCAATTCTTTTCAAAGCGCTCGCCGTCATCTCCCTCAAAGACCTGCAAATTAAATTTTGAATTTTTGATTGGCTTGCTTGCGACTTAATCTTGGAATGTTACCTTGAACACACTGATAATGTAGCCTGTGCCCGCTGTCTGTGACTTCTTAAAGCTGCCAATCTCATTTGAGGGCAACACCAAAGGCGGTCGACAAATTGATGCCACCTCACTGTACAAATCCAGCGTGTGGGCGGCAGTGTATCTGTGTGGGAAATAAACAACTTAATTAAACAGGATGACAAAAAGTATATGAAAGCATGTGGTAAGTGTTTATACTGTAGCTATGGTTATTAGCAAACAGAAAATTGATATTATGAGTGTGTTTTGATTTTCTTACTTGAGTGTTTTGGGCTCGAATTTGGAGAGCGATGAGACCCGGAGGCTGGCATAAAAATTCGATGGATCCGTTTGCATTGTGTTGATCAAATAATATGATATAAATGGAAATTCAGCTGCAGAAAAGAAATTATGAAAATCGTTATGATTATTGAAGTTGTAGTGAAATAAACTACAGTCGAACTTCCGTATAAAGATGTTTTCTGTATTACGAATTAATTTACAGAAACCCATTACGAGTTTCTTCAGTAACAAAGGTTTTTCTTGTTACCTTGAGATTCGTTATATGGAAGTTCGACTGTACAAATATCACACTTACAGTTTTTTTCCATATTGGCTAGAATCATGCCACCAACCGCTGTATTCGCCTGTTGCACCTCCGTTAAAAGCTCTGCGGCAATGGCGCGTTGCTTGAGCAATGGATGTGAGAGCGGTGATTCCATGACGGGATCAATGGCTTCCAGAGGACTCATCAGGTGCACTAATATGCATAATTTGGGATCGGAGACCTCCAAAACGCTGAGCGGACTTGTAGCCTTGCCATCGGCACTCAGAGCAGGTAACTAAAAAAAAGAGCTTTAAGCTTTAAAGCTCTAAAATTCAGCTTAAACTACTTACCGGTATTCCAGCTGGCAGGAAACGATCGACGCTATGCACTGGAATGATGAAACAGTCGCGATCCAAGGTTGCCAATGAGATGGGCTCCGAACGGGTGCTTCCCGTGATGCCACCACCACCAAAGTTGCCTGAAAAGGTGCACAAATTGGCAGGATAAGTACTCGAATAGCTTTTAGTATCGTGGATAGTTAAATAGACAGCAATATTTTGATATAGGTACCATTTTAGCTAAAGAGCTTTTTAGTGAGCTTTTAGTGACAACACAGAAAGCTTTTGCTGCAGATCCCCTAAAAAAAAACAGAGTACTCAAAAAAAGAGCTGAAAGTTATTTGCAACTACTTGTTGGCCATTAACTAAGTTAAGTGAAATAATTTTCTAAAGCTTTTGTGAGCTTTTGTTAGCTTATTTAGTGGTGAGATTTTGTCAGCAAGCTTCGCTAGAAATACTGAAAACGAAACATTTAACACTTTTCTAAAGCTTTCGTCAAATGTAGGAATGGATGGCAATTAAGCGCAAAAGCTTTCAAGCGTGTGTATAGTATAAAAACATGTCTAGATTTCAGTATTCTTTTTCAATACAACAAAGAACTTGCACCAACAACAACAAGATAGGAGAATAATAAATAGAACAACAACATAAAGAAGAAGTAGAATTACAGAAGTGAGATCAAGGATCAAGTTTTGAGGTTAGGGATAAAACGGTATAGGTGTTATTGTGTTTGTGGGGGGAAGGGGGGCTAAACTGGGCTAGGCTTGAGGATCAGTGCAACATACGTAGGCACAACAGATGCTGATTGTGAGCTTTTATTAGTTTGACAGTTTTGTTTGTTTGTTTTTTTCTAGCAGTGTATAGTTTTTTTTTCGTGGCAACAACAACAACAAGTTTCAAGAACATTTGGAGCTCAAACCTTGCCGCGTCGCCGCAGCGGCAGCTGTTAGCAAACAGTTCGTTGCACTAAATGCATGCTGCTGTTGTTGTTGCTGTTGCAGCAGCAACTGTTGCTGCTGATAGGCGTAGGCGGCATGATGCTGCTGTTGTTGCTGCTGCTGTTGCGGATGCAACTGTTGCAGTCGGATCTGACTGTTATTGGTGCTGTTGCTGTTGCTATTGTTGCTGCCGCCGCCGCCACCGCCGCCGCCGCTGGTGCTGTTCCAACGCAATAACGAGACGGATCGATCGACTAACGGTTGCGGCACATCCACTTCATAGGGGTTGTTGGGCAGTGTAAAGGACGTGGACGCGGTCGGGGTACCGGGTATGCCCGATAGTGCGCTACATCGTTCTGCAATTAATTCTGTCGATATATTTTTTTCATATGGACACAAAACAAAATCAAAAATCCAGAAAGAACAAAAAAAAAAAAAAAAAAAACGCAAAATCATAAAAATATTTTAAAAAGGGGATTGGTTTGGAGGTGCTTAGTGAAGGTTGGTTTTAATTTGTTTGATTTTCAGTTTCCTTTGTTTTGTTTTATGTTGTTTCAGTTAGGCACATTTATCTATATACATTATATAGTATTTACACAAAACTAGACATATTCATCATCTTTTTTTTTTTTTCTTTTTAGTAGGCATTGCATTACAACAATCAACTGTTAGCTGGCATAGATGTTATATAAAAACAATATACATACGTACAAGTTCCATTCGCTTGACCTTTATATATATATATATATCTGAGTGTAATTGCTATATGCACATTCAAGGCCGTTACCAATTTGCCATTGCCAAAAGTAATAGAATACTCAATGAAATAATAATCGTCTTTTGCCCTAAAAGCCAAGCCAACTGGAAATTCCTAGATTAGCTGGGCAATAATACTATTGAGTTTTGCCAAAAAGAAAAAAAAAACAATCTACAAATCCGGCTTTATATAGATTATATACATATATATGTATTTAAACGTTTAATCATCGCAAACAAGGATTCCTTCATGCGTGCCTACGAAAGCCTGCAAAGCCTGTTCTCAATGCCAAAATATGAAGATGATGTTTTTGTTTAGTGAAAGTGGTTAATGGATGAATAGTTGGGACTTTAAATGAGAACTATAGGTAGTAAGACACTTATACAATAAGCTAAGAAGATAAGAAAAATCATATTATTTAAGTCTCAATTACTTTTGTATTCCCATATTAATAAGTCATATGCACAAAATTCCCAATTCAAACATTTAAGTTTCAATTACCCTGTACGAAACCTCAGCTGACTGGATAAAACACAACGTATGTGTGATATGCTCTCACGTTACGTATGCGCCACATATGCTGATGTTTAATTGAATATGTGTCGAAACACATTGATTGCCGCCTATTAGAGCCGAACGTAGAGTCCTTCAGTCCTTGCCACTATTTGTTAAATGAATGCAAACATTTGAATTGAATTTCGAATTGCGAAAATGAAATGAATTGTAAAAAGTAAATAAGGTGAAGAGCAGAGCGTTAATGGGCTAATGGAGCGCAAATAACGTAGGCTGAGGGAGAGGGCTAAAAGCAGCAAACACAAAAGAGCAAACAGAGACAGATCGAAAGTGGCTGAGTAATAGAGATAGATATATTTAAACAACAAAAACAAAAAAAAACAGAAAGGTTAAGATAGAGAATTCGAGTATGCAGCAATGTGGTTTGTACTCAATTCACTTCATTTTTTAATAGTTTTTTGCGGTCGATTGTTTGGCACGACAAATTTGGTTACCTTCGCCCACATCATAGCCGGGCCGATTGGGCGAGAAAAAGAGATGGGTGCGATAATGTATCTCCTCCGGCTGCTGCACCATGCCCATATCCCTGGAACGTTTCGTGCGGTTTGCCTTCAATTGTAGTTTGCCGCCGCCACCGCCGGATTTGCTGGCACCCTCGCGAAAATTCTTGCGAAACATTAAATTCATATTGTTGCTGTTGTAGTTGTTGTTGTTGCAATGATGGCTATGAATGTCCTGTGTGATTGAGTGGTGCTATTGAGACTGTGGTTGTGGGAGGTGCTGGTGACGGGCTGTGGTGGTGTTGGTGTTTTCTTCACTCTGATTAAATTGTGTTTTATTCACTGTCGCCTAGGGTTGAGCACTGAATTCAAATTTTTGGTTATATATGTATATGTATTTGTATAGTTGATGTATATATATATGTATATGTCTCTGTGTGTTTGTTTTTCTTATTTACTTTATTATTGAGTTAAGAATTAATTTGCATTAAATTTTTTTCCTTTGTTTTCTCATGTTTTTCGTGGGCTCAGACAATTTTATTTATTTGCTTTTGAGCCCATGATAATGAAGTGTTTTCATTTCAAAGGCCATTTGCATAACTTGTTTCTTTGTTTTTGTATTTTTCTTGTTTCGCAACAGGTCAAAACAACTTTTCACCGGTTTTAAGCACAATTTTGTGTCAAATGCTTCAGTGCTTTTTCGTTATTTTGTTCTCTTTCTATTTATAGCAAAATGATTGCGTATTTTCATAGAATGCAGTTTATGCAGTTTATACGTTAGAGTTTTAATTTAAAAACCGGTTTATGAATTTATTTTTCAGGCTATTATATTTATCTTAGCCAAGAAATGTGAGATTTCCATGCATATCATTGGTTATAGCTTATAATTCGAGTTAACTTAGGTTTTAGGCATAAGGTGGATAGTTTTAATTCAGTTTTTTTATCTTAGGCATGGCATTTATTATAATCAAAAGCCATAAAAACATATTCGTTTAATATTAATTTTATGCTTAACAATTCTTTTTAGTTTTTCAGTCAAGAAAAAGTTCAATCAAAAGTTCAAAGAGCCCTAAACCAAACATAAACACGAGTATGCTTTGTTTATATTTTTTTTTTGTGGCTGCACTTGCGGAAATTATCCATTTCCGCTGCTTAGCAGTTGAAAATTACTCAACACACGGCTGGCAGGAAACGCAGGCCACAAGCATGAGCCTCAAGTTTCTTTGTGGGCCAAGTAGTTTATTTCTTGGCTTAAGAATGCCCTGTAACTCGATAGGTTAGGTGGGGTATATAAGTAATATAATTGAAGAGTACAAGAAACGAATATATTTCCATGACTTTGTAGTTATGCAGGGTATCTGCTTGTTGACTAACTTAAACTATGTTGAACCATTTTTCTTTAGACACGCGAACAGCTGGAAAGCGGAAGTCAAACTGTAAAGGGCCAGCAATTAGACGCTGCCCCAAAAAAGGGTGCCAGAGAGAAAGACAGTGAAAGACAAGGAAAGGAAGCGAGAGGGAGAAAAGGCGACGGAATAAAGAGATTTGTGTGTCTAAGTGTGTGTGTGTGTGTGATTTTAATTAGTTCAAGACACGACGCAATTAGTTTAACTGCCGCTTATTGATTGCCACGAGGCGATAAATTTCGACAGCATACCCAAAATCGCCAGAATTGAAAAGTTCTTGAAAACACATTTATAACACAACACGGAAGCTATTTGTATTGATATTAAAAGCAGCCATCAACTGGGATTACTGCTAAGTATTTTGGAAAACAAATAAAATGGGAAAAGTTCAGTTGTAAAAATGAAGAAAATTAAGCGGCATTTCCTTAAGAAGCTAATTAATGACAAAGATTTAATAAAAACATTTTGGAAATATTAAAGAAAGAGTATGCCGTTTGCGTCTAAGCAAGGACATTTACAATGAAAGGGTTGAATTAATTTGAGGATTCAAAGAAAAGGTCTAAAAAGCGTTTATTTTTAGACAAAATGCATTACTTTTGCATAATCTCCTGAAAATTATAAGTATGCGCATCTTATGAGCTTTCGATTATGACAAGTTACTTATTTTTTATAAACTTTCCCTACAACTATAACCAATTTTATAGCAAGCATTATACTAACCATTTATTGCAAAACCTCTTAAGCTCATAAATTACGTATGCGTAATATTTTCGCTTGAATTGCGCATGCAAAATCATCAGCTGCCTGTCAGCACAGCACTTAATATGTCTCTCCACACACGCACAAAGAAAACAAACAAGCATTCTACCCCAAAAAAAAATCTTAAAGATCTTATAAGGGGTCGTAAAGTTTTTACAGCATTCTATCTACAAGTGGCTGCCACGTTGAACGATTGTACTATAATTAATTGTATTTTACGGCACAAGTTGGAGCAATAAGTTTTATCGTTAAGTCGCAAACTAGCCAATAAAACAAACAATAATAAAACAATCAAGCTGCATGGTAATGAAAACCTACAAAGAATCAGATTTATTAAGCATAAAAATTAAATTTTGCTTATTCCTTGGTTTTTATTTCGTGCCAATGCCAAAAATAAACCGCCCAATAGAACATATAACTGATACATATAGAGAAGCATGTGTATTTTTTCTATAGATCTCGTGTGCTAGCTGCTTGAGCTAGGCAAGTCGACCAGTAGACACCCTGCATGGATAGTTTTTATAATATTCAAAAATAATTTCTAGCATAACACGTTAAAAGCAGTAAACATCACATAAGGCCTCTTTATCACAGGGTATACAAAGAGATATGTATTTATAGTATATTTGAATATTCGTGAGGGTTGGATTTAAGTTGTACTCGTGCCTGACCTAGGCAGAGGCAGACGGCCCTTGACCTTGTGATGTTTGTGTACTATACAGCCAATGAGTGGGTTCTGTTATATAGGTGTGTGTGTGTGGGTGTACAGGTGTGCGTGTTGAATGATTTTGCAGGTAAGAATTAAATTTGTTGACACGAATTCGTATGACGTTGTCATTATTGTGTGTTTCTATATTTTGTCGCAATTCACACAAAGCATTTTGTTGTGGAACTATTTTGGCATGTGATTTGCAAATATTTATAGCAATCATATATAGATAAATAGGATAGATAGTAGCTGATATATGTGTGTACATACATATAGATACATATGCTTAGCTCGAGGGTCAAGCCAATTAGTAGCTGCAAAAAAGTAAATTGTTTGACGTTAAATTTGCAGGATTTTTGCCTTAAAGTCAAAATTGAGGACTTTAAATACTTTGCGTTTTATTTAATAACAATTAATGTTGTAATTTAGTTGATTGAAATTATTTTCTCTGTATTTCAATTATTTATACACTTTTTTCACTAACTAACAGACGTATACTTAATCATTTTATCTTTAACACAATGCCTATAGATACAAAATTTGGAAAACAAAGCCTGCACAAGGCTTCCGTGTTTTTGTTGTTTGCTTATCCTGCCGCAGGAAACACAAAAGCTACTACGCGACCTTAAGGCGAATTCCAGTGTCAGCCGGTTAGGCTACGTTATATTTGGTGTGGTTTTTTGCGCGTTTTCACAGTAATTAGACATTAGCTGGGGATGATTTTTTATATTATTTTTTACACAAAAGAAATCAATTGAATTCTTTATGTTAGTATTTATTATTCGACACAACTTGAGGCATATTCAAACGCCTTTCACATGCTTCCACATTGAATATTACCACGACGGATACATAGAGGCGTTGCCCCTTCATCAAATACATAAATTATATTTTTATATATATATGAATTGAATATTTTGTTGTATTTTTCTTTTTTCTTCTTACTATCCGAACGGGAACAAGACGACAAAAACGTTCACGAGTTGAAAATACGTTCGACTTTGTTGCGTTGCGTTAAATATTCAACTGACAACTTGGGTAAGCTTTTTGCTACATTTTTCGGGGTCTCTTGGATCACATTTTGTGTGTCAAATATATATGACGACATCATAATATATAAGTATATATATATATTCGAAACTTGCACTTAGCAAAAATGAAAAATGAAGAAAAATAAAAAGCTTATTTTGTCACTTGTTGCGCATACGCCGTGTCGTCCACACGCATACGCACACACACACAAAAACACTTCAACATTTGTCGTCGTTGATTAAATATTTATTTTACAATTTGTTGTTGTTTTCTTTCTTCTTTTTTTTTAATGGATTTTTTATATTCCGACGCAGTCAAAAGTAGCGCACATAACAGCAACTTAACGTCAAATGAATTGAAATCGTGTACGGCCAGTTTTATACAGCTTGGACTAAAGCGCAGGATACATACGACACATACAACAACAACAACAACAACAATAATAATAATAATACCACAGAGAAGCACAAAACGTAAAAATAATAAAAAAAAAATGAATGTACATGTTGCGTAGATCAAATGCGACTAAAAAATACTCAGCAATTGATTGAATACAAAAATGTGTTCGATAAAAATCGATAACATTTTATACGACTCGTTGGGATAAATTGTCTTTAGTTTAAGTCTTAGAATCGATAACATAATTGAAAAAACAAACACTAAATCTTCTATATTTTATCAACGCCCGCGCCATTCATACCCTATATTAATCACAACTAAAAGTAAAGGTATATCAGGCTAACAGCGTTTTTTTGTTGTTTACTCAACGTTGTTGTTGTTGCTGTGTTTCTGCCTTTATCCTGCGTGCTTTTTCTATCGTTTTATTGATTATGTTCTGTGCTTGCCCGGCGGCAGCTAACTGACAATTCCCGTAGCTCCCGGCCTCGACTAGCCGAGAAGTTAAAAGGAGAAGGAGAGAGGAGTAATAAGCTACGAACGTAGTGCGACCGTCATTCGCCCTTTCCAGTTTTTTTATTGTTTGTTATTGTTTTGCGGTTTCTGACTAATTTGCAGCCATAAAACCGTTGAGCTTAGTTTTGGACATTTTTATAGCTTGTTTACCCAAGTGCCGCCCGCTCTCTTGGTGGCGATTTGGTGTAGTTCAAACAGCAAATCACCAAATAATAATGACAATAACAAATGTCTCTTGTCTGCCAAAGAAATCTGTTGCACACACACAAAACGAAGGAGTTGTAATTAAACAGAGCGAGAATTGTTGTTTCGTACACAAATATGGATAGTTAAAAAGATAGAATTAGAATGGACTAACGATGACTTGTGAAATAATTGATTAAGAAGATTTAAATGAGAGATTGAATGTTGTGAAAAGTTTTGGAAACATGCAGATGTCTCTTTAATCACTGAGCATTGATCAATAACCAAAAGTGGACCATCTTCGATATAAAAATTAAATAAGTTTTATTTCTGATGCTAGAAGGCATTTAGGTCTGTCATCATATATATGTATATATATAGCAAACGATCTTTTGCAAATAATATATTTTTACTATTTTTGCTTACATTGCTTTATTTTGCAACTCCTTTTGTTTGGCATCTCTGCAGCTTTAGTCAACTCCCTGCATTATTTATAATCCAATTGTGTTTCGTTTTTCGTTTGCATTCATTCCACAAAGGAACCACAACATTGTTTTATTTAAATGCAGTTCTTTTTTATATACCCTAGACCCATCGAATGGGTGAACAAAAGGGTATAATGGTTTTGGCTATATGTTACAGGCAGATAGAAAGCATCTCTGACGCAGAAAGCAGCATCAACAGAAAAGTCAATTTAGACCTGAAATATTGTTTGTTCGGAACTTCAGATTTGGAATATAAGCTCTGCTTAATCCTAGGCAGAAAAAGTTTGCTTCAAAATATCTATAACTTTATCAATATCCGAAAGATAAATGTTATCGAAATCTCTAAGCTATTCAACTTTGATTAAAAGACTCTCAAAAATCAGTGAAATTTGCATCGAAATCATTTTCTTTACTCAAACACACAAACATACATTTCCTTACACGTTATGTTTAAGGTTTAGGGTATCTGCTAGTGGAACTTTCTTGGTTTGAGCCTTTTTGCTTGTATTTTCAGACAGAACACGTGATTTACATGTGTCTAAGCTGCAGCTGAGAAACTGAGCAGCCTGCGGTGCAGCACCACCTAATCCTGCAGCACATTACAAAGCCAAGCCAGCTAGTGTGTGTGTGAGTGTGTATGTGTGTGTGTGTTTTTCAGTGTCATGCATCAAGGGTGGCCTACAGAGACTAAAGTTAAAGCTAAATCAATGTTGCCCCAGGCTGAAAACAACTGCAATTTTTTGCCTTCATTTTATTTATTTTGTTTTGTTTTAGAACAAAAACGTTGCAAAGTTGCAACAACAACTGACAACACGCAACACTGCAACATGCAATTGTCCACCAGAGAGCAGGTGAAGACAGTCAAAAGAAGAAGTAGCATATACGACTCATGAAATGCACTTCCTCAAAAATCAAAATATCAAAAGTGAGTTGAAAATCCTCATTTGTTTATAAGCTTAAATATTTTCTATATAAAACGTATACTTAATATTAAGTCAGGCAACAATAAGTCCCTTGGCTGTAGTGCTGCTTAAAGCTTAAATAGCTTCAACAACTTAGTCTGTAACTAAGGCAACCAACAAATGTTGAAATAAAACTCCACAACCATAAACAATTTTAGGAAATGTGCAGACTTTTGTCTATTGACTGTCGCTGACTGCCACTGGCTTAATAGCCATGGCTAAAATGCATGTTATAATCTAAATGAAATTCCTTGGCTCGTAGCTTTTAAATGAATTAGTTTTTATTGCCTCAACTAAAGTGTCGCATGGCATGGAGTACAACTCACTTTTTCTCTTTATGCGCTGCTTAAAGTGTGCATAAATTTGTGTTTGCGTTGTGGTGAGAAGGCGGTTAGAGGGGGGAGATTGTCATAACTTTTAGTTTAGTGCTTGGCACACGATTTGTGGTTTAACTTTTATACAATAACTTGCAAGTTGTCATTCGGCATTGTTATAAGCTATTATCAAGCCATTCTCCTATAAACTATGCCACTGCACTTGTCAAAACAGTTGTCAAACAGTTGATAAGCATAAATATGATTGATATATGATTTAAACAGCTGTTTCATAGATAGATTTAACAATAATTTAGTTCCGTAAATGATAAGTTTATGGTTGGGTCACTCACATTGCTTATCGACGTTGATATTTTAATCAGTCAATTTTCTTAAAGGGGAAATGTATAAATAAAACTGCTTCATTAGAAAAAGGAATCGAAAATTAATGCAATCTAACGACCGCAAATCAAAATAACAAACCAAATAAGAAGAGAGCACAACTGACCGACTTGGGAATACTCTTTTTTTGATCTTAGATTTGTTTTATAGATTCTCGAAAGGTTCTTAGTTTACGCATAAAACATTTATTTCTTATTTAAACTTATTTTGTACATATTCTCTGTACAAAGATTAATTTTCTTTTCATCCCTAATGCCTTTTCCTCTGACACTTACATACTTTTACTTTTTGCCCAGCATACATCCCATTTCAACCCATCCCAAACCTTAAGAGGAGGAAGAATAAAATCGAGTTTCGAAGCTGGAAGTAAATCTGTTTGTGTCCGCTTTGGGTTTCGCCTTGGCAGCAGGATTTCTTTCTTTTCTTTTTTTGTTGCTGCCAGTTTAATACATTACAACAATAACAAAAATAAAGGAAATACACCACACACTCCCTTCCCTTCCCGTTCATACCACACTCTTTTACACAACATAAATTACAACGTCATTCATTTCCTTCATAAAATTGAAAAATGTTGTGCAAATTACGCGTAAATACCAAAAATAATGCCAGCAAAAAAATAGCGATGGACGCAATGAAAATGTTCGTGGCCATAAAACTATATACGTATACGTTATATACATATATACACTATATAATACATACATAAGATTGTAATGTGGTTTTTATGACGGTTGTGCAAATGTTTATAACGAAACCACTGATAACAGAGTTGGCATATGCATTTACTTGCATCCTTCTCTTAGTTGCATGCCACATTTAAATGGTGTGAGGTTTTTGCTAAAAAATAAAAAGGTTTGTTTAAATGCCAGAAAACCTGATAAAAGTATAATGACTTTTTACTTTTAAGTAACGGAAACTACTTTTTCAGCTATGTAAAAATGTTCATTCTCCTACTTGAATTTTATTCAAAAAAGTGTTTGCAGTTAATTTCCTCAACCTGTCATTTAATAAACATTTATAACATTAAGTAAATTCATATCATTAATTCTCTAACTTGATGTCAAACTATCGTTTATCACAGCTTTATTTTTATTTCCTCGCAAAAACGTTGTCAACTGTGAAATTGCTGAATGTATCTAGCAAAATCTCACATTAATGCAATCATTGTTGACACATTGTGATTGCATATTTGCATAAATGTAACGCACAACCAGTGCTTAGCATATGCAATTACCACAAACATACACACACACACATAAATTGTCATAAAAAGCATTTTGGGGGCAAAGCAAATGTGCTGATATCTAAATAATTTGTAGCCTGCTGACCAAAAGCTTTCGATAAATGTCCAAAACGTTACATCTCGTCCCTCCCCTTTTAGCTACACATATGTAGGTATATGTATGTACGTCTGTGTGTGTGTTTTTTTCTATTTGGCCCTAAGGTCAGCTTCAGCAAATGCCCAAACAATGATTTTTACCTTCACCATACAAAATACAGCAATTCTAAGTTAAAGCCAATATTCATGTAGACAAATTTATGCTTGATTGTTATTTGTGTGAGTTTGTTTGCTCCTTGGGTTTGGTCCTCTAAAAATTGTAACAAATAGACTCAAAACAAAGGCATTTTACCTTGATTTTTTAGCAAACTGAAAGGTTCAAATCAAATCCTTTAATAGACTTTTAGAAATATAAAATCCAAATTTGTTTTTCAGTGTTTAATTTTTAACTCACCCATATAGTCGCACTGTAAGGGTTCTGGTGGCTTGTCATGTAGTTGCTTGAGCCAATACATTAATTGGGCCAACTTGCTGCGTTTTATGTTTGTTCTCTCACAGTTTAAGATGCTTGGCTCAAACTCGAAGGCAACATCCAATTTGGCTAATTCGTTCGACTTTTGCATACCGCAGCGATACATTTTGTTTTAATGTTTGGTGATATTAACTGCCAGACACTAAAGTTTCAACTGCGTCTTCATTCAGTTTACTTGCTGGCTTCTAAGATCAATTATTTATTGTTTTTTTTTTCGTACCTCTTGATAAAGTTCACCTCGTGAACGTCTGCCGTATATTCAGCGAATTGTTAGATAAGTCAAACCAAATGCCTACCATGTCAATCAAAATTGTCAGTTGTGTATCTTGCTTTCTGCACAACAGCTTTTCAATTACTCACAAAATGTGGAACAACAATCACAGAAAGACAACAACAACAAAATAAAAATCCCCAGCTAATTTTTGCTGTCACTATTCATTGGGCCTGGCCATTGGGCCCATTGTCCATTCTAAGCTTGAAGGGCAATAAATCAGACAAATAATTCGTACCCAGACCTTAGATTGATATTATTTAATGATATTTATAGCATACATATTAATTTATATTTTTTCAGCCTTTCATCATTGTAAAATTCGCAATTGTCATTTATTATTGCATACTTTCAGGCGCTGGCTGGCAAGAATAGTTTTTATCTCCTACATGATACAGTAGCTGTCATGCCCTGTACTTCAATTGGGATTAAGATAAAAATTGTTGATTAGGTTAAGTAAAAATCAATACAAAAATTTATAGAGTCAAAAGTCTCGTTTCAAAGTTAAATTTTCTTACCTTGAACATTTCAATGTGAAAAACAAGTCCCAGTGTACAACTTATTGTTGAACATCATTGTTGGTTTGCATATTATATAATTATTTATAACTTTTTTTTACCCAATCATACAGCTGCTGCTAATAATTATGTTTGTTATTTATGTGCTAGTTGCGAAATTGTTTTGCATTCGACCATAAATGCTCGTGGTCAATGGGAAATAGCTGGCAATTATGGTCAACCTCATTTAGCATTTCGCTTAAAGTTGTGGACTGCAAATAATTTGGGACAAATTTCGCACACGATTTGCTTTTCCGTTTTCTGTCCATTTTAGTGGAAACCTCAAATCAGAAACTGATTTGTAGTTTGGGATAAACAACTTGTTTAGTTTATTTGCTTTGTTTGTATATGAAATGTTGGAAAATGTTTTCCTTTAGTTAAACACAAAATTATCTAACTAATTTGCAATTGTCATGTATGTCCAAGAAGGTTAAATTTTGTCATTAACATGGAAATATGTAATAATGTCGAAATAAATTATCTTGTGCCTCGCTGCTTAAACACAATCAAACCTAACCTAGCCCAACATACAATTATCTCCAGTCGATAGTTCAAAAGCCAATTGCTTTAAAGTTCTTAATGGCATAATATGACTTAAGCCAAAGAGTATGGCTAATAGGAAAAAATATGTCAAGTGTACAAAATCCCAATAATGTCAGTCGAATTGAAGTGTCTTGAGTTTGTCAATGGATAATATTTTAAAAAAAGTTGAGTTGTTAAGAATGTTAAAACATCTATGAGGAACTTTTGATGCGTATGACAGCATTGCTTTTAATTCGACTTGTTTGCGCTTAGATGCAGAGAAGCAGCCCATTGAAGGCTCAGTCACCCGAACTTAAGTTAACGTAACGTTAAGTTAACGTGAACTTAATTTACCGTGAACTAAGAAACAAGCTGATCAATTCAAATTAACGAAAAACACTGCTTGCTCGTTACCCTCAACTTAACTTGACTTGACATTGCCAACTTTAAGTGCAGTTTTATTCTAGAAGTCAAACCATGACTTTTAAGATATTGCTTTTGAAAATCGGGTCAGTTTTGCCGAAGTTATGGAAGTCGAAAGATTTTACCAATTCCCAAGTCGATTTATTGGCATAAAATTTTAACATGAATTTTGACTAAAAATCAGATTGGCAACCTGCAGAAAACATAATTTTAAGTTCATGTTGAAACAGCTGAATTTAAAATGGATGAACATGAGCTAATTTTTTTGGTTCAAGGAAAAGATTATTTATATAAGTAATTACGCTAGCAAACATTTTAAAGATCACGCTTTCCGTAATCGCTTGAATTTCAAGTTTACGTTCACGTTAAAGTTAAGTTCACGTTAAGTTAAGTTCGGGAAACTTTCAAGATGTTAACACATCTTTCGTGTGATCGGGCTAACATTGGTTTTTAAAAAGAGTAATATTGACTTTGTGCAATGTCCGTCATGGTGTCCGTCCGTCTGTCCCGTCTGTCCGTCTGTCCGTCCGATGTTCGCAACTTTTTCCACCCTTCAAGCTAGAGACTTGAAACTTTCCAATTCTCTTTATCTATGGATAGTAAATTAAAGTGTCAAGATGGGGTTCTACGATAACTGGGGGCTGCAAATCGATAAATTCGATAACTCAAAACCGATAAACCACATATTTCGCACATCCTTACAGCTAGAAGTACCAAATTTGGTAAGAAGATAGCTACTAGCAACCCCAAAAAACGCATCAAAATTTTGGAGCCACGCCCCCATTCCGCCCCCAGCCCCCCGCATTTTGAAATCAGAAATAGCTATATCTCCCACAGTTTTTGAGCTATAGCCACCAAATTTGGTGCCAAGATAGGTGATGATGACCCCTTAAAAACGCATCAAAGATTGATGCTAATACCGCCCCAGCCACCCCCATGTGCCCCAACGCTTCGTCAAAAACGGAATGCGTGTATCTTCCAGAGTTGTGGAGCTAGAGCCTCCAAATTTGGTGGGAAGATAGTTGGTAACGACCCCCAAAAACTGCATCAAAGTTTTGGAGCCACCCATCCGCCCCCAGCCCCACCGCATTTTAAAATCAGAAATGGCTATATCTCCCACAGTTTTGAGCAGAGCCACCAAATTTGGTGCCATGATAGGTGATGATGACCCCCAAAAACTGCATCAAAAGTTTGGATGCCACGCCCACCAATCCCCCAGCCCCCCCATCCACCCCAACGCTTCGTCAAAAACGGGAATGCGTGTATCTTCCAGAGTTGTGGAGCTAGAGCCACCAAATTTGGTAGGAAAATAGCTGGCAACGACCCCAAAACATCAAAGTTTTGGAGCCATGCCCTCCATTTCGCCCCCCTTTCCCCACTTTTTACAATTTTCGAGCTAGAGTCACCAAATTTGGTATGAAGATAGCATTTGACATTTCAGAAAGATCTGCATCAAAATTTGGATTCAACGCCCACCCATACCGCCCCCAGCCCCCCTTTCCCCACTTATTACAAATTTCGAGCTAGAGTCACCAAATTTGGTATGAAGATAGCAATTGACATTTACAAAGATATGCATCAAAAATTTGGATGCCACGCCCACCCTTACCGCCCTCAGCCCCCTTTCCCCATCTTTTTAAACTTCGAGCTAGAGTCACCAAATTTGGTATATAGATAGCAATTGACATTCCACAAAGATCTGCATAAAAAATTTGGATTCCACGCCCACCCATACCGCCCCCAGCCCCCTTTCCCCACTTATTACAAATTTCGAGCTAGAGTCACCAAATTTGGTATGAAGATAGCAATTGACATTTACAAAGATATGCATAAAAATTGGACCACCCCACCCTTACCGCCCTCAGCCCCCTTTCCCCATCTTTTTAAACTTCGAGCTAGAGTCACCAAATTTGGTATGAAGATAGCAATGACATTCCACAAAGATCTGCATCACAAATTTGGAAGTCACGCCCACCCTTACCGGCCCCAGCCCCCTTTCCCCACTAAATACAATTTTCGAGCTAGAGTCACCAAATTTGGTATGAAGATAACAATTGACATTCCACAAAGATCTGCATCAAAAATTTGGATGACACGCCCACCCCAACCGCCCCCACCCTTTCCCCACCTTTACAAATTTTAAGTAAGTCACCAAATTTGGTATGAAGTTACGGCAATGCATCGGGAATCTTTCAAGGATGTTAACCCCCATCACCTCTTTTTACGTTTAATTCGTGTCGAGTACCGCAGTCGGTGCGTAACATTGGTTTCACTTGTTTTTTTAATGTTTAGTAACAACATGAAAACTCAATTTTCACAAGTTTTTGCACATGTTGCAGCCCGCAATTGTGGCATGCAAATTGAAAATCTTTATTTAAATATTAATAATTTATAGAACAGAACACGCCAAGTACGTGACTCTTACCAAAAAGGGTTGCAGCAATAAAGGGGGGCTGTACGAAAAAAGAAAACTATCTGCAGAGTAGGCAACCCTTTTTACTTTGTCTTTGGCAATCATTTTGTTGGCGAATTTCTTCATTTTCTGAACAGAAAATAATCTATAAAAAATAATGCCGCGGACTGTGGATAAACGTATGCAAAAGAAGGGCAAGCAAAGAAGTGTCTCAATGGGCGTGGCACTTTTGGGCAAGTGCAAGCACATAAATTTCACGTATGTGGACTGCCCCTTACCCCCGCGAAGCGCCTCTTACACCTACATAAATAGAGCTCTTCTGCAGCTTAGGAAAAACATGGGAATTTTACGAGCAGTTTTTGTACTTGACTTGTTACTGAGTGGGGGGTGGTGGGGGGTGGGTAGGCTCGCCCACCGCCTTCCCTTCCATACACTGTAAACAATGACATTTGTGTAACGCTTCGCGTATGCATTAAATATTTTTATTGTTCCGACTGTGTCCAAAGCAACATGGAAAAAGTCATTAAAGCCTCTGGTTCTTGCATATTTTTAACATTTTAATGGCATTTTTCGTTTTTTGCATTAATAAATCAGAGCATATCACAAATGAGGCTAAAACGGGGTGGCAATAATAATCCACTTAACCAAGTTAGTCCAAAGGCAGTTTTTGAGACAGTGTGGCAAACGTTTAGCACATTTAAATAGTCAATTGAGTAATTTAAATAATAAATTAAACACACAATTAAAGAGTGTTCTTTTATGCACATAGAACTATAGATTTTAATTGTTCTTTGTGCAGCTGTAATTAAACTGTCTAATGGATTTTTAGCTTGTGTCTATTATCACTCTTTCCTTAAATCACTTAACAGCTGTTGAAACAGGTGTTATAATACAAACATTTGCTACGATTCCTTAGAAAACTTTAAAATACATTTGTCAAAGAAAAAATAATAATTGGATTACTAGATCAAATTCAATTTGGTTTTTGTTTTCAAATTCAATGCACATTTTGAGCTAACCAGCTAAATCTCTGGCTGAGAGAATTTCTTTTCCAAAAAGCATTTGATTTTAGATTTCTTTTGTTTGTGCTTGCTGGATTCGTAAACGTTTTGTTGACGGAGCTGCTCAGTTTTCGCGTGGGAATACTAATATTAATCAACTTTTCTATAGAAGTCTTAAAGGTTTTCTGCGCAAAAAGCAAATAAAATGTGATTATGGTGCTTTTAGCGGGAGTTTCATGAAACAAGATTAAAGCTTTGTCAACAAAAGATTGATTTGATCCATGACAAAAGGGTATTCAGTTGCCTTGTACAAGCATCAAAATGCATAGCAGAGAGAGAACACACTTTAATAAAAAGCTTTTGAGCTGTCAGCTGAAAGACTTACAACAGATTTATACGACACAGCTGAAAGTCAAAAGGAAGCCACAGGACATGACTAAGATGTAACAAAGATTAGTTAAGAATGCTCTAAAATCAGAGCAAAACAAACTGATGCAGCACTTAATTTTTTGGCTCACTGGCAACAAGCTGACAACTTCATTTTGGGTCCAATCTTTTTTTTGGCATAGACAATCAAATCAATTGCTTGACCCTCATTGCGACCAAGGCCAAGTCCAAGTCCACACAAAATTTATCAAATAATGCCCAGTCAAGCGTTACAAGCTTATAAGTTACCAGATAGCCAAAAAGTAGAGAACAAAAAAAAAACACCTGCAGCTTCTTTCCAATTGACATGTCCGCAACGCCATAAATTGTGATAAATGAAGTGAGCTGCCAATGTTGCCAACCCAACTTATCAATGTTTGCCCAACAGCAGCAACAAAACAACTCTGCGCGCCCGCACTATAACTTACACCATTTGGCAGATAGCCAGCAAAGGTTAGAACGGAAAAAATTTAAATTGGTGACTGTTGCTGCATAGCAAATGCTTTTTAAATTGAATTTCAATTAAGTGTTCAAAGCGCTGTTAAGAACTTAAGAGAGAGACATGTTAACAGATTGCTGCTACACAGCGTTATGTTAATTGTATGAGGATCGTGCTAAAGGTGTGTGTCTCAACTAAATCAGAGTGATAAAATTAGTTACAACCTATTAAACTACTTATATATAAAGTTAACGTCTTATAAAGCACAGTTTAATCTCTTACAAGTTCGCCTTGGCTTAAAAATCAATATTTTATCTCTCAAAAAACATTCCTATAGTATAGGTTTTTAGCAAACTAAAAATGCATAGAACAGAAGCACATCCTTGATTGTAGTTTGTTTTGCTGTTAGCTACAAAAGTGTCTGCGCAATTTTATTTCCTTTCGTTTTCATGCATATGCAACAGCATCAAACGCTGCATAAATTATACGCCGCGTTGCACGTTGCATGTGGCACGTTGCCCGCTGTCAGCTGGAGCTCAGTTTAGCTTTATTGACTTTCGTTTTTAAATGCCTGTGGTGCATAAATATTAATTAAGCTGCTGCTTTGTGGGTCGTCTGCGAATTGCAACATCTATCAATGGGTCAAATTTGTAGCTAAAAGTCTTAAGTAGCATTTTGTGGGTCACTTTCAGTCAGCTAGCTCTCATTGCCTCCCCATTTTAAATATTGTTCTTGAAACTGTTGCAACTGGGTTGCCTTTTCTTTCATTTTTTTTTTTTTTTCTGCCACAACCATTAATTTTAAATTATGTGCGATGCCCGTCGGCGGGTTTTTCCCACTGCGTTTTATTATCTGTCAAATGTGCAGGGTAGCGAGGAAGGGTTGCAGGGCAGCTTTGTTTGTTGAAGGCACACAAAACATGACTAATTATGAGTGAAAAGGATTTTTTGAATTAATGACACTTTTTAAAAGTGACAGCAACTATGTTAAATTGGGCTTGAAATTAAAATTTAATATGAATGACAGTTGTCTAAGCGGGATGTAACAGTAAAAGCTTAACAAATTTTTTTTCTTTTGAGTAACTAAAGCAACAACAAATTTACAGGAAAATTCCCAAAACATTTTAAGGGACATTTTAGTCTTCAGCGATCGTAACATTTAACTGTAATGTTAAATGCGCTCAGCTCACGCACTGTTACGTTCTCAATCTCCTGAGTTTCTGGCTATGCCTAACATTTGTCTTTCTATTCTCTTTTAGTCTTTTAGAATTGATTTGCCATTTGCAATTCGCATTTTTCGTTCGCATTTTGCATTGACAATGAAAATGTCATCAAAGTCACGTGTCGGCGGCAGCTACAAAAACAACGGCAGCTGCAAAATTCGTATGCAAATTGCCACTTGAGAAGAGCAGCGGTAGACAAAATACGCAGATAAAGATAAAAGGCGAATCGGGAAAGAGCAATACATAGTACAACATAGGCAAAAACTCATCAAACAACACACAGAAACATGTCAAGGCAAAAACCAAAAAAAAAAAAACAATATCTTTCGCAAAATATCTGTTGTTTGATTGCCAGGCACAAATGCAGTCACAAATGTCGGCCCTTCTGAGCTGATTTATAGACAACCAACATAGACAACAATTGTTTGCCAAAAATTATTTTGTTTATCCCCGGCCCCGACCCACTGTCTCACTCATTTCCCTTTTTACCTAGTGAACAATTAAAATTATTGCTTTCTGAGATTAGAACAGTTATTTTTGATGACTAACAAAATCACCGTGTGGTGAATATCCAACATTTTCTTCACAATAATATTTACTCACCTTTGCTAGGTCCATTTGCCGTTTGTATCGAGGACATTGGTATTGCCAGACAGTTTCTCTGGGTCACAGGCAGATCGAGATTCTGTGGCGGTTCGGAGCGTGGACATGGGGTGTAGGCAACCTTGCTGCCACGTCCCGGCGAAGGACTCACGCGTGAATGGCGCCCGCCGCCGGCTAAACGTTCGCTTGCCATGCTGGCGGGGGGCGGTAGGAGGGGAGCGGGCAAAGGAATGGCGCCACTAATCAATCATCTTAAGCAACATAGCTAAGGGATTTTCGTTCCTACCAAGCCAATAATAATAATACTAAAAAAAACTGACGCTTTTATGGTTGCATGTATAAAATCCAAAACACTTTGAAGAATTCCCTTCAATTGACTGTGCTCCGATGAAGACAAAATAGACGCACGTGACAAGGGCACCGTTCTTTAGCAATAACTGCACTTTACTTTCTCACTTCCTGCTTCCCCAGCACTCACTCGCTGCAACAAATAACAAACAGCAGCCCCACCAGCAAAAACAACAACGACGACGCATACAAAGTACGAAAAAACGCGTGCGACCGCAGCCAACTTGCTCCGTCAAAGTCCTGCCAGCAACTGAACAGCAGCAGCAGCAGCCGACGCAGACGACAGCCTCTCGTCTCACGGCCCGAACGACATGCAAAACAAAAATTCAAAAGCAGAGCACAAATGCACGCCGCTCACCTCTCGCTCTTCAACAAGCTTTGCCTTCCACATTTCTCCGAACACAACTCTCTCTTTACTCATCGAAGCAATCGCCTACTATTTCGACTTCACCTTCCGCTCTTTTCACAACTTAGCATCCGTCTAGCCACTGCATTGCTGCATTGAGCGCAAATTTGACTTAGTTTTTGTTTTGCTGCCGTGTAAAAGCTGCGAGCGCACGTGCCTTGTGTGTGCTTTATTCATTCAAAAACTGGCGCACAGCGTTGCCAGAAAACATAATTGTAGTAAAAGCTGCCAGTTGCATAGTTAAGGCCAGTTACTGTTATACAATAACATACATTTAACAGATGGAAGGAAATATTCTTTCCGAGGTTAAATTTATTTCTCAAAAAAGCTCATCTTTAAAAAATAAAAAGTCCCAGGACTGTAGGGAAACATCTTTTCTCATAGATGGCGCCTAAAAATTGTAAAAACCCTAGTACATATTTAATGTACAACAATATTCTAAAACCCAAAAAGAATGCCCGATCTTAAAACACACTTTTATTTTAGTTGTATATTCTGTTTTTATTGGATTTTCTTTGCCTGTTAAATAGAATAGAATTGTTATTAAAATGGATTTTCTTTCGTTTTTGTATTTTTTTTTTTGGTGTTTCGACTGTGGTTTTGGTTTATATGAAATAATTTGATTTTGCTTACGTTTTTGTGGTACAGTTAACTGATTTTTTTCATTTTTAGGTATGCACCTTAATACTTTATAGTATAATGGAAACTGTTCTATTATTTTACCTGCTGTTACCTTTTTTTGTGGTTTAAATAGTTATCTAGTTACTTTTTTTTAAGTTTTTGTTGGAAAGTAATTCATAAATACAAAAGGAAACAATGAATTTTTTGGTTTTTGTTTATAAGACTTGTCGTTTACAGCGCTTAGAAGTTACAGTTTACATAAGTTCAGTTGTTGTTCTTTTTTTTTTTTTGTTTAAGGGGTTTTCTTTCAGTTAAATATATTTTTGGAACATTTTTGTCTTGCCAAAAATTTTTGAGAACAGTGTTGATGCTGTATCGTTATCAGTGTTGTGTAGTGCCGTCTAAAGAAAAGTTTTGTAAAGCTTTATTTGTAAGTGTTGGAAAGTGTCTCGTGTCTTAGACGTACTAAATAAATATCATATATGTATTATATATTCGTTATATATTATCAACATTTAGGATTCCTTATAATCGGTATATGCTTAAAATAACAGCTTATGCGCTGAATTTGTTGTTTTATATATACTTGTATATTTGAATGTATTTATTTCTTCTTAAAATTCGATGCCGTTGCATTATTTTCATTTTTGCGTACTGTAGCTGTTTTGAAGAAAATTCAAACCATTTTTGCAGTCCAAAATATTGTTGAAAAAACCCAGAATTTGCTGTGAGTGTAGTGTAAGTGTTGTGCAACGAGCTGGCATATGAGAACATTCTATATGAGTTTGGGCTGACAAGGCAAAAACGTATCGAAAAATGTTGCATACTTTTAGGATTAAACTATTTTTTTAATAATCTGAACTTATTTATTTACGTAAATTAATCAACATTTGAGTACAAATTTATTTAAACTGAAACTTTTTAAGCGGTTTACATTTACAATTCATAAAATACATATGTATACATTATTGTTTAATTATTATTTATTTTCAAAGAATACTTACTTAAAACTTACTGTATTAGTTTTAAACAAAATACGAAAAAGAACTTATATGATTTATGCTGTTCCAAATTCCATTCAAAGGTTTTTAAGAAATTGCGAAATACAATTTGAAAAACTATATTTCAAGTCTTACAGAAATGCAAATCGGTGTATTATTATTTTTTATATTTAAATTTATACATTTTTTTTTTGGTTTTTTGATTTTGTGCGACAACATTTAAAGTTGTCAGCAATTAATTTAATTCATTCACACACACACACTTACACACACATACACGCACACATTCACAATTACCTATTGCTAATAAAAGTTCGAAAGTTGATTTCGAAAATGCAAGAAACGAAACTATTTCGGTCGTGATTCTAAACACCAAATATTCAAAAAGGTGGAACGTGCGGAATTGAATCGTTTCGGACTTTTTCGAAGTGTAAGGAATTTGAAACGGGATTCGAACTTAACTTACGAAGAATTTAATTTTGAAAGTGAAGCAAAAAAAATATTTTTTTTAATACTTGCCAGCGTCGATTTGTTTTGATATCTGGATGTATTAGTATTTCTATGCACTTATAATTTGTTTTTTTTTTTCAAGGCCTACAATTGCTTTTCATTTCCAATTAGATATCTTAACGTTTTCGTTCTTGATTATAAATATGCACATTTAGAAATTTTTGAGAAATCTACGAACTATTAGCACACAACATCAATATCTGTATTATATGGTTAATAATATTACTTCAGATATATCGAATTATCGATCATATTTTGACACACCTAATAAGTGCAATTTTTATCTATGTACAGCAATCGAAAAATATTTGAAATTCAAAAACAGCCCATAATTGTGTTTTGAGAAATGTTTTAAGTTTTTTCTTCTTTTGTATAGGTGCATACTATATATATATGTATATGAACTTGCCTGTTAATTGTTTTTGGTATAGGTACATACGGTTATTTTATTTATGCGTATATGGTTTATAACATTATATAATGTATACGTTTAGACATTAAAAATATGTTTTTGTTTAATATTTATTTTTCCCTTTATTTATGCAGCAATATTTTTTGTGTTTATACATTTAATACTTATATATTGATTTTTTTTTTCGATACTGAAAACATTTTTATAGGTGGTTGTTGTTGTTGTTTTTTAGGTCAATACATATCGATAATGTATATACTAGTATGTAGGTTTGTAGTTGATTGATTAGCATATAGAGTGCGTAGCAGATGAGTTGTAGTCCTCTGATATATCCCCTAGATATATCCAGATAAGCGAGAGCTTTACTTGACTTATGGAGCTCGTCAGCCGTTTGAGAAGAAGTAATGCGTTTCAATGACAAATGGTTTTTGAGTATGTTCGGGCCGATTTTGAATAATTGTGTTGTTGTAACAGTCTGTAAAAATAGCCAATCCCAGAAAAGCTCCAAAAAATATTTAACCAAAAATAAACTGAAACATGAATAAGAAAACGATTTTTTTTTTCTTTTTGTTTTGAGGTTTTTAAAATGTTTGTGTATTTTTTTTTAAAGAATTTTTTGTTATTTAGCGGTATTGTTTGCCTGTTGTTGCTGTTAACATCATATTCATATATGTAATCTTAGATGTGTGTTGGAGTTGTTATGCATAAGATGTTTGGATATATTGCAATAAATGTAACTCTCTGCTGCATTTGTTTAACAAATAAGTTTTTGTCGCTTTTTTTTTAAGCACTTTTGCTTTGCAAATGAGAGTATAAATATTTAACACAATTTTGTTTTCGTTTTTTCGTGATTTTTGCATATTTTTTGTTCTCGATTTTAAAGCTACAAATTTCAATGGATTATTCAATGCCATGACTTTCCGGACAGCTTACTTTTTTGTTTCTGTTGTTTTATTTGTTAACTGTTTTGCGATTTGCAATGGAAATGGGTCGTCAGTGTTGCCAGATCGTTCGAATTCGCATTAAATCTACGGTAGCAATTTTGGTCACAAAAAGATTTTCTGACTTAAGTTTTTTAGTTAGAAAAATTCGTGTTTTTGTTTGTGTTAATTAAAGTTAAATTTTTTCTTAAGTTTTGAAATGTTCTTTTCAAGTTGTAATTCGCATTATAGTTTAAATCTGTTTTTTAAAACTTGCACAAATTTCGCTACAAAATGTTTTATTTGCTTAAAAAAAGTTATAGAAAAGTTGATTTTGTGGTGTTGTTGTTCTTGTTTTTGTTGTGTTCTCGGAACGTAATTTCGTTCCAAAGCAAACAATAAATTATGTATACATAATCTTTAAATTTATTATTTATAATAAGTATAAATGTATTCCACCCGAACATTATCAATATAGTATTATTATGCTTTATATATGTATACTATTATACTCACAGTTGATATTATATGCAGTGGAGAAGAGAGTGTGACAAATGTGATGTGGTGGATTGTGTGTGAGAAGTGTGGTGAGTTCAGGTGTGGATAGATTAGAAGACGTTCAACAAGAGCAACAATAGTAGCTGGAGGGGAAGGAAAATAATAGAAGCAAAGTGATTTGAAGAGGAAACATGAAAACAACTTTTTCGATATGAAACTAAATTAAATTCCGTTACAGGTTTTGTTTAAGCTTAGGTTTTGGCCTATGCGCGCCGACATTGGGGTACAGAGTTTTGTTTGTTATTTTTTGTGGTTAGGTTTTTGAAGTTAAGATTTCCATTTAAGGATTTTGAGTGCGGTGTTTCTAATGTTCTTTCGTATGCATTGCTGGTTGTTTGCTTGTTGTTGATAAATGTATCATAAGCTCACTTATAACTTAAACCAATACAAATACACACATATCACTATATAGGTGATGCCTATATAATAATATATGTTACATTAACTATGTTAAGATTTTCTTTTGTTTAGCTTATCGAATATTTGCGACAAATTGTCTTTGCTGTCTAGTTTTATAATTATGTATATAATTATTTATAAATATATATATATATATATTGTTGCTGCTTCATTAAACTGCATCGTCTTCTTCTGCTTCTTCTTCGTCTAGTTTGCTGTTAAGAGTTGTCTTCCGGCATCCTTCTTCTTCTTCTTGCTCGTTTAAATATTATTTATTTTTCTTTTTTATGTGTGTGTTTGATGAAATCTTCTCGTTCTTCTGCTTCTCTGTCTCGCATATAAATATTTAATTTGTATATATATAATTTATAATAAAATTAAGTTAAGTTTTAAGTACATTATTTTGTTTCTTTATATTTTTGTCTGTATGTATATATATATATATATATATATTTATAGGTTAGTTTTGCTGATTCTTAAGCACTAGAGAAATGTGTAGTTTTTTGCTTGCTTTTGCTTTAACATTAATCAGATATCAACGACGACAATGTTGCTTAGTTTTTGCTACAAATTTGATTTAAATTTGGGTTACGCTGCCAAAACTCTGGGCCCCCTAACCTTGCCCGATACTCGGGCTTGAGGGAGGGGGCCCCTTAAACACTCAACTGCCATCCGACTAAAAAAGCTTCCCTTTCTCAGCGCGCCAAAGCTCTGGACTCTGACCAGCCAGTTAATATATATATATAGCTCAGATATATAGTAGTACTCTACACATACATATATATCTCATGTGATTTTGTTCTTTTAATTTAATTTTATATCGAAAATGTTTTGTTTTTTTAAAGTTGGTTTTGTTTTGTTTTTGTAATTTTTATTTATTTATTTTTTGTTGTTTGTTTCTTTATATTTATTAATTTTAAATTTAAATATAATTTAATAAGAAGAATTTGTTGTTGTTTGATTTTACATTATTTATAATATATATATGTTGTATTTATAATATATTTTATTTCTGGTTGTTTTGACATGTTGTGTGTGTGTAAGTGTATGTGGGGGTGTGTGTGTGTTGTGGAGCTGTTGTTCTTGTTGTTGTTGGTGTCTATATAAACTTTGCCTGTTTTCTTAGCTTGCAAAAATTACAAAAAGCTTCTTTTTTTTATATATTTTGAACATTTTTTTTTATTAGCGTGTGTTTTTTGTTGCCTTTATTTTATATATTTTTGCAATGAATTCGACAAATTGTTTGTTTATATTTGAAACATTTTTAGTTTTTATACAGTTCTCCTCCTTCGTCTACAAACTGCCGTCGTCGCCGCCAGCTGGCGCTGCTGTGCCCCCGCTAGAGGGCGCTGCGCCCAACGCGTTTGCGCGGCAGCACAAAATTGTCTGATTGTTGTTGTTTGTTGTAGATATTGTTGGTGTTGTTGGTGTTGTTGTTGTGTGTATGTTGTGTTATGCCTGTATTTTAAGTGTAGTAGTTGTTGTTGTTTTCTTTTTATAATTGTTTTTTTTGTTTACTTATAACATGGTTTTTGTTTTCTTGTTTAAACGGTGACTTCTTTAAGTTTTGCTGTTTTGTTGTTGTTGTTGTTGGTTTTGCATTTCTTGCATTTTAAAATTAAGTGTGTGTGTGTTTTATTTTTTATAATTTTTTATGTAATTTTTCTGGGTTTTTTTCCTTTCATTTTTAATGCTTGTTTAAATTTTCTTGCTTTGCTTTCTTCTCTTTGTTTTGGTTTGTTTTTTTTTTAAGTGTAAGTTCTTTTTTTTATATAAGTTTCTTAAATGTGGTTTCTTTATGTTTTTTCTTCTTGTTGTTGTTGTTTGTTTTTGTTGTTTTTGCTTAACTCTTTGTTGTTTTTTTAAGATCTTTTACTGGGGTCCATAGCAACAGCGTGGCGCGATGTTATTGCGCACAGCTACAGTCTTCGTCAACATCTTAAAAAAATAGAAAGGCTTAAAAAGAAATAATTTAACGCTTCACTTCGATGTCATCATAGTCACGAATTCTGCAAACAAAAGAGAGAAGAAATGCGTTAATTTTTATTTAGACAGAATAATATTAATTTAGATATTTATTTAAGGGAGTCCCTACAAAATCGCCAAGCAAAAATAGCTTGTCATTAACCTTCCTTTGTAAACAACAACTATTAATTGCAGCGCAGTTGAAACAAGATTTACAACAACAAAGAATTAAACTACAAATAGATGTGTCGCACGCCAAATTCAAAAATGTATCCCAACTAATCAATAAGACAAACGAACAAGAATCACAAGATCTGCGAAGACAACTAAAGTACAAAGCTGACTGACAGAAGACGGCTGACGAAAAGACATTAAGATGTTCAGAAATCGCCAAGAAAACGCCAGTCTGGGGGCAAATTTATGAAGTGCTGCCCCAGACGCGCAAAAGATTAAAAGACCATATAAATATAATGTGGAGAGGAACAAATCAGAAGCATATTAAATGATTGCACAGCGAATTGCATATACACTATTATAAGAAAATGCAAAAAAAAATGTTTATAATATTATTTAGAGAATAGTAAAACTAAATAATAAATAAGCTTGGCAAAAAATGTACTAAAATGTATTTTTGGATTCTGCATACTCTTTTTTTTCAAGAGAAAAAAGCAATTCAAAGGGGAAAAAATCAATGGCGTGCATTTTTCAAATAAAAGTAGCCTCATTTTTTTTTTATAATATTTCGCTTGATAAAAGCAATCACTATATATGTGTGTGTGTGTGAATATATTTTTAATAAAAAATACACTTGCAGAAGTAAGTGGAGAAGTTAAAAGGAGAAGAGCGGAGAGAAGAGGTGTGCATCATAAATTGGCAACGCTTTGCGCTTCCGCGGCTGCAGCGGCGTGTCCCCGATTTATCAGGTGTTTGCATGCAGCTCCTAAATATAGACGAAAGAGCGAGATAAAGTGAGTGACAGCCTCCCTCCCCCTCGCTATGCAACTGCGTTGATTGGTATTGTTCTTCCTATTCTTGTTCTTGTTCTTGTTCGTGATATTTGTTTTGTATTTTTTCGTGCATATTTTAAATATTTGTAGCATGTGAAAAAACATTGTTGGCTTCTTCAGAACAAAATACGTAAGAGGCAATGGGCCACGTCACATTGTTGTTGGTTAGCACCTGATTGCTGTGCAGGTGCCCTCAAGGTGTGACTCGACTGACTGTGTGGGCGGTACAGACAATAAGATACACCATTAAACGGCTGTCTCTCCCTCGTAAGACGGCGATTGATGCAAAATGATATAATAACTTAAGTAAAATGTGTCAGAACTGTTGGTGGAATCGAAAATAAATGGGGTAGGGGATAAAGAGTATAAAATTATTGAAGTGTTGCTTTCATACCAGTTGAATGGTTTTGAATGCATTCCATTACAATTCATACAAATCAAATGGTTGGAATTGGGAGTATTAAAATATAAAATGGGATGCTTTTATGCAGTCCAAAAGGTTTCTCAACTTACTTTTAAGCAATTCGGATCGAAATAATAATTAAATACCTTAGGGAAACTTTCCATGATTTCTAACTTATTTCTCTTAACCTTCTTCTTAAGTTTGCACTCTTATCATACACAATTTTTCTAGAAAACTCCACGCCAATATTTCAAGCCGTTTCCGCCTCATCATCAACCCCAAAAACTAAACTCCGCACCATAGAATGTCTAAAAATAGAACGTTATTATGACCAAAAACGCATAGTTCGATATTTCTTTGCGAATGGAATATAGTATAAAGTTCAGGGTTCAGGAGGACACGCCCAAAACAAACGGCCTTTACACTTGATTGCTTTTCTTTTGTGCTAAAAAATATGCAAATATTTTTTTTTTTGTTTTCCCAAATGAACCCAACCCTTCAACATCGAACTGACTTTTGGGGTTAGGCCTTGACATTTGCAAGTATTTTTTCCTGTTTATTTTTTTCATGTTCATGCTCTTTACTCGCTGATCAAATTTCTTAATGGGTTTCGATTTCTTGCACGAATTTCACGATATATATTTTTTGTGGTTTTCAATACACCTCCGAAAAAGAGTACCTTACCCTACCTCCCTTGGTTTTCTGAGGTTTTTGTGGCTCTGCTGTTTATCTTTCGTCGTTTTGTTTACATTCGCCAGCTCACAGCCTTCTTTTTTGTTTTTTTTTGCTTCTGTGCTAATGTAGTATTTGTTTTTCTTTGTATTCTGCACCAACATTTTATTTGATTTTCGACTTAATTTTTCTTAATGTTTTTGTATTTTTTAATTTCATTTCTTGTTCGCCTTTTTTTCTGACAACATTTTTATACATTTGGCAAGGAGCCAAAGTAAGTCTTATACTTGTGCATATTTGTATGTATGTATAGAGTCGAGCCCATTGTTTGTTCTATATAATTTTGAGATACCTTACCACACCCCCCTACAAATCGCCTCCCCAACAAGACAATACAACAATAAAGACTTTGGTTAATTGGCAATAAGCACAAATGGCAACAACGCGCATTTATTTATGTTATGCTATACACTTATAGTATATATACTATATACATATGTAAATATATCTGGTTGTTGGTCGTTCGGGTGGGTTGTCGGTCAATGTTCAAACAGTTCGCCAAATTGCCTTTTTGCCAGTTATTGTTGATGTTAGTGTTGTTGGTGTTCTTCTTCTATTTCTATGCTATTTATTGTTGTTCAAGCTTATTGCACAATATTTATATTTGAATTTAATTGTTGTTATATCTTTGTGTGCCGCCGTTTAACATTTATGTTCTTTAGTATTAGAGAGAATATAACAGAATCACGAATCATAGCAATCAGCTTTAGAAGGATTGCTTGTAAGTAGAGTATGTGTCACAGCAGTCAGCTTTTAAGCGATTGCAAGAAAGTAGAAAATGGCGGAAATAGTAAAAATATGTATAGAATGGAAATAAAAAGTTTCAAAATATAAAGTGGAACAACAAAGCTATGACCTGCAGAGAAAGTTCTAAAAAATGCCCACTGGTAATATTTTAAGTTTTAAGTTTTCAACAAATCTTTTGTCAAAAAAAAAAACACCAATCATTCATAGGACATCCAAGAATGGTATTGCCAGACTTCTTATCAAAGTAGTTCACACTTGTGCGGTGCTTTGCTGCTGATTGATTTACTTCCTAAATAGATTGTCAGCAATTATTAATTGGTCGTAGCATATACGATAATTTGTTGTCACTTCTTTGACCGCTTGACTTTGTATTCGGCCAAGATTTGTTGTTGTGTGGGGAAAAGCGTATTCGAAAAGTACCTATTTTTATATTGTTTCTACTTTGGTTTCTAGTCGCTTTGTTGTTTTATTTTGTGTTTTCTTCATAAATTGCCAGTGATTAATCTATTTGATCCGGCATAAGATTTTTGTGAGCCAAACGATTTTTATTTGAACTTGAGGCACAAGTTCGTTTTTGCTATGCGTTCGATACGTTGTATAGTCATTATATATATACATTATGCGCATATATACACACATATAAACATATATCTGTTAGTATTTGCCCGACATTTGATTGCAATCAGGTGGAATAGAAGGGGGCCATACAACACCATTATTATTTCAGTTTTTATTGCTTCTTAGTACAATCAAAGCAATGATCTATGGATTTAGAGAGGGTTACAATGTGTGTGTGGTGTGGTGGGGTAGGGAAGCGAATGGGTATACGAGACGGCATAAACAACAAAATCTTAACACCTTGATTTTATATGTTCCTCTCTTGTTATTTCCCCTCGAACTCTCCGCTATTTTGCTCAATTGAAAATTCAATTTTCAAGCAATTAAATTAAATTTCGAAGAACACACAAAATGAAAAATGTTCGTTTTGAAGAGACCGAATGAATGATGTGCTACAAGATACTCTAGAGTATTGATATTATAAATAAAATACATTTTTCCTTTAAGGGTTGAAAGTCAAGTAAGTTAGATTAAGTATGGTTGCATTGCATGGGATAAGAATATAAAACAGTTAAGGAAACATCTTCATTACAAATTTACAGGGTATTTGCGATGACAAAGCACAGTCTTTAGGTTCTAAGTAGTTAGTTTGTCAGTTCATTGTTGCACGCATTGAAACACAAACGCATCATGAGCAAATATAAGCTAGAAAAACTATAGTAATGCATGACAAAACCAGTGCCAATTGTGACTCAAAACCAAGTATAGGGTATATCAAGTATAAAAGTGTGATTGTGTTATGATTCAATCGACAGCAATGCGAACTTATTTGGCATACAAGCGTTTGTTGTTGTAGTATAATTGTGTACAGTGTACACATTGCAATTACCGAAAGCCAACAACAACAAATGTTGTGTGAGAATATCCAATTAGTGGCTGATGACATGACACCAGCAACGACAACCAACAACAACAATCCCGACACGCGACACACAAAAACCTAAGCCGCTTAAAAGTTTGGTTATGCGAAGGGGCGGGTGAAGGTTTAAGGTTAAGGGCTGCTTACCTTCGTAATTGACCTGACCATCACCATCGATATCAGCCTCACGGATCATCTCATCGACCTCCTCGTCTGTTAATTTCTCGCCCAAATTTGTCATAACATGACGCAATTCGGCCGCTGAAATGAAGCCGTTGCCATCCTTATCGAACACTCTGAAGGCTTCCCGAATCTCCTCTTCGCTATCGGTATCCTTCATTTTGCGTGCCATCATGGTAAGGAATTCTGGGAAGTCAATTGTACCGTTGCCTAAAAAATTACAAAAAATTATGCATAAGTTAAAAGGTTGGTTTTTCACAGTTAACATAAAATAATGATTCCCAAACAGTCTTAACTAAAAAGTTAATCTTAATCTTTATAACAATTAAGCTTTAATTAAGTCATCCAACAACTGAAACTAATAACTTATTTTTGTTAAGTTTTCTCAAGCTTAATAAATACTTATATATAATTTAATGCAATTGTTTTACACACATGCCATTTAAAAGTTTGTTAAATGTTTTAACCCACCCACACACAGACACACACACTAACACACCCAATTGTTATAAATGTTTTTGAGCTCATCAATTTGCTTTAAGGCAGTTTTTCACATCATTTTTTTTTCTTTCCAGGGGCAATTTACGAGCCAAACATATTTCTTTATTATGAGCTTGGCAGCTGACACTGGATAAATGTGTGTTTGTGTTTGCCACCCC
Source organism: Scaptomyza montana (assembly GCA_018904305.1). Classification (NCBI taxonomy): domain Eukaryota; kingdom Metazoa; phylum Arthropoda; class Insecta; order Diptera; family Drosophilidae; genus Scaptomyza; species Scaptomyza montana. The sequence continues at coordinate 3,113,905 of JAEIGR010000005.1, read as the reverse complement.
CCCTTCCTCTTTGTCTTGTGTGTGTGGGTGTGTACCTGTCTCTCTCTACGAGCAGCTCCACAAATCCCATTTGGCCCCAGGGCATACATGCTTGCACATGCTACATAAATCCCCCAGCAGCCATAATCAAGCAGATTTTCATAGTTGTCTAAAGCCTGTAAAAGCGCTCAACTCGTCTCTTTGTCCCTTGCTCACAGTTTGTCCAAAAGGTTTTTGGGTTAACGTTTTGGTTAGATTTTCATTCTTCTCTTAAGCTTCATTTTTCTTATTTTTTTTGTCGTATTGCACACGTGGCGTATGAGCAACATTGTTGGCGTTGATAACTTTACTGCTGGCCAGCGCCAGATAAGCTCAAATGCTAAGCCAGCAAAGAGTTGTACACTTAAAAAAACACACAAAAGATTTTCCACAATTTTTGTCAAGTGTAACAAGAGTTTGGCAATACATTTAGCAACATTTTTTGTTGGTTTTTTATGCAAATATTTTCGCTTGCTTCTTTTTTTGGTTTTGCCTCTTTGACCCAAGAATTCTTTGTACGACTAATTGAAAAAGTTTCCCTTCATATTTTGGTTTTTAAAGTTTTAGCATAGTTTGAGTTGTTATTCTAATACTTTGTCTTCTTTTTTCACAACTTTTCTCTGTCGAACTCGCAGGGCCTTAATTGTTATTGACTCTCTCATTCTACGACTAAGTCTTTTGCTACTGTTAACAAAAAGTTTGCCTTTGATATCATTGAATATTCCATGAGATCTATAATGTCTGCTCTTTGGGTGTTGGTATTCAGTTTTTGATTATGGTTTGGGCTTTTATGGTTTATTTAGTGTCTCAAAGGTTGGCAAAAGTTTTACTAAAGTTGAGCTTTGATTATATTAAGAAGGCCACTTTAGAGTCCAACAGACAAATGAAATTTCCTTAGGGTTTAAGTTCTTTACAAATAGATAAAATTCTAGCATTTTATGCTTTGCCCATTTGAATACAAATTGATTAGTTGTGTTCTGCTTTCTATAAATAATCGCCTGCATTTATGCTTAGCAACTCACTCAATAACAAATCAATGCTACCAACAAAACATTCGTTGTGTAAATTGAATGTGTTTAGCTAAGGTATTTTATAGCCCCTCTTGTTTGCTCTTTGCTCAAGTTCAACTACAACAAAAACAAATCAATTCACACAAATAAAATAAAATACAAATAAAAACCAACAACTTGTTCAAGTAGCATAATCCAAGCATCCAAAAAAAGAAAACAATTAACAACTACATTAAATCTTAGCAAACAGTAAAATAAATAATCAAATCCCCAAATGAAAAATGAATAAAAATCGATATAATGTGCATTCAATTAAAGTACTAAATAAGTACAAAAATAATGATTATTGAATGGCCAAGAGAAATCAAGAATACACTATATATATGTACATATATATCGAGATATAGCTTGGCATATTTTGGGTTTGTTTCAGTTCGTTTTGGTTCGCTTTTTTCTTGTTTATGAAAATTCGAATTTTAAAAATACTTTTTTTCTTTTTCTTTCTTCTGTCGCTACTTTTGGCTTTTGCGGACTCTTAGGACTTCCCCAAAAATACAAAAAAAAAAAAACATTTATACTATTTGTTGCCATTTTTGTGTGTGTTTTTGGCCAAGAAAGAATTGTGTTAGACGCGCCTTAGACAGACTATGCTATAGCTATTGACAAGGCTCATAGAATGATGACGATGGGTAAATGAAGTGTGTCTGTGTGTGTAGTATCTGTGTGTGTTTGTTGCCGCCAATATTGATGCAAATGTCTGGTAATGGTTTTTGGGTTTCCATTACCATCTCGCCTCACAAACGACGTCGACTAACCACTCGAGTCATCTTTACACCTTCGTCTCTTCCTCCTTCCCCCCCCCCCCCCCTTCGGTGTCTCGTCGATTCGCAACGTTGCGCTCAAAATTTTTGCAGACAATTTAAAATTTTAATAAGATTTTATTTTTCGTCGTCGCAACGCTAAATTTAGTTTTTACGTTAAGTGAACTCATTTATAAATAACACATTTTGGCATTTCTTTGCGACACGCATTGGTCATTTATTTTTTGTTTATTTTACGTCCATATTGCTGGACAATTGTTGTGCTTTTAAGAGGAGGGAAATCGGGTTGCACTAATGGCGTCGTTTGTATGCGGCATGCAACTGCAGTTGTTGTTGGTCAACAAAATGTTTGAGTAACGATTGTTTAATGTTTTCCCGTCTCTTCTTCACAGACTACTAAACATTTTTACACCCACACATAAAGTGGGGGTGTATGTATAAATGTACAAAGATATACATATATATTTTATATTATTTTATGCACGAAATGCCATTTTGCTGGCTTGGATCGTAAAATAGCCAATATAATCGTTATGCCCTCTCTGTTTGGAACAAAAAATACCAAAAACTAAAATAAGGGGAATATGAAATACACCAGTTTTAACAGCTTTTGACCACTATTAAGACTACTTATTTTTTTCAAGAAATCCTATTAAAATTTTTCACACAGTTTGCATTCCAAAATAGACAAATCATAAATTTTTTTGGAATTTTCGAAATTTTTTACATTTTATGCCTTGTTTACTATATGGGCTAAAAAACATAGCTGCCGTCTAATAAGTGCGTATATATTGGCGTACGTAATAGATGTATTTCCGAAATTTAAATTAATGGTATCTTTAACTTACACACACACACACACATAAGCATTTGACCAGCATTATGGAAACAAAAAGAGATAATCTTAAAAGCCTGTCAAGTGTGTGTGCTTTGAGCTATGCCAACTATTTTTAGCTCGACGCTGATAATCATCACGTCAGTCAGTCATTTAGTCAGTCACTCAGCTAAGTCGCAGTTTTATTTGCACGCTTCCCACACCTTATATTTAGTCAAGCCACCTATTTACGTGCTCTATGTTCTTGTTATCCTTTGCGGCGCATGCGTCTGAGAAGCAGCAACAGCAGCAGCAGCTGAAGTAGCTGTTGTTGTGCAGACTTTGCCCTGGATTTTTCATCACATGCGCATTTTGCACGTGCAAATAACAGTAAGAACGAACAAGAACAAAACAACAACAACAACAGCAGCAGCAGCTAAACGGCTCATCGCAGTCGAGTAAACGAAAATGTAACGGAAGCAGCGCAGCCTCTGCAGGCACGAGAGCGTGCGAAAGAGTGAGAGTAAACGAGTGAGAAGTTGTCGGAGGATTCGGGAACTTCGTTGTAGTTATCGTCTCCTTGCACTTTTTACTTGTTACGCTTTGCACTTGTCGCTCGTTTGCCGCAAATATTTGCGTACGTGTATTTTGGTAAATGTGTGAGTGTGTGTTTGTGTTCTTGGGTGGGGCTGCTGTGACGTTTTATTTTTAAGCTAATTGTCGAGCTTAAGGCGCATTATGCAAACAGCAGCGAAACTGCATAAAAATTAAACACACAATTGTGTGTGTGTGTCTGTGTGTGTGTTTGTGCACACACAAATAAAGAAAAAGTGATTTATAATTTGTGAAAATTTATATAGCCAAGCAGTAGCAACAACAAGAACAAGTAAAAATATGTAGATGCAAAAAATTATATTCTCGACACATTTCACAATTGCTAAAAATACTACATATAAAAAGTCACACGAGCACCGATAGCTCTTTCTCTATCACTCTCACACTCTCTCTTCATTTTTAGTTGGCAAATAATTTTTGTGTTGAGCCGCTTGTAGTCGTCGGTCGGAAAAGGTGAAAAACCTCAACGCCGCAGCGCGCAGACGGGACGGGACGACACATTTTCACATTTTTACAAATTTTTACCGAAATGGCGCGCGGCGCCTATCGCTCAATTTCTTTTCATACTCTGTTAAAAATAATTTATATTTTGCTCTTATTCTTCCCAATTTGTTTTTTCTTTTTAGATTCTTTGCCTTCCGCCTAAACACCAAACACCATTCAAATCATTTTTTTGTGTGGTCCCCCCCTCCCTGCCACCCCGCGCTACTAACTAAACTAAAAGCATCTTTTGTCAAAAATCCTGTGTGCATTTTTGACAGCAGCCACAGAGCCAACAACAAAAACAACCAAATATTTTTGCTTCTAATCTATTTTTAATGGCTATGACGTGGTTTTTGTTGCATATTTTTAGCCGGTTGCCAAAGAAAAACACACAACGAATTCGTTGTTCTTTTGTCGATGGGCCTCCTCCTTTATTCTGATCTATTCATTGGTTCTTGCTTTTTACCAGCCGTAGTAGAGGAGATTACTCAAAACATTGCACGGCTGCTGTTTGTTTTAAGAATAGAGCCTATGCCGGCCGCCATTCAAGAGTTTATATTTAGCGCGTTAAAAAAGGGTTCAAAGCAATTGGTACAAATAGCCAAAAGTAGTTCAGGCATCAGAAAATACTTTTCTTCATGCGTTTCTTTTCTCTTTTGTAATTTAAGTAAAATTCCTCAGGTTTTCAACGATAAAAAGACGATTCTAAACCTAGGTCTATCAAAATTCCCTGCATTTAATTGATTTGAACTTACCATCGGCATCGACCTCGTTTATCATATCCTGCAGTTCAGCCTCTGTGGGATTTTGACCCAGGGAGCGCATAACTGTTCCCAATTCCTTTGTTGTGATGGTGCCATCACCGTCTTTATCGAATAGCGAGAACGCCTCTTTGAACTCGGCAATTTGTTCTTCTGTCAGCTGATCGGCCTGTTAAGAGACAAAGAGACAAAGAGGGAGAAAGCAAGAAAACACACAAGATTAGCCAAAAATAAAAATATACTTTTTTGTTATGTTTTTAATACCATAATTTAGCTTTTCGATTGAACTGAGTTTGTTTCTATTATAATCAACTTTTTATAATTTATTGCTGTCAAGTTTTGTCGTCGACGACTACTTGAATGATATTGCAATGCCAAGTTACAAATACTTATGACAGCACAGAAAAACAAAAAAAATCTTACGACAAAAAGAAATTTTTTTTTTTAATTACAATTTCTTGACAAAAATGTGTTGCGTTTATCTTAAATAAATAGTAAAATTGTTTGTTTAAAATTATTTAAGAAACCTTGAAGAATATTCTCCTTAAGCCCTGAAACTATACCGAAGGTTCTTATAGTTTCTGTTCTGAATTTCTGAGCTCTTGTTCCGGGTTGAATTCCTTTCAAGAGCACAAATTTGAAAAAACAATAATGCCTTTCTTATAAGAAAACAAAAATACTTTATCAAACCACATAAAAGAAAAAACACATATGTTAAGTAAGACTCATTTGTTTTGATCCGGGATATTCCCAGGTTAGTTATTCACTCTTGTTTTAGTGCACAGATGTCGAGGCAGTTCGTCATGAGATACATCAAAAGAGTAGCGATACGAAACTTTGGTAGAAGAGGGTTTGGGGGCATTTCATTAAAATAATTTCTCATATTGTTTACACTTAACAAAAGGCAATAGACACAACACCACAATACATAAGCAAACATACAAGTACAAATAAAGATAAAGATACAGTTGTTCTCGTATCTCAGCGATGGTATCTACAGAAACACAAAAAAAAGGTGTTAAGTTCCGCTGACGTCAGTTGTTATTTGTTTCTAAAAGTTAAACAAAACCCATATACCATAGAAGAACAAGAAAAGGAACAACGACACTTTGGTTCAAGGCTTTGAAACTAGCGGAAAATAACAGAATTTTTAAATGTTTATTGGGAACGTTTTCGGTAAGGGTTTGGTTTCTCTTCCAGCTGGTTAAACGAATCCCAACGATGCATTGAATTTTGTAGCGAAGCGCGTCTAATTTGTTTTGACGAACGGACAAATTTATATCATGCCATTATATAGAAAAACATATTTCAACACTATATATAGCAATACAGCGATAAGGTCGGCGCCCCTATAAAAACAAATACGTCTTGCGCATACTTAGTATAATTAAATCCAAAATGATAACCAATATATGTATGTGTATAAACAACGTCAGAGCGAGGCGTACTATTATGCATATAGCTTTTGATATGGTCGATTGATCGATTTGCAAGCTAAGCTCGTAATGCTCGTTACCCCACCCAATGTGATTCAAACTTTTGATTGTTTTGAATGACAAAACTAATTGCAATTCCGTGACGTACCTATATTTGAGATCATATAGGGTGTGCAAAATAGCATAATAATCAATCAAAAATTGGATATGAAAAAATACTTGAAAATTAAATAATAATGTCTTCAAATTTGAGTTCATTATTAATGTGTTGATTGCTCAGAATGACGAAAGTAATATTTTCATTTCTAGACTAATGAAACCATAACTTTCCTATGAGCTCATTTATGGGCTATTATGAGGTAATCAACATTTGCTAGAAAAAAAATGCTTTTAATCAAATTTAATATTGTAAATTTGAATGGTTTTTGAATTAGGCAGGATTAAAGCATTTCTTAGATTTCTGATCACTCAAATTGATATATCACACCATTATTTCAGCGTTTTTCACTATGAATCTGAAGTGCAATGTGTTTATGGCTTTAATAAACTCAAATATTTGCTATATCTAATCAATAGAGGGGTATAAATGTCATAACTTGGTCAACACACACACGCTCATGCACTTGAAGGCGTTAAAATTGTTATATAAAGAAGATAATACGTCAAAATGTTTGCCAGCAACACACACAAAGACATTTTCATATATTAACTGTATATGGACAACATCCGTTGGAGCTTAGCCAGAAACCAACTGCTGAAACTTTATCTAATCGTTGTTCGATTGAATTATCGCTTTGCCTGATAATAAAAATAAATAAATAATAAAAAACACACACAGCACAGTAGTCAAATTTGGTTATGTCACATTTATATGACTCAAAACCAAGCCAAAGCCAGATTAAAGCGTACGTTTTAAATATGGCAACGCCACCACCACCCACTCTCAAACCGAGCAGCAGCAGCCACCACAGCAACGGCGTAGCCAGATGGGAAAGTTAATTGTCAAAGCCTTATATTGCCAGTGCTGCCCACATAAAAGTTTACCATTTTGCTGTACACCTGCCCATATATGTACGTGAGTATATGTTTGCAAATGTGATACAATTTAGGCATAAACATTACTTTTAATAGCTTTCGCTCGCTCTCTGACTTTGGCACTCTCTCTCTCTTCCTCTCATTGCGATTAACTGTTAATGGTAAATGTACTCTCTTTGTACATTTTTTGGCACAGTGCTGCCGAAAACCGGCAAAGTGCGGTTTGTTCATGAACATTAACAACATTTTAAAAAGAGAGTTGCCGGTTAGCCGGTATAAACCGGTTAACATTGGTCTTAAGCAACTTTTCAAAAGGGGCTTCAATGCAACTGTATACACACCAACACACACACACAATACAGAAACCGATCGTTAAAGAATTGCTATGCTAAATGTGTAGCTGTCAAATGTTTTTTGTTAGCACTATTTTGTGATGAACTCAGCAAATGAGTCACAACAACAAGTCATCAGTGTTAAGAAAACATAATAAACTACTACAACTACTTCAAAAGTATCAAAAATGGTAAGAAATGGTAAAGAAATGCGATGCAGATGTAAAAAAAAAAAAACACAATGCAGTTTTGAATATTTGATAAGATAATGCGGGGCACAGTCAACAAACTTTGAAGATCTGGTTGTGTTGTTGGTTTTTAATTTTATGCTAAAGAGTCATTGTTGAGCATGAATCACGATTAATGCAAAAAACCCAAGTGTTGGGTGCACTTAAAACAATTTGTTTTCATTAAAAACTTTTTGCATTTTAAGCGCTAATTAAATTAAGAGACAAAGTACATAAGCTTTAAATATTCATTCTCTTATCAGAAATCAAACGCAGCCAGCGCTCTAAAGTCAAATATAAAAATGTAGAAAAGGCCAGCAGTAAAAACCAAAAATTGGATTATGTGTGGCTAATGTGGGCGACGTCGCCACCGATGGCGTCTGTGGCGGACAAAAAATTAAAAAAAAAATAACAAAAACCAACAACAAAACGAAATGTTTCTTCATTATGCTGCACGCTGCACACGTTTGGCCCGTTACAATAAAATTCTTGGGCGAATGGCAAAGTAGAACAAGCAGCAAATAGCAGCAGCAAAATCACCAGCAACAACAACATGGCCAAGCACAGCCAACAGCAGTGGCGGCAGAGACAGAAAAGCCAAGCAGAAAGCGAAACAGCAAAATAACCGCAATGCGGCAAATGAAACGGTTATGGAAGAAAACAACAAAACGTACGCGCCGCAACCAAAGGAAACAGACAGACAGGCAGACAAAGAGAGAGATATAGAAATAGAGACAGAGAGAGAGCAAACGCCAAGCGACTCTGCGAAAACGCAAAAGAAAGCGCACGCAGATAAAAGTGCGCAACCGGGAGAGCAAAAGAGAGCGAGGCACTGCAAAATGCGAGTGATAACAAATGTGCAGAGCAAGCGAGCGAAACGAAGACACACTAATCGAAAACTGTGTGAAACGGTTATACGAGAGAGAGAGAGAGCGCACGTTGCTGTTGCCGCGAAACGGTTAAATTGAGCACATCGACGAACCGCGACAAAGCAACGGCGACCAAAAATTCCAAAAGCTAAAGAATTTTTGCCGTTTCTTTTGCTCTGCTTGCTTATACTTTTTTTTTATTGACGAGCGAATCTAACCTCAATTTTTGCGGTAAATAAAGCGAAACGAAATACAACAAGAAAGAGTAGATTGTAATAGCAAAAAATAAAAGTTGCCAATATGCCGGCAGCATTACTGGAAATAGCCGTCGTTGTTGTTGTTGTTGCCGATCAACCTTTTTCCGATAAGTGAATCATTTTCTATGTATTTTTATGAGCAGTAAAATAATATTTACTGATAAAGTGGCGATGATAGCAACACATTTTTAAACTTTATTATTCACGATTTACAATGTTAACTCACACACTCTCCGACTTGTGTGTTGATGTGTATGTGTAAATGCAGCTGCGGGCGGAGCCGCAGCGACGCCTTTGCTGGCCTGCGGTTGGGAGTGGGGTGAGCAAAGCATCGCTGATAGCGTTATTATTTTTTTTTTTGCTTTTTCCTGCTGCTTGCTTTAGTTTCTTTTACACGTTTTCCGACTGCAAACAATTAATAGTAAATAATAGGGATGGGGCGGGGTGCAGGGTTCAGGTTCAGGGCTTGTTTTCCTCAGAGACCTTTGGCACAACTCTAGTGCCATTAAATATATAATTACTGAAAGTAGCGCATCAGATGTTAGTCGAAGTGAATTGTTGTTACAAACGAATATAATTTTTAACAATTTTCCAACATTACATTTTTTTTAGAAAAAAGATGGGAAAACGAATAGATTTTTTTTAACTAAATCAAATAAAATAATATGATATAAATAACAAAATAAATTGATTTAAAGTTAAAATGAAAAGGATTTAGTTCAGAAAGGTTAAGAAATAATTCGTTTAAACGATTTATAACAAAAAAACATGTTTTTGAGAGGTTTGCAAAACAGTTAGGTTTTTTTTATAATAATTACAACAAAAAAAAAAAACGCTAAATGCCTATAGTTATGATAAGCAAAAATAATATATTTTTCTGGTGCAGCATTATAAAAAAAACCCCTCAAACAACATACGAGTAAACCTTTTTTGGGCAGGCATAAAACAAGTTTTTTGTTTTCAAAGGGTTTCATTTCAACACAGCTGCGGCAGAAGGGCTAAGGCCAAATTGCAATTTGCACACACACACTTATGTACTAAAAACACACATGTTCAAATTTCAAGAGTTGCCAAAATAAAAAGAAATTGATTAAATTTCTATGGAAATTCTTGTGTAAACAAAATGTGAGCAAGAGACATGCCGAAGAGAGAAAAACATGATAAACTTACCATTTTTGTTGTTTTTGGGGTTTATTTGTTGGAAAGAAATGTAGCTAAAGGTTAATCCGCTGCTGCTGATGCTGCGGCTGTAGATTTTTGATGGTATGTGTGAGTGGAATTTAACGTTGGACGACGACGGCGACGCGCGTTCTACGTTTAACTTGAATAATTATTTGCGTTTTAAGCAAATTTTAATATAACACACTGTAAAGAGCGAGAAAATAAGAAAATACACGTTTTGATAAACCTTTTCTTTATTCTTGTTTCTTGTGCATGAAAAATCGAAACTCAAAACGGCTGTTAATAAACTGGTGACAACAACAATACAATTTCTTTTCTTTTTGCCGAACGAAGCAGCGTCGTTTGCCGGCGGCGTGTAAATGAAATGAGGGAAATTAAGTTTAAAAAAAATGCGAGCGGAGGAATAAGGCGAAAATAAAAATGTTAACGTTGACGTCGCCGTCAGCAGCGACGCTACTTTTCTTTCGCCGTGGCAATTTTTTGTTGTTTCTATTTGTTGCTGTTGCCGCCGAATTTTTGTATAATTTTTCGTCTTGCGTTTTATTCTCTTCTTAATTTTTATTTTTTTTTTATGTTCGGATATTTCTATTGTGCGATATAATATGCGGAACACACGCGCGCACACTCGTTATTAATACATATACAATAAAATTTTTGCTTGTTTTCGGTTTATTCAAATAGTTGTATCAATTTTTCTTTTGTATGTATATTTAATTTAATTTCTTTTTTCACGCAGTGCAAATGGTTGTCCTCTGCAAGTTGTTGGCTTATATTTGAATATTTTTGTATATTGAAGGTAACTCACGATCCTAATCAGAACTTGCGTCCGTAACGGTTGACAACTCAATTGTAACTGTACCGTTTAAAAACCGTTAGCGTACTACAATAAATTTGCACTGTTGTGCTGCTGTTTGGCTGCAAAGCTTATGTTAACTACTTGCTGTTAGCGACTCAAAAGAACTGCTCGCGCTCTTTTGGCTACTCATGTGAACTGTTTGTGGCGCTGTTATGTTCAACATAGACTAATTTACTAAATAATTGTTATAATTAAATCATTGTATTGTACAAATACGTGTTTAATTTTTGAATTTATTTAAGTTAAAAGCATTTTAATTATTACCAACACAAGACGATTTTCTTTAATAAAAGCATTTTGAAAATGTATTGGTATTAAATTGTAAGAAATATAGTAATAAAATGATGCCGGAGTCAAAAATGGCAAGCGCTAAAAAAGAATCATTAATCAAACAAGCTCAGCTGTTTATCGTTTAGGGGAACCGACCAGCTACTCGTAGCTTGTGTTCGCTTCAATCTTGCAGAGATGTTAAAAGCATGTTAACTTGAACAATTCTGATTTCACGTCTTTCTGTTAGTTGGTCAATGATGCTCAACAGGGCTGTAAGTTAACATTCTACAGCAACTTACTCTCTTTAAAGAGAGCAATTGCTGCATACAAGCAATTGAGCGATGCGGTTAGGGAGCGAAACGGTTTTATGGCGCTCTTCGTTGTGATTTGTTTGATTCTTGTCGTTTTTGCTGCTTTGCGTAAACACAACGAAATAGCAAACTAAAAAGAAATCTGAAGATGATTTTGCAAAGCGGCCGCGCCGGCGCTTTTAGTCAAATTAATGATGTCCGATAATTGCGTTTAAAGTGGTGATCAACAATAGTGCTTAAGTCTTGCCATTAATGTGGTAAAAAAAAAGTTGTGTGCTGATTGAGCGGCGAAAAATAAGCTGAACAAAAATGAACTGTATGGGTAAGTTAAAGTTAACCCAATTATAGCAAAATATCATAACATAACCGCTTAGAATATGAATATTTTTTGTTGGTGCGCCCTTCTGGTCATTTGTTACCCTTTTTTTTTTAGTGTCCGCGTCCATTTTACACTTGTTGTTTGTTTTTTTTTTTGCCGCAGCAAATTGTCGCAATGGTGTTTTCTCTTTTTCTTCTTTTGCTGCAATGTCGTCCAATTCGAACGCATGCCAACAAGTTAAGTATGTTAACCTCTGCAAATTAGACAAGGGGCATGGACAAAGCGGGGTGAAGCAACAAAAATAAAGTAACAATGCAGCAACATTGGGTGAAACAAGAACTGAGAGCGGCGACAGCGACGCTAACGTTGAGGCTGACGTCGTCACTGGCGACGGCGACGACAGCAATGCGCCATTTTTCGCCATGAAATTCGGTTTGGGACGTCTCTTTCTCCTCTGTCCGTCAAACAGTCTGTCAGTGTATGTGTGTGTGTGTGAGTTCCAGTGTAAGTGTAAGTGTGTTGAGTAAACATTTTGCAAGCCAAGCGAAGAAGCCCCATAAGCAATTGCGGCACCCAATCCCAAAATTCATTTGACTTTTCGTCCATTTTTTTTTTAGCCATCTTGCGTCAAAGTTTGCGTCGCAATGCGTTCAACAATATTTAAGTACATATGTTTTGTTTTGTGTTAGTGAGGTTGATAATTTTCATCGGAAAAATTATGACTTTAATGGAACTTTAATTGAGCCTCTAAAAAAATTCGATTACTTACAAAAAAGAGAAGTCATTAAAATACTTTTTGTAAAAATGTAATTAATGTTTGGGAGTGGATTGTTTTTTTCAGTGGATCCTACAAGTTTCAAGTTTCTTAACTTAAATTCATTCAGTTATTCTTCTTCTTTGACCTCCTCGCCTTTCGTGCTTTGAGTTTTTGTTCCCTGCGCCATTTTAGATAATGCTTTTGTATCTTTCGAGCCGCACGATTCATCATAAAGATAAGAATTCGTTCCTGTTGTTTTCGTTGTTCTTCCTGTTCGTGTGTTATAACAATTTGGTTGTAGACAGCTTCATCGGCACGATAATCGATCATAAAATCATCCAACTCCTTCTTGGCGACTTTGTATTGATCCTCCAGATCGAGATTCTCACGCAATTTCTCACCAATATTTTTATCGTATTTTTGTAGAATGCCTTCTAGCTGCATAAGTAGTTTGTTTCTGAGAAGAGAGAAAATGAGACTTAGAAAATCTTTTAAATTTTACTCTTTTTCAATCTTACTTTTCCGCACGCATTGCCTTTTCCTTCTCTGCATTCTTTTGTATTAATAGTTCGTATTCGTTGCGTGCCTTTTCCAGTTCTTGCTTAAGTTCTTTCTGTTTTTCCATGCTACTCTTGTGATTGTCGCGTAGAATGCGACTTCGTATCTCTCTGTAAAGTGTTCGGACAAAGAGTAAGAAATCTGAAAAATCATTAATAGCTTTCTTCACTCACATTTCATTTTGGATGCGAACATTATTCTTCCATTTTTTGCTGGCTAAATCATTCTCCTGATTTTCCAATATTAACAATTTAGTTGCATTTTTCCAACGTAGAACTGCATTCTTGGACTTGATTTGCTTTCTACAGTTCTCTATGCGATTCTGGACTTTTTCCCCCTCCTGAAACATTATAAAGAGTTTCCGTTCCATATTCATTTCAGCTCGGGAAGTTCGTCTTAAATGACGATCGGCAGCAATTAACAGAGTTTCACATGCAGCAACAAGTTTCTTATGCTCATTCGAAAGACCTTCGAGATACTCGGGAAACATTTCGTAAATGTGAAAGTTACGCTGAAAATAATCAATTATGTGCAGAACTTCCGGGTTAAACTCTTCCATTTTGACGACATCCACAGTCTTGAGTTTCCTCATTAGATCAACAGCCGGTTCGTAAAAGGTGCCACGCAAAAGACTCTCCGCATTCTCCAAATCATTTGCCAATGCGGGCAATATAAGAGATATTTTTATGCGCCCTATAGAGTTCTCCAGTATTCGTATAACATTATCGATTTGTGTGTCGCGTGTGCGTGTAAAGTCTTTTTATTGTTTTAAAATAAATACTTTAGTTTTAATTTCATAGATTTTTGCTTACCAGTTACCGCTGCCTCACTTTGTTGCATCATGGTGTCTTCCGTTTGTGAACTATTTGATTTTGTTTATACTTGAAACAAAGTTTTTTAAATGCAATATCAAATGGGTTGCTTGGCAACTTCTATGGTTGCTAATGTTATTATGCTATAGCAAAAGGAAACACTGCCAAAAATTCCATAACCCTTTTATACAGCTATTGTATACATACAGTAGGATCCTTGAATTGGGTTTTTGGATTGAAAATTTCCTAAAAATTCCTAAAATCCTTTTTTCTGTTAAAAATATTCTCACATATTAATCAAGGCTCTTTTAGTCTCTCTAGTAGAGTATATACAATGTGCAGTAGGCTAAAAATAGCATGCGTAAATGTGGGTGTGGCACTTTATGGGGTGTTAGTTGTTGTACGATGCAAAAGTCGTAAAAGGGCCGTGGGCGTTACGAGGGGTTTGTTGGAGAGGTGGCGTGGTTTGGCAGTTGGCTTTTCAGTTGTAATCTCGAGCCTTGGGTGCCTAAAACAACAACAACGACAGGAAAAAACTTGTGCCACAGCGCCAAAGTTGCACAAAGTGAAGGATGGGCTAAGGGGTTTGGGTGGCATGTCAGTGTGGCTGTGTCGCATTATGTCAACTGGCGTGGCATGAATGAAAGCTGCGACACACACAGTCAGAAACAACGGCAACTACAACTGCAACAGCGCGGCATTTCCTGTTTGAAGAGGTCCTAGCTTAAAAAAAATAAAGTAAAATAAAAGCATAACTGATGTTGTGTGCCTTGTACAAAGGACAAGCGTAAACCGACTATGTTGGCAAAGCGATTCTGACAACAAACAAATTGATGGAAAAAGAGTGTACAATAAAAAAAGGCCTTAAGGTGCGAAAAGTTTCGACGAGTTTCAAGAGGGTTGAGTAGGAAAGACAGTTGAGGATATGATATATTGAGAAAGGGAAAGAGACAAATATAGCTAAATATACTTATAAATATTTTAGATCTCAAACAAATTTAAAATGAAAAGCATCTATGAGAAGTAGGAAATCAGTTTTAAACTCAATCCTAAGTTAAATATCAAATATTGAAGGTATAAATGAAAAAATTGATGAGAAAACATTAGTTGAACAACAATAAAAACTCAATTTTTTTTTTTTACTTTAATTACAGTAATTCAATCAAATATATGCTTTATATTGATTTCCATAAAATCAATCAATCAAACATGACCTATTACCAGAAGTATCCTTGAAATTCATAGACAGTAAAAAAAGCATTGTAATCGTTAGTAAATGTCTTACCATTCTGACAAACATAACCCTGAAATTTGATTTCCTATACTACTGTTAAACAAATATACCCCACTTTAAATATTATTACCACTCTAACCTTTGATGTTTGCATTTCGTGATGATTCTTGTCGGCTTGTAGTCATTTTCCGAATGATATGTTACCCAAATAGCTGCAATCCTACAAAACTATCCTTTTCCCATTCTAACATTCGCCCATCTAAATGACGCACAATTTGCAGGTGGTATGAAAGGCCTCCGCAACATATGTACACAAATACACTTACATAAATACATACATACACCCATTGTGTCCGCAGCTCTGTAAAAAGTCAGCTAGCAGAGAGAGAAAGCGAGAGCGAGAGCGAAAATAGGCATCGGCAGTGACAGCTGCGTCAGCGTCAGCGCAACAAGTAAGAAGAAGCAAGTTAGGTAAAGAGGTTGAAGCGTCAAATAATATGGAAGTCACAAAAGCAACAACCAAAAGAAAAATGTCGCAGGCCAAGCAAAAGTCGAAACAAAGTTTTTTTTGCAGTTTCTTGCAGTTTTTTCGCCTGTCTGCGTAAAATGCTGCAATGCTGACGAACAAAAACAGCAACAACGAAGATGAAAAAAATAAATTATTGTTGTTGGATGGCAACGAAAGCGAATGCGTGATAAAGATGGTAAGAAAAGACGATGGCCAATGCCGAAGCATGAAAAAATGACGCATAAGCAGCAACAGTAGTAACTTCCAGAGAGAGAGAGAGAGAGACACATACGGGGATAGAGAGCCAGCGCAAAAGACAGAGAGAGAGAGAGAGAGAGTGAGAGAGAGCGTATGCAGAAGTTTTGGCACTGGCCTCGTCTGCTTGCACGAACGTAGCAAACGGCCATGCAAAGCGGCACCGCAGAACAACGTTAACGGTACTGCACAACGAATGTGCAGAGCAAAGCAATATTACAACAAATGAAGGTTCTCAGAGAGAGTGACAGAGCTCTCTTTCGGTCTTTCGTTTACTGTTGCTGCTTGGCCCACATTTGACAGGCTCAGCTGTGTCGGATATTTTTTTTCCTAACCGTTTCGAGCTTTTGCTCATTATTTCGACGTTGTCGCCATCGTCGGCGTCGCGATGGCAGCATTTCTGCTGCTTAATGGTTTATATATATATACATATTTATTGTCCCTACTTTATTTTCACGACTATCTATGACTGCGACTTTTTACAGGAAAAATTCCTGGCTGCCACGCTTCGCTTCGGCCGCATTGCAGCTATAAATTTTTGGCATTTTTTTTTGCGTTTTGACTCCTTGCAAGATTACTTTGGGGCCGAGCCGCCAGTCATCGTCAGGGTTGCCTACATATTTAATTTTTCGTACAAAATGCGGTCATAACGCTTTGTTTAACTTTGGGGAAACTGTGGGATACAATACAAGGTTACACAATAGACGAAGTTTTCCTATTCACATATTACCGTTATTGTTTTCTTTATATGGTTTTCCTTTATAGTTATTATCTGATAAAAAAAAAGATTTATTCATTTCACCATCAAAAGTTCAACAATTTCAATATCCACTGTCTCTCAAGTCCATACATATACACACATATATGTAAATAGCGTATACGTATTACAATAACTAACAGAACCCCCACAAACTTGATAATTCAGCCTTGTGGGTTGCGACAGTAAAACCTAACGACAATTTTAAGTTGGCACTTGCCACTAAATTTTTAAACATTCTTATTTCCACTTGCCTGGGTTTTCCCCCGTACAAAAACTTTTTCATTTTCAAAGCGTTTCCTCTTGGAGGTTTCTTAGTTTCTTTTCAGTACTCTCTGCTGCTGCTGTGGCTCAAGTTTCTCTCTTTGTCAAACTTTTGGCCTTTGCCATCTGGTTTTTGTTGTTTTTTTTATTTTTGTATTTTGTGTGCTTTGTCTCAACCTTTTGGCTTGTCTGTAATTTGAATTTTTTCAACTGTGAACTTGCCTTCAACGTTTCTCTATCCCTTTACTATTAAGTTGATTATTATGATGCCTTGGAACTAAGCAAAGTAGAAGAGTTCAGTTATCTAATAAACTGCTTGCAATGCGATGTAAGTTTTGTGCTCAACATTTGATGCTATTACAAAACTTTGTGAATGTGTGTGTTTGTGTGTGGGTTGGATCTTTGGTCCAGTTTCAAGAAGAGTTACACAACTTAAGGTGCATAACAGATGTTGTTGATGCGGGTATGTTAACATTTGATCAAATCTGAGCTTTGGTTTCTGTAACATTTTGAAGTTTTTGTTATGCAAGCTTAACATAACATGATCATTTTAGCTTTAACTTTGTTCCCTATGTAAACTCAAAACCGATCTCTCTCCCTCTCTCTTTATCTGTTTCTTTATATTGCGTGTTTCTTAACATTTGATGTGTGCCCTTTAAGCGCATTTTATCAAGTTTTCTGACTTTGGTGGATAAGTTAGTTAACTAAAAGAAAAAACAAGTTGAGGCAGATTTAAATAATGAGTTTGCAAACTTTTTGCACTTAAATTTAATTCTTTTATTTATCTTAATTTTTGGTGTGTCTCGCAAAACAAACGTTCTTTGATTGAGATTGTTAATGCTAGAGCAAAACAAAGCGCTCTTTCCTGGTCTCTGTTTTGCGCTGTTCGAAATACAGAGAGATAGAGAGGGAGGGAGGGAGTTTTACAAGTTGAAGAGAACAACACAAAAAACATAGTCATAAAAAGTTCTTTTTTTTTGCTTGTTTTTCTGAAAAGGTTTCGGTTCGTTTGATTTCATTTTTGCTTTTTGGTGCTCTTTAGCACGCGCCAAAAAGCATGCAATAAAAATTTAAATCGCCATTTTAGTTTTGTCAATAAACGCATTTCAGCCCGAATTTTATTCTGGGCACAGTTTTACTGACGCAGTTCGTGTGTTAATAGGACAAAAATAAAAAACTTGTAATTAAAGATAATTTGATGGCTGTTTTTTGTGCATAATAAACGTGCAAAAGGTCATTACTTTATCTTTAATTGACTCTGTGTTTGATGAACGTTGGGAAAATGTATTGAAAGTAGCATTCAAAAAATGCCAGATGGAAATTGGGGATAAACTGGTAATTATGTATGAAAGTTCTATGACTAGTTATATTTAGTAAATTATATTGTTGACCTTTCGAACAACAAACCATTGAATAACATAAAAAGAGCTTAAAACGTTAAAATCAATTCCACGCAAAAAGACTACTTCAATGTTCTACCGATAAACCTATAACAAAAGTGGATTTTTTGAGCTTTAAATAAATCTTTGTAAACTCTCAAATATTGACGGATAATATTTGTAGCTAAGTACATAGACTTACTTGCCTAAGTCAACAAATGCAAACAAGGCAAAAAAATAAAAATAAAAATTTGGCTGGCACATGCAAAAGTCGAAAATGCCAGGGGATGAGGCCTATTCAACTTTGGCTTAAAACCAGCGAATAAATGTATGTTTATTTGGGCAAAGTGATTGATGAGCTGACAGCAAAAATTCAGTTGTCAACACGTTGTAAATGTTTGGAATCCCTCTAACAAGTTTACACTTTTGGACTTTTAGCCTAATACAGGGTCAATTTGAATATCGGCGTGGGGGTATTTTTACAACGTTAAACTTGAAAATTGGACCAAAAATCCTGTTCAAATTTGTCTTGTAATGAAGTTCTTCTATTATTTTCATTTCCTGCAGCTGCTTTGGCATGCGGAGCACGAAAATTTGTTTCCAATAAGCATTCGAAACAATATTTATATGGACTGCATGATAGCAAACTCGGCGTGCAGAGATGCGAAGGGGAAGATGACTTATAAGTACTTGCCCATGCGTGCCACGTGCGTTTTTTGTTCCCCAAATATTTTCTGTATTTTGTATGTTTGACATGCTCTGTGAAAATTGTTGGTATGATTGGAAAGTCAGCATCAAAAGTTGTTTAACAAACTTCACTAAGAAAGATTCCAATCATTTTTGACTCGTTTTGTTACCCAAAGCTGCTTACAGGGTATCTTCCAGCCATTCAAACTTTCCTTCCTATTCTTTTTGGTTGCTTTTTGTTTGGGGTGCCATCCCCACTCCCTCCTCTCCCTACCCATTGCCATCTGGGGTTGCTTAGCTACGCGGTCCCAGCCAAAATGTAGGTCATGTTGGGCTGGGTAAAGAAAAGCCAGCTATAACTGGGAGCTGGAACTGGAGCTGCGTTTTCATTTGAACTCTGCACTCTCAACATTCCCAGGACACACACTCAAAGAGAGCGAGAGGGAGAGAGAATTTGTATAGGAGAGGGAGGAGGCCGTGTTTTTGCTGGTGTCATGAATACTTGACTTATGGGGCGTGGCCAACAAAGCACAGTCAAAGTTAATGCCCAGACTCCAAAAACCTCATGTCACATAAGTGGTGGGGCGAGTTGAAGCGCGACTTTATTATGCCTCTTGCTGTATGAAAATTTCATTAGAAAATTGAATGTTGATGTGCCGCATGTGTCTTGAGCGACTTGCGAACACTTGAGCAGCTTCTAATACCTCCCAAGTACTTAAGAGAGAGTGGCAGGTTTTCGTGAAGCCTACATAATCTTAAGTAACATTCTTGAGTGCTTTAAGGGAGACGACATGTTGACACTTGCAATTGCTTAGCAAAATTCATAGCATACTTTTTAGAGCGCCAAAAAGTATGACAAACCTTTTGAGCAGAAGAAATATTTAATCAGCTGCATTTATCTAATATTATGTTTAACTTAACAGGTTTTTTTTTCGTTAAATGCCTCACATGCCTTGTTTTCTTTCTGTTTTATAGCAGGGTATTTAAGGGGTCAATCACATTTGGAACAGCTATACGTCGCAATTCTTTTGCTTGCTTGCCATCTTTCGTATATTGCCAAATAAGAAATACGTGACTTAAGCTCAAGTTGAACATAACTGAGTTGGCTTTTCAGTGCACTTAGCCCAAGCATTTTTGTTGACCTAATTTTTTTTTTTTTTGGTAGGCAGAGTAGAAGGTTGGGTAGAGTTGTTGTTGTATCTCCGTTGACCATCCAAGTGTTATTTATTTGGCATGCTTGAAATATGCCGAAATACTAGTTTAAAGTATAAAACACACACACATCTAGCCAACAGGCCCTGAGCCAATGACAATAATTTGCAATCAAGCTAAGTGAAGTTGGCCATTCTGACATCCTTTTATTTTTCGCAACTATTTTAGAGTTTCTCTACACGGTCCAACCAGTTGGAACTTAAGTGCTTCGAGCTGCTTTGCTGCCAAAACTTGAAGTTGTCTGTGCCAAATTTTTGTATGGAATGAGCTTTAAATGAAGAATGAAGAAGTAGTTGTTAAAAGTTTACAAAAAGTTTGCTGATTCATTACAATTTTGGCAAACAATTGAATTTCTTATGTAAGATAACTTTGATTCGTTAAGAAAAAACTCTAAACCTAATGTTTCGTTTATTTCTTTCGAATGTCTGAATCGGATTCAAGCAATTTGGCTAGTTCTATGTGTAGAACCGTAAAGCAGATGACAAAATGACAAATAGCTCATCAAAGTTTCATTTTCAATCATTTTTTTGTTTAGTTGGGATATGCAAAACTTTCAAAGGCGCTTTTATTATGTAAATTTGCTTTGACAGAATTGGGTAAGCAAAGTAAATGCTCAAATTATCATGTATGTCTGTGTGTTTGTGTGGGTGTTTAGGGTTTTATATACATACTTATTGTTGTCTTGCTTTTTCTTTGTGTATTATTTATTTTAGCACCCGCTCAAATTGGAATTTTGGTGGCACATGCAATAATTTGATTTTGCCAAATGAAACCCTCCATAAACAAAATGTTGACGTTCTCGTTTTTGTTGGCTTTCAATCTCCTGAGCCTATCAATACACACTTGTACGTTCCACGCCGTAATGAGACGTTTTACGCTACAAAGATAGAGAGAGGGAGACAGAGTGAGACAGAGTAATGGGGAGGCTTAGTCACATGTTTTATCGATAAATCGTGAGTGCGAAGCGATGTTGTTCGAGTCGATTGAGTGGGTTGTGTAGGCTTCTGGTGCTTACTACATACGATATACATTTAACAAGCAAGAATTTTTATTTCTTTTCCATTTCGAATCGTTGCTTTGTATACCCTGTAACTGTAATGTAAGTGGGCTTTTTTGGTTCGGTTGGTTGTTAAACAACAATAAAAGAATAAATTGGCAAAACTGTCGTATCTTTAAGAGCTAAGGAAAGATGATTCTTTAACGATCAATAAACTTAGATCGCTGTAATGAAAGAATAAAGCTTTATATCAAAACAGGTGCTCTTCCGATTCCGCATACCCATGCAAAATCCAACGTGTTCTCAATTTCTTTTGTTTGTTATTTGAAAAACGCTTGGTTTTTTTTTTTGCGGACGTGCAACTGACACGAAACCCAAAAACAGTAAAAAGAGCCTTCTGTTGTATTCGCTAGGTAGGAAACGCTTATGAGTATTGACAGGAAATTGGGATCGGCAGACAGTCAAACACTAGATTTGACTCTGCCACACACACACACACACACACAGAAACCACAAACTTTTTGATTGCCATTGACGCGCCGCGTGTTGAGTTGTTAAAAAGATGGGAAAAGAATAAAAGTTAAACCAGAAATAAAAAATTGGCTCGTGTTTATTAACAAAACAGACAAAGAAAGACTATTAACAAAAACATATATATATATTATATCGTATATAGAAAAAATCCCTTTCGTTGACTTGGGTGCGCTTTTGTGCCTGACTTTGTGTTTTGCTTATAAAAAAAAGTCCTTGCCATATAATCGCAACGAAATAAAGCTTAAAATAATTCAAACTTAATTGCTGCAAATAACAAAAACCTTATTTAAATGCATTGACTTGATTTATTTGTCTGGGCTTGGTTAATTGAGAAGGTTTATTAAGTAGCTAAAAATTCATAAGAGAAGAAGAACCCTTCTTTTTATCAGCTTTAGCTTTAAAAATTGCACTAATTGAACAATTTACACAATTTTTAAATCGATATCAAATTGTCGATGCACAATAAAAAAGCAATTACAAGCAAAGGCACAATTTAAATATTAAACAAGGTCCCTTTGTAGAGTATAAGCATAAGTCGAAGGAGCTACTATTATTTGATTAGCGTGACAAACAGTTCTTGTGTAGTGCATTTATACTTGTAAATCGTTCACAAAGACTCAAATGAAAGTAGAAAGAAAAATTGCAAGGCAAACCAATTTGTCTTTTTACTGTTATGGTAAATGAAAAACAATTAAGATGGATCTAGTCAAGATGTGTGGGTTCAGGTTATAAAAGCAATATTTAAATACTCGAAGGAAACTTAAATGAAATTAAATGTTATCATAAATTAAGACTTATGCCAAAGAAAAACCTTTTAAACAATTAAAAGTTTCTTTTTGTCGTATCCTGCGCTTTTTAATTATATTAAAGGACTTTTACTTTTTTGTATTAGTGCATCTGACAAATACCTTTTAGTTTCAATGTTCGAGAGAGCCCAAGAAGTACAGTTAAAACTGCATTTAAGCCTATTAATAGAAGCACGCAAAATGTCAGCAGCATGGTTGGAAAGCGCAGTAAAAATAACGCGAACAAAAACCTAACAAAGAGTAAAATGCAAAATGCAAATGGAAAATAATTAGCCATGTGGAAAATGCAAACAAGTTAGTTAACAACTAAAAAAGCATATAAAATAGCAATTATTCTGTAAAGCTTTGACATTCGTAGATGCAATAAAATTTTTATTATATTTGTTGCAAGTGTAAAATAAAGTTTTCTTTTAAGGATGGTTCATAAACTTCTAAATTTTACGAGACGAAATTCTTAGCTTATCTATTTGACAGGGTACTATCAATTACTTTTGAGCTTTTTTCGTTGTTGAGCATTATGTCATACTAATTGCAATTATTATTATAATTATATATTGTTTTAAATTTTTTATGTCATTTTCGTATGACTTGCTATTCGCCTGACTGCTTGACCTTGCAACAACAATAACAACAACAACTAAAATGGAACAAAAATAAGCAACAACGATAAGCCATTTGTAATTTATATGACATGCAACTGTGCAACTGTGCAACCGTGCGTCTAATTAAAGCCAACTTTATTTTTCAGCCCTTTTTTTAATTAATTTTATTCGTTATTCTTATTTTGGTTGGATATTTATTTGTTTGGCGTTTTATTATGGAGCGTAAATGAAAAGTGGATTGTAAGAATGTGGCACGTAAGAAAAGGAGCAAGAAAAGCTTATAATTATAATCGGGGCATTCTCGACATGGTCTCAAGGCGCGATAAAATAACAAGCAAGTGACTCTGGGGAAATCAACAACAGCAACAACAACTGCAGCACAACAAATAACAAAAGCCAAAGAAATTGTTTAAAGGTGAAGTTCAATGGGGCACTCAGACTGTTTGTATACACTAACAATTCGTATAATGATAGCCGAAAAGGCAATTCAGATTTTGATTAAGTTTAACTATTTCCTTTCATTATTTATATATTTTATACTTTTTTTTTGAATATGGACTTCGGCTTTTTGAATGTAGTTTACCTACACAAAAAAAAAGAGTATGCAAAACACATTCCCAAGCGGGTTGAGCAGGTGGGCGGGCGGTGTGTACATTTTATAGTTGAACATGCAACAAAATGAGCGGCTGACATGACATGCCAACGGCGCCTGACATGAAATGTGCACAACTCTCCAGGGAATGGGTGTGTAAGTGTGTGTGTGTGTGTGAATTTGCATTATGAAAAATGAAAGAATATAATATATGCTTATGCCTGTGAGTGGCAGTTTTACGAAACGAACCCCAAACGGCAATACCTACACTTCAGTTTCTATAAACTATCTGACTAATTGCCAGGTAAATTGTAATTATAATTTTATACATAGAGCTAATTTTGATGAGGCTTAACAGCTGGGAAAGGGGAACAAACCTTAAAAGCACTATGATTATTTTTTCTTTATTCAAAGGTACTTACAATAAATACCCTTCCTTGAAGTTAGGATTTTATTGATATAAACTTTGATTATATTTAGCAAAATTGTTGTTTTATATGGTATAAATAAACAAGGCTTTTAAACAAATAATTAGTATGTGATTCCCAGCTCAAATTATGTTCCGCAAACGGCTGACGCACCAACACTGATTGATCTGCAGCCCGGATTGAAGTTAACCAACCTGCCACGCGAAAAGTCTATAGAAAGTGAATTGTTTTTCTTACCAGTTCTCATGAGACAAACATCAATTAAAAATGCTCATTCACTTCTATAACTTTTACAATTATTCACTGCTGGGTTACCGGTTGTTGTTAATTGTGCACAAACTGGAGTGTTTTTGTTGCACAAAAAAGATTCTGAAAGAGAAAGAGTCGAGCCTGGAGTCCCATAAACAGTTGGAATACTATGCAAAAGTAGACAAGTGACTTCATCTTGCGTTTAACAAAATTTGACTGATTCACTTAAGAGACAAAGTCTCAATTTATAGTCTAAATGTGTAACAATGCGTTTGTAAATATTTGCCAACGAAAAAGTGAGAGCTAAAAGCTTAAAAGAAATGATGATTTTGTTTGCCTTACGTTGGGGCACAAAAAGTTAAACAAAACCAATATTATTGGTAGACAAACACAGAAAAAAAGTTTTAATGGCTTACCATTGTATAGTTAGTTCAGGTTGATCAATTTTAATGCTGGAAAAAACATATATATCAAAGTTTAAAGTTATAAATTTCCATTTAAAAACTATTTGTTATGGAATTTATTGTTGCTGTTGTTGGGCTGGGGACTGAAAATGGCAGACGAGTGATGCATAAATCGTTAAACTAAGCATTCGATGCGCGTTTGTCAAACCGGAAACAGCAGTTCGTCCATTTTGATGATTGCATTTCCGTACAGTCTCAGCAGGCAGAAAGGCAAAAGGGGTTAAGAAAAAGCGGAACAATTACTCATTTTATCATTTGCCGTTTGTTTCAATGCCACACACACACAGACACAGGAGAGAGAGAGAGAGTCAAACACGTACCAAACTCTCGCCATGATTTATGCTGCAGTTTTTGTAGTGCGCTGCATTTTAATTGCAATCGCATAACATAAATGCGAATTTACCATAAATTGCACATTTTCAAGGCAAAACAGCAACAACAAATTATGGTTATGGTTAACACACACACACTCACGCACACACACACTTTGCAGTGGGGTGTAAAATTTATGAAAGTACGTTTTTCGTTTGTCATTTTGCTTTTTGCTTTCTGTATTGTTGAGATTATGAAACTCGCCTGCGGATGCAATTAGAAAATACTACAAACAAGAAAAGGCTTTTACAAATTCTATACAAAATACATATGCAAATAAATTTTAGCTATGTATTTTAGGATTAGAGAAGTCGGGGGGGCTTTTCTTTCTAATCTAATGTGCAATGTGCTTAAGTAATTTATTTAAAATTTAAAATGTACTATAAAGTGCGAACTTGAGAGATTAAAATGGTTATGGAATATGTATTTCTAGTAAGTTGAAACGCTGTCAAGCGAGATACATAACTATATCCGTTAAAGTATATAAATATCTAAGCAGATTCATGCACAGATTTTAATAACAGCAATTTAGCACAAATAATTAACTTTTAGATTTTAAATGTTTCCAAACATTTTCTTATATTTCTCTCATACAAAATTTCTAAGTCTATTTTTGGCTTAACCGCGGCGTCTTCTTCTTCTTCTTCTAAACCCAACATTGTTTCCAGCTGCAACTCCAGTTCCGACTCCATTTCCAGCCCCAGTTCCCACTCCAGTTCCGACACCAGTTCCAACACCAGTTCCGACACCAGTTCCGACTCCATTTACAGCTCCATTGTTGTTATTTGCGCACCGTCTGCGAGCGCCAACCGGTATATTGGCGCACTGTCCTATTCCTACAACTCTGTAGGCTACATTTTCCACACAAGAACGATAGCGGTATGAGCAGTTGTTTGTGAAACGCTGGCAGAGATTCGAGCGTCCATAGCGACCACAGACATTGACATTGGCATTTATATTGCAGTTGCGAAGGACACAAACCTTTGCACCGTTTGTGTTGCCGTTGCCCGAGTTAAATAAAAAAGCCTTAGACTGGATCACCAGCAGCGTCAATAAGACGAATGCGACTTTCATCTCTCTAAATTGTTGTGAATTACTGTTCGTGCGACTTGCGACTATTTATAGTCAGCTATGGTATTGTCTAAATGCTTTCTGTGCTTATTGGCCTTAGTCTAACATAAAACGACATTGAAAATAATATGTTAATAACCGTTTTTAGGCCGTAACAACACTTGTGCAAACAAATAGTATGTCAATAAAATTTGCTAAACAAATACTTTTTGTTCCTTGTTGTTCAAGAATACACAAGTAATTGTTGATTTATGAAACCTAAAATGCCACAGCAATGATTTAACTGATTATACTTTTTTTTATACAACCGAAGGATCTCATACTGCGATCTCATTTGATGAGGGTCAGCAGAAAACTGACGCATATTTGCAGTATTTGTATATTTGTTATTATCATTGCTATTGATATTTTTACAGCTAACTTTAGTTAGTCGGCGCGCCCAATTGGGCTGAATGAATAGCAACCAAGGACACAAAGGGGTTCCCGGCTTACCCCATATGCCTTAATAAACGAAATGAAAAGAAACGGGCAATTTCGCTTTTTCGCAAAAACGATTGCATACTTTTAGGCTTTTTTTTTAAATTTTGTTTTATATCCATGTCTTTATAAAAGTTATAAAATAAAGAATAATTTGTATTTATTATAAATCTTGCTTTCTTAAAACCATAAAAATTTATTTAACGCTAATTAATTATTAATTGAAAAATACTTTAACAATCTCATTTCATCTTTCGAATCAAATAAGAAGGTTATCTCTGAGGGCTTTCAATAACAATAACAACCACTTAAAGTCCGATCCACACTTGAGTTATTTACTGCACTCATGTGAGCCTTTTACATCAACACACGAACAAAATCAATAAAAAAAAAGAAAACTAAAGCTTGCGCTTGTCTGACAAAGTCAGTTACGCTACTGACAAAGTCAGACAACTTAACTGGCGACCCTGTCTGCATTTTGGCCAAACATCAAATTAAATTTCATAGCCATGCGCTGCTTTTTAGCGGCATCCTCTTGACGCGATGCGTTAAATGAACATTAACCAAAAACAAATAATACAAAAAATTAAATAAATAAACGCACAAAACAAGCAGCGCATAAACATTTTGAAGCGCAAGTTGTGTATTTTGTATTGTTGTCTGCACTTCTCTGAAAATGCACTAACTTTGTTGGTTAGTTATTTTATATATTATATAGCTTATTAGTTAGCTTATTACATTTACATTTCATAATCTTATCACATTTATCACGAAAATATTTTGAAAATATATATTTTACTTTTAAGTAATTATAACATCAGCATACTAGCTCCAAAAGAGCATTCCATCTTCGCTATTTAATTTCAACTCTTTTTTCATTTGTTTAAAAATTCCATAAACGCACTTTTAATAAAATGCCGTTTCTGAGTATTTGGTCAAGGCTGCAATATTGTTGAGAGTTAATTGGCTTGGCTCTAAACTGATTGGCTTAAAACATTATTAAATTGATACATTGACCAAATTAGAACCAAAATTGTATAACAAACTATAACAACATTTACTCTACACACAATTTTGTGGTTTTTTGTGTGCAATTTGCCAAAGCTGAATAAATTTGCATTCGATTCAACGTTTGCCGGGAACTGAACAGCCCACAAAACTGGGTCATATACGGCTTTGGATGCTATGTGAGTTTTTTTGGTGTGCCACGCCCACGGCAAACGCCCCACAATAATAACCAGTTAGTTACGCAACTTGCTTAAACACATCCACTTAGTTTGCACTCCAATCAATAATTCCACCAAAATATAAAGTAAATAAAACATTCTATGCCAGTGAAATCTGGCTTGTTCATTTGTTAATGGCATGCGATAAAAGCTACTCTAATTGTGAACCATTAAATATGTATTGACAAGCGATTTAATTGTCATGAAAGTGACAAAGCTGCTATATAAATATGCAAAGATTTATAAATTTCAAATCAAAGAGTGTGTGCCACATGCAACAATTATGACAATACTTGCTTGATTGCCACAATCAATGTGAAAACTGAGATTCAAGTTAATAGTCAAGCAAAGAGTTCTTAAAGTAGGGCAATGTTTAGTTGAAGTCAACTGATTTCGATACTTTAATAAAAAGATCTTTAATATACCCACAGTATATTTATAACGCCACCAGGTCTTTTGTTTTTAAATCAACCACAGGCAAATATAAATTGTTTTAGTTAAACTTTTACTTAGCTTTGACTTTAAGTACTTCAAGCACTGTCATTCAAATCGACAAACGCCTCGTCAAATTGAGGTGGGCAACTAAAAACAACAACAACAAAGGCAGACACAAAAAAAAAAAGAAGAAATTGTATAATCACAATCACAAACGGCGGCAATTGGCAATCATTTCTGGTACAAATTAAAATTATATTACAACATTTAGTCCAAGCACAATGCAGCCAGAGCAATAGACTTTTTTTGGTTTTTGCTGTTATTTTGGCCATTATATCAGTCAGTTAACTAAAAGTAAACAAGGTAGAATGTTAGAAGCGGTTAGTGATTGACTAGAGAGATACCCTATTGATAGGAATTTGATTTCACAACATTTTTTGGTTTTATCTTTTTTAACGTTGACATCCTTAACCCTCAATGTCAAAGCTCTGTTTACTCCAAGCTCACTTAACAAATTTTCTACTTAAAGCTTATATAATCACTAAAACTAAATGCTTGGCTTTTCTCTGTTTAATCCACTAAGTACAGGGTATGTCTGGGGGAAAAAAAGCAAGAAAAACATAATAATTATATACGCGGCCCAAATTGCAAAGTGCAGTCAAGCAATGCAATCGCTTTTGCCCAGGCTTTAAGAGATAGAAAGATAGAGAGAGAGAGGAAAGAGCGATAGACTCTTGTGCTATAAGCCAGGTCTATATAACTGACCTGCCCAAAAAAAATTAAACGAAACGAAATGCAGGCGGTCGAAAGTGAAAGTATATTGTTGTTGTTGTTGTTGTTACTAAGTATTGTTAAATAGAAGGAGGTGGAAAAAACTGCCGCATTGGCCAGCATCAGCAGCAGCAGCAGCTGTAGCATTAGTATCACGCGAATTGCGTATTTGGCTTAAATGAATTTAACAATTTTATTGCACAATTATTCCCACATACACTAAATGGAGCGCCATTGCCAATCAATTGCATTTTGACCATCCGCACGAAGTAAAAACAAAACCCGTTGATAAGATCTTCAGCTTCCGGTTAAAAACAAAACCAGTTAAAGACCGCTTTACCGTTATGGTCAACAAATGATGCGTCTGCTTCTTGATCAGCATCAGTTGAATATTTTTTCAAGTTTAACCACATTCGTTTTCATTTATTATTATCCCATTTAGCATTCCCGTTTCCCATTCCCATTCGCATTCCGAGTTCGCTTTTTTTTTGCTTTTTGTGTGTTTTGTTTTTATCGGCAATTTCTTTACTTTTGCGGTCTTTTGCTTTTGAACTCTTCGAATATTGTTAAGCTCGTTTCAAGCTTATTTACATTAGAAATTAACTGCTGTCCACACATTCAAATAAGACTTGTTAACAGATGAGGCAATCAGTGAGCATTAATAATTTAGATTAATTCATTAAGCTTGTGAAGATGTTTTGGTATATTGTGATAATCATTTAAGAATACAAAGAAATGATGTTGAATCCATACAAAAATCTTTCGCAACACCTTAAAGTTGCTAAAATAAATAGAAATGTTTTTTAAATTATACTTTAAGCACTCAAAAACCATCATTAACTGTAATACAACCGCACAATGACAATACAATGACATTATTAATATTCTGTGTATTGCCACACGAACGAATAAATAACTGTCAAATAAAAAAAATTATTTCGCAATACTAACTGTGGCCTACAACAAAAAAAAAGTAATGGCAAAGAAGGTCCGAAAATGGTATATGATAATTAGCAAAGCGAAACACGTACGCAAAAACAATAAAGCACTTTGGTGTTCTTGGGCTGAACCGAAAAAAAATAGCAAAAAAAAAAACCGCAATGGCATTTAGAGGCGATATTGATCGGACATATGAGGTTTTGGGGCGTACCGTTATGCACTTAACATCAAATTTGGCAGTCGCAGTGAGTACAAAAACAAAAAATCGCAGTTCGATGTTCGAAGCAAACATGTTGCATGTTGCCAGTAGTGACTGCCACGCCTGCGCATAACTGTTAACTGCAAAGCCTGCCTATTTTCTGTTGCCCAAAAACGTTAATTACGCTCCGAGTAAAATAAAAAAAAACACATTAATCAAACCAACCTGGCGACTTCTTTTCGTCTCTTATTTTGTTTGGTTTATAAATTAGACAGGCTCAAATTGTTTTATGGTCATTCTTGCCACATGCTTCAAAGCCTGCAATTTGGTATTTCATTTGCGACAAACACACACACAGATTTGGCCAAAATCAACAGCAGCAGCAGCAGCCAACCGCTCACTTGACAATTGCACAATATCTGCACAGAGTAGCCGCTGGCCAAGTTTACAACAAGAGTGGGGCAGGGGGGTTGGGTGGGTCTGTCTCATTAGGGCACTGAACCATTTGACATTTAAGTACGACGACCTCAGACATGCTCGGCTTCAATCTATATATACATATATATATATTAATTATGGTCAGGTGGCCCTAAAACTTCAACAGGTTTTTCTTAATGAAAATTATATGTTATTATTTGGTATTGATTATGAAGTGTCTAAACTGATGACCTTCATTTGATATGGCTTAACGCTTAGCTCATTGATTGGTTAACGCTTCTGGCCACAAAAAAAGTATTTGCATGCCAAACCAATAAATTCCTTATATAAATACTTATATATGAAACTGCAAATCAGCTGAAGGTGTTAAAAATGTCGCGAATTCGTCAAGTTCAAAATCAAGATGATGATTACATAAATGACTGTGCGAAATGTAAGCTACAAAAAAATGTATATAAAATTTGACAAATTATTATTATTTATTTTCTAGTTTTGTTGCTAATTCTGTGGTTTTCATGGTTTCCCATGACTTGAATTAGAGGATATAAGTAAAAAACAAAAGAAAAAACAATCAATAAATCAACTCAATTGCTGTCATTGCAGAGAGGCTAGCTTATAATGATTAAATATTATTTTCGGACTATGTAAACGCATCTTTTGCCCAGCAATTCCCAAAAGACCTTGTGCGAATTTAAGTTTAGGTTGTGTCAATTACAAAGCAAAATATACAAGCAAGCAAAAGTGAAGCAAAAGTATTTGAATTAAGCTTTTAACAAGCCGCTAAACGAATTGGAGTTGCCAAACAGAAGTAGACTGGCATTTGAAACTCAACTCAAAGAACTCAAGTTTCTATGGCACAAACACTTGACCAAAAACATAATAATAAGATATTAAATAAACATCACAATTAACTCAAACAATCCAGCAAACTATAAGACATAGAATAAACATCACAATTAACTTGAAATGTTTATATGTAATTACATTTTTTATCATCATCTCAATCAACTCGCTCTCGCTCGATATGTTAAGCCAGTTTGGCTGTGAAAATGAAGTGAGCTGCTTAATTAAATGGCATATATAGTATGATATGCGAATCGATGTCATTATTGGACTAACCGTGGAATCAATTTCAATAAGCTGGCGGCAGGAACAGCAGCAACAGCAGCAAAAGCAACAACAGCAAACATATTGAATTATATTTTAAATAACTTTCCAAGCGATTTTGATTGTAAATTGCTGCAGCAGGCAGCGGCTGGCAATTAAAAACCTAATTAAGTTAATCTTAATTATGCATGCATGTTGTATATGTACAACGGGTCGTATGCGTTATTACTGTTGGCTGATTAAAAGCGATGCACAATGCAAATTGCGCATACGTCGTGTGTGCAACAGCAACAACAACAACAACAACAACAGCCATTGAACTTGTCGTCAACAATAACTTTTGAATTTGCTTGAATTTCTCTAGTTTAATTATGCTTTAATTGATAGTTTAAGGCATTTGCAAAGGAGTTCATGAAACCCTCTTCATCAAATTGCATTATTGATTGCCATTTTCACATGACTTTAAATAATTTATTCAGATTTATGTTCCGTGTAACAATTCGTGTTATTTGAGCTATGTTGCTTTAATGTTTCGTTTGTTGTTGCAACATGTTAGTTAATTTTGTTTTTGCGAATGTTTGGGGAATTTAAGGTTGATTGAAACATGAAATTGGTTGCAAATGAAGTCAAATATTTTCGAGCTTTAATGCAATTATTTTGCATTTTGTCAAAATAGATTTATTTTGAATAATTGGCATATCTAATTGGTGGAAATAGTCAGCTTATGCCTAAGGCTTACCATTATTTTTAAATAACAATGTGAAAATATTAAATGTAAATGTTTAGTATTAAAACTTGATTTTATTAAAGGATTTTTGTTAGCCAACAATATTATAAAAATATATTGTTTAAAGCAGTTTTATTAATGTTTTCTCTTTTGTTTTTAATTCTTCTTAAAATATATATTGTATGTTTTTTCTTGTTTATATTTTTTGTTTGTTTAATAATTACATAAAAATCTCAGATAGGCGTGTCAAGCACACAACCCAAAAGTCTCAGATCTTTATTGGTATGTTTGGCTGCGCCCAGCTCTAGACACACCCCTCTTCACCCCCCCCTACCACCCTCCCACCCACACACCCATCTGCTTTGCTCGATGATGCCTCAAGTTCAAGATACAAATTTGTACAAACAAATTTTTGGTGTTAACTCGAGAGTACATTGTGCATTGTTTTGGTGTTTTTATGTTTCTGTTTTTTTTTTTGCACTTCCGCGTGCCACACAGAAAACATCTCAGACTGAGACTCGTGTATGGCAAAGAGATCAACAAGAAGATACCAACAGAAAAGTGTTTGTTTTGTATGTGTGTTGTGTGTGTGTGTGGGTTGCGTTTTTCACAGCGCTTATCACACACTTCATTAATTTTGTTTCGCTTTTCATTTTGCATGCCGCATTGAGTCGTAATTACTGTTCGTGTGTGTATCTGTCAGATACAAATACACCAACAAGTTTCACTTTTTTGTGCCTGCTTCTTTTGCTGCTGCTGCTGCTGGTGCTGCTAATGCTATTGCAACATTGCATGCTGCACTTGAAACCGTAAAAAACCTGCAACTGAAATTGAAAATTTTGGCCACGCGTGAAAAAATCTGCTTTGTGTGGTTTAGGCACAAGTTATTCTGCATCAATATGTATCTGTGAGATACACATTATATTACATTTGTGAGTTGTTAAACAGCCAACAGTTTGTTGCCATTAAACTGCGCCTTTTAACGCGCCGTTAACAATAAAATCACCAAACCACAATAACAAACAAACAATAACCTTTGTTTTTTTTATTATTTTTCGTTGCGTTGTTGTAGCTGAAATCATTAATTCAGTTAACGTAGCGCGAAACTAAATGAAAACTAACTGATTTCTAAATTACTCGCACACGAAACTAGATTAAACGGATATCACAATTTTGATTATGATTTTTTAATTAAGCTAAAACAAAATTTGCTAACTAGAACGTGCATAATTTTTGTCAGTTAAAATGGGCATACAACATATATAGAGAGGAGCTTTTGGGGGTCCCAAAAATGTGTAATTAAAAGTATTTAATTTTAGATTTAACAAGAATAAGATCCCTTTTCCAGTTGACTAAATGCTAAATATTCCCAATCACCGCTTTCTTGTAATTTGTTATACGAAAAAACGAAATAACAAAGATTAGGCAAGCAATAAGATGAAGAAGAAGACGCACCAAGTCAAACAGCAATCAACAAATACAAATTAAAACTCGCCAAAGATAAACAAAAACAAAAAAAGAAAAAATCATCGAAACACAAACTCAAAATAATTTGACCAAATAATGCCAAAGTTAAAGATGGTTGTTGCTATTGTTGTTGTTTATTTTTTCTTAAATAATGATTTATTCCAATGCCACTCCTGAACTCTTCAGCATCATCTTTATGTCTGCAGCTGCTGGCGATTTGTTTACTGGCCCTCAGCAAAGTTGTCGAAGTTGTTTTTTGTTTTTTACTTACATATAATTATTGTTGTTGCTTTGTTGCATCATTAAACAATTGTGCAATCCGAGTGCATTTAAATATTAACTTTATGATTATGAACGCGTAATCCCATTGTCTATGGAGGGGCCATTGATCTCGGGGTTGAGTTGAGGAAGATTTAGTTTTAAGATGTAAATATCTTAAATTGTGATAAATATATACAAAAAGTTGGGAATTCTTAAGAAGTAAACGGCGATAAGTTCTCTTATATGCTGTTAATAACTGGTTTATATATAGACGGAGTTGTAAGGTTCATTTGTGTTTAAGTCATGTAAATCCAATGCTTAGTATAAAGTTTTCTTCTTACTTTGCATTCCCCCAATACATATAGAACAATATATAAATAAAACACATCTAACGATATTTTATGTTTCCTTGATTTTGCTCACTTTGCTCGATTTCTCTAGCAAAATTGCAGGAAATATAAAAACACAGATTCAAATTGATTTTATTACACAGAAACAAAAGTGATTTCAAAAATTTATGGATTCTGTTGTTCTGTTGCCACATAGAAAGTGAACACATATTGTTAATGTATTGTTTCCTGGTTTTGGGCAAAAAGAAACTTTTTCCTGCTGACTCGGCAAGAAACAAACAAACAAGACAAATTTCTTAGTAATTTCTTTGTTGTGAGGGAGTGGTGCAGGTCCGATTCCAAGCACAGCACAACAAACATTTATTGCAAAAAAAAAAAAAAAAAGGAAACGTGTTGCAATCTCAAATGCATAAAGCGATAAATGTGACCATAAAAGCAAAAACATATGAAAAATCGAAAGTGTGCAAAAGACTTTAAAAAAAAGAGCAGAGACTTGCAAGGAGGGGGAAGTAGGTGAATGCTGGGTGCAGCAGCAAATCTGCATCTGTATTTTGTCTATTGCTCTTTGTGCTGCAGCTGGCTGTAACGCGCGTGGCAAGCATATCGCCGCAAGTTGCACAATGCACTTAAAGCTGCTGCGAATCAAAATTGGAGCACAGATCAACGAGCTTCACCGCCAAGCTTCGACACTTTAAGGCAGCTGGCGTCTATTTAGGTCCATAGGCTTTTTCAATAAGCGGGTGTTGGGGAGTCTGAAGAGTGGGGCTCTGCAACCGGTTTCCGCTGCCACCGTCATAAATGCATAGCAAGCATAGAGAGACCCCGCGGCCATACTATGTGCCGACTATTTTTCATGCCACACATTTGAATCGAACCATTTCAGTTATGTGGAACAAGCGTTTTGAGTTCGAGCATTGCTAGAAAAAATCCATTGAATTGTTTGCAAGTATTTGAAAAATTTTCTAAATGTTTGGTTTGGCAATTGATAAGAATTTTTAAAGAAAAGTCAACAAAGTTTAGCATTTAAGTATTTGAAGTTTGGTATTTAGAGTTTAGTATTTCAGTATCTTAAGTTAAGCTGAGCTATAAAGTTTGCCATAAACACCAAATTTCATAAAGTTCAATCTATAAAGTCATTATCATTTATTTAATACAAAAATTCCCATACATTTCTCTACCACAAATTGACCTCAAAACCTCTCTTTCTCTCTCTCTCTCTCTCTGACCATAAATGTTAATTAAATTGCTACCAATGATTAATTGATAAGTATTATTATTTTTTATTATCACTCAACGGCAGCCAATTCAATTGTTAGCCATAAACCAAAATAAAACCGCAAATGCAAACATAAAAACTGACCTACCTTAGATACTTACACACACACACATATGAAGAGTTCGCCCTTTCATAATGATATGTTGATGCTGGGATTTACTGACGAACGACGCCAACGCATTGAAAGTGAAAGTGGTTTTTTGATGTTGTTTGGCTTGGCAATTATTTGTGTTTTTTTTTTTTGATAAGTAAACGAATGTTTTTTCAAAGCAACGCATGAAAAATTAAACTCAAAACCAAGACAACATTTGTTGTATTAACATTTTAAAAATCACAAGGCGTGTGAAAAACAGAAAGCAAAAAGAAAGACAAGCAGATCGTATTACATTAACATGCTGCAGTTTCAACCAAGTCCGAATAGAAGTAAAAGCCGGTTCAAGTTTAACAGCGACATTATGTGATGTAATAGTTGCAAACATCTTTCTTTTGGCCACCATTTGAACTTGGTAGCTAGGTGGCTTTTATTTTTTATTGCAATGCCAAACATAATGAGTACGAAATTTACATATCAACGCAGCTTGTTCGTAGAGAAGAAACCACCAAAAACTTTGACAGTGATATAATCGGTGCACAGTTGGTAATTAATTAAAAATAAACCAGCTCCCGCTGGGCGGAGTTCAACTTGTTGTGTTAACTTGTGACTTAAGTCAAGTCATTAAAACGAGTCGAGCGAACTGCTTACAACTCCAACATGCATGTCAAACAAGACAGATCAATCGAACTGCTTATGTTGCTGTCAAAGTTCATGTTAGCTGCCATAAAAAAATTGAGTGAAATTGGTTTTAACTTTCAGTTTCATGCACGTCGCTTTTACTTGACAAGAAGTTCAATTGATTCTCATTTAAAAGTCCCAACGTCAAGTTGGTGTTTCTGGCAACAGCTTAAATGAAAAGTTGGCAGAGCTTAAAAAGAAATTTAAGGATTGTTAGCTTGTAACTATGTTTGAAATGCAATTCATGATCGTAGCTTGGCTACAAAAGTACTTCTTAACTTCAAACTTAAACTGAACCGCAGCCAACCTGTCGCTTCGCAACCGCAACACGCATGTCAAACCCGGTTCGTTGTTGTAGACTCAAACATAAAGTCTGCGCTTGAGCAAACCCCAAAGTCTTTTAATCAGTCAAGACGCGAGCGCCTTACGAAGCGCATGCGCAACGCGCTTCAAATTGAATTTACAATTATTTTTATGCGGTTTTACAACAAGTAGCAAAAAGCTGGAACTTTTTCTTAGTGTTACCATGTCTGCCAAGCGCATTTATGGATTTCTTGTGCCGCGTCTGAAACGTGTTTGAAATTCGCAAAACAAATTCAGCAACTTAAAAAAGAACTGAGAAAAGTTTTGAACTCCACAAAAAGAAGGTGTTGAACGCATAAAGAAAAACAAATTGAACAAAGCTTTAAAAAAGGTGAATGAAATTCTAGAAATGGCAAACTGTGTCAAATGTAAAGAAAGCTAAAAGCAATAAGACTTAATTGTGGGTGGTTCCAAACAGCCAAAGAATAATAATGATAAACATAAAGAAGACATTCATTCAGCAACGCTTAGAAGAAACAACAAACTTGTGGGCAGAAGAGTGCTTGGGATTGTCTGGGCCTCACTTTTAGACGTGGGCAACACATGCAATTCCAATGTAAAGAAGACCATTTTGGGATTCATTCATTGATGATGATTGTCATCATGATCATGATGTGTTGTACGCCCAGGCATGCAACTGAAGAAGAGTAAGATTAATTGAGAGGTGTCTGCTGAGTCACTTGTCTTTGAGCATTTGTCTTTAGATGTTCTTTATGTCTTTGTTTTTGAAGGGTGCGGTAAACGCGTGATATGAATTTGATAAGCAAATGTGATAGGTTCTGGGTTAGTTTTTTTAGTTAATAGCTAGGTCATCAGAGAAAGCAATCTTTAAAGTTAAATTAAAGAACTTACTTGTAGAAAAAAAGAAAATCTGCAAGAAAAGATTCAAAAGATTTAAAAAAAGTATCTCAGATAGTTTAAGATCACAAACCATCTTCATCTAACACATATCTCATTAGCATTAATGGTATGACATATGTTTATTTTCGCATAATTCGCAAGGTCATTAGACATTCAAGCAAACTTGTTGTTTCTTTTTGGCCAAATTCCACTTGACGCATTGCCAAAATATAAAAAAAGATGATCTTGTTTATTATGAAAACCTGAATAACAATAAATGGCAGACAAATAATAAATGTGATCTGAATTCAATGAAATATAATGATAATCTGCGTTGATGGATCAGGAAATGTGTTTTTTATGCCATGCATTCTTTTAAGCAACAT
This sequence comes from Scaptomyza montana, assembly GCA_018904305.1. Lineage (NCBI taxonomy): Eukaryota > Metazoa > Arthropoda > Insecta > Diptera > Drosophilidae > Scaptomyza > Scaptomyza montana. The sequence goes on along the minus strand of JAEIGR010000005.1, from coordinate 3,075,717 downwards.
AATTCTATCGATAGAAACATAATTAAGATCATTATAAAGTTTAGGAGTCAGAATACTCATCTTCTCAACGGATCATTATAAAGCTTAGCGGTCAGAATATTCATCTTCTACACAGAAATGAAAGGCAATCTTCGTTTGATTGGATTGGGCGCCTTTAGCAACTTTATTCTACATTAAGTTCAACTACTTTTATATGGATGTAAAGCTCGAATAGACCTTTAAAAAAGTCGTTAAAAGTTTTACCCTTTATTTGGGAGCTAATATAATGCTCTTTATGACTGCATAATTAGGCTTAAAATTCAAATATTCATTGCAGAGCATTTTATTTTATGCTAACCTCAAGCTCAACAACTTTCAATTGGTTTTTTAACTAATGAGCAAACAGTGAAATAAAAAGTGATACAAAACAACTTGATCTTGACACATTTTGTATGCAAATTTAACCATTTCGATAAATGGCCAACTGTTCAGCACTTTTGTGCATTGATGGCAATTAGTCTAAGAGTTGGTTTATCGCTAAAATATGTATACTAAAGTAATGGCCATAGTTGCTGCTGCTAATGCTTATTGCACTACAATTATCTAAGGGAGTCGTCAGCCCACATGACGTATACGTAATATGCATTTTATGCAACAGCAGCTGCATCGGTCTTGCTTGTCTGTGTGTGTGTGTGTGTAAATTGTATGCCTCACTAAGCGTTGCAATAACAAAAACTGTATAATAAATCACAAAAATGGGTAACCATAGCTTGATTTATTTGCGTGCATTGATATCTAAACTGTTTGAATAACTAACTGTTGTAACTATGGGCATTTTATATATAGGGGTATATATCAATATTTTGCTGTTGTTGTTGTTGTTATTGTTATGATAAATTTCAATTGCGTGCCAAACCAAAGTCACGTTGTATTGTTTATATAGCAATTTATTTTGTGTGCTTTATATAATTTTTTGTTGTTGTCTTAGAGAAAACAAAAATCTAAAAATTATATATTGGCTTTAGGCTTTAGGGACTATTGACATTGTCACCCTCATTAAAGCTAGGCCGCTCTTGTTAGAGAATGAGAGAGAGAGAGAGTGAGAGACGCGAAAACCATACAAATGGTAATCGATCGTCTTCAAGAAATTAAAGCAAAACTATGCAAATAAGCATTTTGCAAATGCTTGAAATAAATGTTGCATAAGACTTTGCTCAAAAAAGGGCGTTAACAAAATTCCCCAAATTGCCAATAACCAATGTTCAACAATATTTAATATTAAATCAAATAATTAATCTGCATTTTTTCAATGCTTAACAAAAAGCCAAACAACAAGTAGGTAGATATTAAAATGTTTAGCCAATTTATAAAGACGATGTTAACTTTGCGAATATTGAAAAGACAAAGACTAAAAACTAATCAAAATGGACATTGAGATAGCAAAACATAGAGCAACATCAAATACACTTTGAAATTCTGTTAACTAGCTTAAAAGCAGAAAATTGTCTTATACCATGGCAGTTTAGGTAAGAAAATAAACATTTGCATGTTTGTCTCAAATTATTTTAAAGCTGAACCTTCGCCTAAACAATGTTCGCTTTATTTTAAACTTGACTTTGTACAATACATTTTTGCATTGTTGTCAACTAATTTATTTGCTAGCTTTTTTATTGAAAAATATATTATAAATAATTTATGAAAGGTTTTTTTTGCAACAGAATCTGACTATTTATTCATAATAATATTGAAATCACCACATCAAACACTTTTAAAGTATTTTTTTATAAACTTTTAAATAAAATATGCAAAAATTGAATTAAAATAATAATTAAAAATACAAAATATCACAGCTGCAATTCTTGACAGCTTTGTTAATAGAACTGTCACTACAAATAGTACATATATGGTATATAACATGTTAATAACTTGACCTGACTCTTAATGTTGCCCATGTTGTGAATTTTGCCCCATTTTATTTTGTTAGCCTTTCAGCATATATTTGAATTTTCAACTCAACGCATTTGACATTTTCAAATGACATTTTTTTGCAATGCTCAGCAGAAATTGTAATATCATTTACAGTTGCCTTTCATTTGTAGTAGCTAACAGATTTTTAATTAAAAAGTTTAAGCCAATTATAGTTGATGGTCAGATTATGCAGAAAAGCTGGCTTAACTTTGAGATGACATTTGACAACAAAAAATGTAACTAAAGTAAACAAGTTGATGATAGAGATACAAGAGAAAATCTTTTGAATCAGTTATGAGAAACCTTTCAATTAAATTTTCCAACTTCAGCTTTTAAAGTCGCTTTTTCTTCTTAACAAAAATATGTAAACAAAATAAATGGCAATTTCTATGTAAGGCAAAGTCGTAAATATTTTTCCTTTATTTTTCCTAGACCTAATTACTAGTTAGTGGGAAAATATTGGTATTTGAGTTCACATTTAAGCGGTTTTTCTTAGATTTAGATGCAATCAGCATTAATTGTAACACCTGTCGTTGATGAAGGTTAGCCAGTGGCACTTTTGTTTTTGTTGTTGTTGCACACACATAAACATAAACATGCGCTTGACAGTTATGAATGTTACTGAAGATTTGTGTGTTGACAATATTTGAAGTTGATGGCCTGGCGGAAGAGTTTGGTCGAATGTGGCATCCATCTATTGCATAAGCAAACCATTGGAAATACAACAAAAACAAGCAAACCAGTTAGGCACAATAACTTACACTCTCTTGCCACAGATTGTGCGCCATGCGTGAACGCAGTCAAACAACACCACGACGCCGTCGTTCGGGTCCCAAACAACCGCTTCCCACAGTCGTGTCCACCACCTACAACACAGAGGATATTTATGGGACCAAATTGTTGGCATCGCAGCGTCGCTATATGGATCCATGGGATCTGGAGAATTATGACTATGTGCGCAAGAAAATGGACATTGAGGTAACATCGAGCACAGTCTTGCCTGACTATGAAACAGCAATGGATTACGAACATGAATCGCATTCGCCAAGTCCAACGGCTGCCTATAGCATGGCCTTGGCCTCCACGATGCCACGCCCACATACCAGACGCCTCTCGCGCAGTCAATGCCAGCTGGAGTGTTGTCGTCTGCCCAGTCGTAGTCGCAACCAAGTCGGTCGCCATAAGGAGCCACTGTATGCGGCAAGAAGTGAACTCTATGGCATAGCACCGAGTCGTTATGATGACTATATGGCCACGATGACCAGGCAACTGCATCTGGATGAGGATGAGGAGCAGGAGGAACTATATGCGGAACAGCGACAGATCTATAATGGCTATGGAGGTGGGTTTAAGCTATATTTGGCCCTCAAGATTCATATTAGTCTTAGTAAATGATTGAACTAACTTAACTATGGCACTTTATGCTTCCACAGGCTTTTCCAGCGCCAGTTCCAATGAGCAACATTCCTCGATAGGCGATGAGATGCCCACAATGACAACCCTACCACGTCGGGCAGCAACCCTACAGCGTCGTCCACAGCCCAATCAGAACAAGGAGCAAACAAGAAACCAATACGGTTTGGGCTATGGAACAGCACCACAACCGCGACGCAAGCGTAGTGCAGCTGCCACAACCACAAACAAATCAAAAAATGTAATGCAAGTCTCTGCACCACCATCATCAGCACCACAAATTGATTTCCCTGCACCACCGCCGCTATCGCCCGCCTATGATTATTGCAATCCCTACGCTACAATGCCATATTGCAGCCTACCGGATTGCGCTGAATGCCAGCAGCAGGCAACGTCATTGATCTATGCAGCACCCTCCACACTGTACGGCACCTTGGCGAGCGGCGTTAGGGCTGCTGCAATACAATGCGATTCACCAAGCGACTCATCGCTCTATGCTGGAATTTATGCGCGTAAATTTGGCTTGAGCAAGAAGGGTTTGCTGCAAATCGATTACTCATGCAGTTGGAATGATTTGGATCGCGTTATGGGTCGTCAGTACTGAGTGTGTACTGTAACTTTTGGGTGTTTGGTTTAGTCTCTAGTTAAACTATTTACTGTTAATAGGAGGCACAAAGTCGAGATACATTTGTAATTAACTCATTTCATATGCACACACGCACACACAGAAAAACAATTTGTACCAAATAATTTATATCGTTTTAGTCGTTTTACCCAGTCACGCATAAATCGTGGAACAAAGTGTTCGAAAACAAAAAAAAACAAAAACAGAAAGAGTTTTGTTTTTTGATAACAATTTGTAAGTTTTTAAAATAATAAAGTCATTAAAACAATTAATAAATTAGGCTCTTCAAACTATGCTACATTATCTGTAACAATTTAGAAGTCATCGAAAAAACACCTCGTACAAAATTGATTGCATACATTTAGGCAGCATTCGGAAAATAGCACACACATTTGTTGCTGTATTCGTATCCAAAGAACTATTAGTCACAATGAAAATGCCAAAAGGTAAGGAAATTTATCAAAGTCAGGCCTAAAACATTTTCCGTGTTATTTGAAAATTGTCAAGCCAATAATGACGTCGTATGCTAAGCGACAACTTTGCCTAATTGGACGAACTGTGAGAAGAAAAAATTATATAGGAGAAACATTAAAAAAATTAAACAACAAAACAGGACCTTGATGACGAAATAACTAATTAAAGTGAAATGATGAGGCGTATTTAGTTGTGCGGTTCCGTTTCACTCTTAAAAAAAGGGAATTTAATGCTGGTGCTATTTAAAAAGTGAAAATATAAAAAAAAAAAAATAAGAAATTTAACAAATATTTTTTTGACATAACATATCAACTATATGAAAAAAAGGGTATATATTATGCAGCTTATATAAGTATAAGCAGTAAATTAGTCTCCCTCGTCTCTCTTTCTTGGCCCAGGAAAGTAGTAGTTCGTTAAAAAGCAGCTGCAAATTGGACACAACAGGCGATGTTAATTAACTGCAACACCAGACAGGCAGGGAGTAAACTGAACTATGCATAGCTTAAATAGAAATGAAGAAAAGTGAAAAACTTGAGAACGGATGGCATTGAAGTTAATTGGCACATATCATGAGACCATACTGTACGTAAGGAGTTAAAAATCCGTTCAAAATATATTTGATTTATCAACTTGCTTTTGTGCATTGTTTTTCAAAAAACAAAACTATTTTTTTTTTACAAATACTTAGTACTCTGATTTTTTGCCAGTATATATAAATAACTCGGGTCAATCGCACATTTATTTGCTATTTCTTTGCATCGTTACAGTTTATATATATTCAGCATTGCTTTTGGCCAACTCATTAAACTTTATGGCTATGAAGAAACTTTGTTGGAATTATCTGCTGCCACATCAAGTTAGACAAACAGAAAAACACATTCCTTTGTGCACACACTTCTTACCCAAAGTTATACTCTATATAGTATATATATAAATATATATAAAATCAATAAGACAAATAACACAAGAACATTTCAATTGCTGTCGAACTGTTTTACAGTTTCTGGCTTTTTTCGTTTCTTTTTTTTGCATTTCTTTCGCTTTGCTGTAAATGCGATTTCAATTTCTCAATCCAATTTACCTTTGCAATACCAATGCAAATACCAATACCATTGCGAATGAGAAGACAAATACAATGCGCAAGTAAATCAGAAAAAAAAGAGAAGAGCGCAAACAAAATCTGCATGCATAAAAAGCTGTAGAGCAAAGTGGGTATAAAGGAATCAAGTGAGATACCCTGTAGAATGTCGTTGTTAAGCTCAAACAATATGTATAAGAAAAAGGTATGGTTATTCCTAATATATCAAGGATATAGAAACTTTAAAGTTTCCTAAATATTACCAAATTTTTAAACTCTTAAAAAATAATAGTTAACCATAATCGAAGGATATAAGAGAGTGTATTTTAATGCCCAATTTATTGATTTCAGATATTATCTATAAATTCTTTTGCACTCTACATAACTTTTCCAATTTCGTTGCCTTACCATATGCCTATAGCCCCAGGGTATCGCAATGTTGAAAGTCAAAAAACGAACCATTGACAGCAGGTGGACATAGAAAGGGATTAAAGTGTAAATGTGGATGGAAGCGGGGTTGCTTCACTTGGAAACTTGCACATAAAAGCGCAAATATTTGCGCTACATTTTCAAACATCGTCGTCGTCGCAGACGCGGCGATAATAATCGAAGAAGACAAAATATATGTATATATGTAAAAAAGCACACAAAAAAATGGAAAAAGAATATGAAACTGAAATAAAAAAGGGACTAAAATTTCATTTTTGCTTTGCTCTGATTTGATTCAATCTTTTTTTTTTTTTTGAGTTTACATACCTACAAATAACGCCAAACATTTGCATGTGGCAATGGCGCCTAAATGTATGCCACAGTTTCTGCACCACTGCCCCTAAGCAACTTTGCTGTTCACCCCTCCCGGGCGCTCTTTCTCTCACTTTACACCGATTTATCCAGCAGGCCATTAGCATTTGCATTTATGTGCGGCGCCAACACGAACCAGTCGCATTCATGCCCCTACCCCTCCCCCTATCACAGCACCCTAGTTTCCAACAAACATTCACAGAGAGAAAGAGGGCTTTTTATGTGGACATGCAAATCGCAGCGTGAATATTTCGCACTTCAATGAATTGAACCGAACTAAAGGACCTGCCTGATGCGCTCAACGTGTGCTAAATTTGTAGTTCCTGCCAGCCTGCCAGCCTGCCTGCCTGCAAGTGTGGTTCGTTGGTTGCCTGACTGATTGCCATGCCCTCCCATAAAGGTGTTCAATTTGCATGGCCAAAAACCGGATGACATACTGCTGGCCAATAAAAACTGCAACAATTTGTAGACTTTAAAGACTTGTAAATATTTTACAAACTGTTAAACTTGGCTCTGAAACTAAAAAATAATAATTGCCATAAATAAACTTAAATCGATCCATTTCTAGTGCAATCATATAAGTCAGCTAAAGTTATAGCAATGCGCTTTAAGCTAAATAATGTATACTTAATCTTATTCGTCCACCAACAAATAAGAATCAGAACTTGGCCAAAGTTCACTCGCTTTAGCAAAAGAAAGCAAAACTGGAATTGCGAGCAGTCTTGGCAATTTTTTGCGGAAATTCAATGTGGAAAATTGTCAATTCGTTTGCACAAATTGCACATTAAATGACGATTGCAACTGAAATTGTCGTTCCACTTTTGCCGAAGCTTTTTTTATTTAAAGAAATCACGTTTTAGTGATGACAAACGAGCGAATGTCGACTGGGGTAGTAACACAAAATGGCAAACTGCCAGTGCAATATCTATGTCGGAAAAGAATCGCATTTTGCACCTGAGCGCGGTATTTTTTAAATATATTTTGTGCAGTTTTACATGAAATGGATCTCTCTCTCTTCTCATTGAAATTATTTTAAACCAAAATTTGTATATGTTTAAAGTCCAAAGGATACAAATAAAAGATCAAAAACAACTTGATTTATGATAATTAAAATGCATCTGCTAACTTTCAATCATTTTGATAATCAAATATATTCTTTTGTTTCCATTATAATAAATTTTCAAGATAAACTTTTCAATTCATTTTCCTATTATATATTACATGCATAAGCTATTGTGTGTGTGTTTGGGGGGAGCTTTTGAAAGCCTGTTCATTGTCTTAAATGTTTTAAAGTTTTTAGTAGTGCTATTAAGCCTCATGGAAATGTATGATGGTGTTTGCTGCAGCCTGTCAAAAATCTGCAACTAAATGCTATCATAAATTACAGCCAGCTGTCAAAATTCGCAATTCTTGTTGTTGTTGCTATTGTTGCTGTTAAGCGCCAGGCAACGCATGCAAACAATGAGAAAATGTTAAAAAATAAACTTGAAAACTTAATTAAACTTTTATTCTATGTTTTTGTTTTGTTTTTTATTTTGCCAGAACAATAACGTCAAACAAGGAGAACCAGCCGTAAATTTTTATATGTATGGTTGGCTCGTCAAAATGGCTGTCAGGTGCTAGAAGAAGCAGTAGAAGTTGGGGTGGAAGAAAGTATTTAACCATTATGCAATTTGCCAACCATTTTGCACCTTGCAAATGTGAGAATGTTTTTTAATTAAAAACCCAGCTTGAAGGTTTGTTGTGTTTTACATATTTAGTAGTATGGATGGATGGATAGATGGACCCCAGGCTGCCATTTGGCTAATGAATAAGTTAATTTTATACTGTGTTACGCCCCGCCAACACGCCCCTCTCTCATGGACACAAGTGTTATTTATGTGGCCGATGCCTGTCGCGCATTTTAAAACCCTCAAAGTGGTCGTTAGAGACTTTTTACATCACTTTTTGTAATTTCAACGCAGTGTGTACTGCACTGCGTATACTTAATATTTGTATATAGACAAAGATAAACGTTTGCAGTCACGTACTATAATAGTTGAGCGTTAACTATACACAACAGGCGACACGTACACTTAGAGAAAGAATGTTCAAAAAGGCATTAAAATAAACTAAAAGTCGTAGAAGCTTCGATTTCGTAGTTAACATAAAAAAGTCTTAAGCAACTTGTGCTATAACGTAATTGAAAAAAATAATTATTTTTTATATATCTCTACTGTTTTTTTTAAGTGCACGAAAATACCTATATACAAACTAAAGTGTAAATGCAAATTAAGTTTTTGTTGTTGTTGTTTTTAAGTTTGTTGTAGAAAAAGAAAAATAAAGTGGGGGCGTTACTCGTGGCGATGCCAAAGTGTTGAAGTTACGTAAGCTCCAAATCCATTAGTTGGAGCAGCTAAATTAAAATAAAAAGCTGCCCAGGCGTTGCTCCGTTGCGCTCTTTGCAGTTAAGCTTCGAATGGGGTGTGGTTGTTTGGGGGCAGGGGGGCGGTTGGGGTTGTGTGATTTTGTTGAGTCAACAAGTGCCATGTTGCCGTTGTAACTAAGACGTGAGAGAATGCAACTTATCTATGCTGTGGTTTGTAGTCCAAGCGACGCTTAGTTCATTCAAAAGCAAATACTCAAATGTATACCCAGGAATTTCTATTCTATATATAAAAAACAATCAAAAACGAGCTGAGTGAGGGTGCTTTAGTTGTTTGCTATTTGCATTGCCCACTAATCCTCATGCCAAGTTAAATTGCAAACTTAAATAAACCGAGGCTATTTAAGAAGTATTTTAATCCAGTTCCAAAAGTATTTCAATCAATTATGAAATGTAACTGAAAAAGTTTGCTTTTCGATTTAAATAATATTGCCAAAATGAATTTTATAAAGCTAATAACTTTTCCCTTAAATCCCTGAGAAAAAAAATTAGCTCGTGTTCATCCATTTAAAAATCAGCTGTTTCAACTTGAACTTTAAATTCAGTTTTCTACCGGTTGTCAACTTGATTGACAAAAAAAAATAGACATGGGAATTGGTCAAATCTTTCGACTTCGATAACTTCGTCAAAACTGTCCCGATTTTCAAAAGCAATATCTTAAAAGTCATGGTTTGACTTCTAGATTAAAACTGCTTTTAACTATTAACCTATAAATTTAATCACTCTATTACCAATTGACTCAGGCATAAAAATGCTTTATTTTGATGGTCCTGAGTAATATATGAAAATTTTAAAAACAGTCTGATCTAGCGGGAAAAAAATAGCTGCACTTACATGAACATACATCGTGTTATGTTCGTTAGCTAACGAGCAAATTCACCGATTTGAACTTACTTCTAACGTAAGATTCTTTGTATGTATTTATTTGAAACAAGATTTGTACCCCCCGAGCCTATAGATGTTTTCACATCAAAAAAGATTAAGTAAAAGTCTGCTTCCAACTTTGTCCTCGTCTTCTTCGGATGGACATAAATAAATTTTACACCATCAACAGAATAATTCATTAAAAGTGCTTGAGAAACTTAAGAAACTTTGAGAATTTTGTTTGCTCTAGCCAATAAATTTATCAAATGATGACTGTAAATAAATAAAAGTAAAACGTGTTAAATATTAATATTGTTAGAACGTTGAATGTAGCGGAAAATTTGTTTGTATATTTTTAGTGTTACATGTCGTATACTTAATGATTTCTACACGCCATAAGAATGTTATTTGAATGTCTTGCATAATATGGTAAATAAGGTTATTTCATTTTTAGCGCTGCTGCTGACGTTGTGGCAAACTGTAAAATTTTATGCAACACATACGTGGCAAATGGCGCTGCCAACATGACGAGGACGCACAAAAGTTGTGGCAGCAAAATAAATTTCACACCATTCCCTTCGCAACATTATAACAGGGCAGCCAGAACAGAACTACTATGCCTGCCAACACCCTGCTCCTTTCGGCTGCTGTCTTTTCTCTATCTTTTTCAATGTGCTCCTGTTGCTACTTCTGCTCCTGCTACTGCTCCTGCTCCAATTCAGTGCCAGTGTGTCAAGCAGCGTGCGATGTGGAATAATTTGCAAAATGTCATTATTAGTTTGGATTTTGCGCAGCAGCAGCAAATAAGACCATGAACAAGAACAAGAAGAAGAGCAAGCAGATGATTACACTCGAAGAAAAAATGTTAACATATCTGCTTGAATGTAGAAAACCGCTTTGAAAGTCAGCTTTGTTCCCACAAATACTTTGAACTGTTAAGTTGTCTTCACAAAATTCTAATTGAAAAGCCTTTTATTTTGCTGAGTGTACATAAGTGCGAACAATGTGCAAACAGCAACAGGACACCCAGGCACGTTTCCCAGTCGTATCCACTGCATAAACGCAGGCCCAAACGTACCATGCTTTGGCTTGATAATACAAAACCACCCAAAAGCCCATTCGGCCACTCGTATATCATCATCAAGGCTGTGTGGCAGGCAGCTTATTTGTGCGGCATTGTTGCTAGGGTTTTTATAGGTGGGGGGGGAAAGACATCAAAATTTTGGCACCCCACCCCCCCTCCCATTTAAATAAAAAACCCGTTTTGAGCTATAGCACAATTGGTGCCAAAAAAAAACAAAACTGCATAAGTGGTCCACGCCTACGCAGCCCCCATGTGCCAACTTCTCAAAACGAATGCGTGTATAGTGAGCCCAATTTAAACGCGGGAGACCCCACAAAGTTTTGGGCCCCACCATTGCAGCGCATTAGATGGCTATATTCACAGTTTTGAGCTAGGCCAAATTTGGTATAGTTAGACTAAAATTGGATCACCGCGCCCATCACCACGCTGAAAACGGTGCGTTATCTTCAGACTAGCAAATGGGGACTGGCACCAAAACCGTTGGCACGCTTCCCCTCTTAGATTGAAAGATAGCTACATCAAAATTGCATAAGTGCCGCACACTATACAGCAGGTAAATGTATAATCATTTACAACGCAGCAACGCCCCATCTTTAACCAGATGGTATATAGTAGCATTCATTCTCCCCCACCAACATAGGTAAACTACGCCCCCGCCACCTAAGAAAATACCCACAACAGCAGAATTAGGTAATCTAAGCACTTTTTATTTTCATTGTGTCTACCTGCAGGACACGTAGGACACTCCGGCAACGTTGCTGCCACAGGCATAAGCAAACAGAAAGAATAACGTTAACCTTAAACCCGAGCCGAGAACGAAAACTAAGGCCAAAACCTTAGGCAACCAGTGTTGTAAATGAAATTAACATATATCTACTATACATACTAATACAATCGAAGGATATGGCAAGACAGGTGGATATAAGCCACATGATGGATTGAAGAAGCTCAGAAAACAGAAAACAAAAATGCTAATAAATTTAGTGGATCAAAAGGCTTTTGCGGGTATTTTAACGATAAAATATATTTATTGTATGGATAGAACATTATTTAGATACATAGAAGTCTTAAGTTGTTAAGCCAATTTCAAACTTTTAACTTGACAAAATCTTTGAAAGGATTTAATTATTTTTTACTTAGTGTTCGCTAGTTCACAAGTTCAACATTTTAATAAAATCAGAACTTTTGCTGAGCATAATAAAATGCCAATGTCGTAAACTAAAGTCGCGCCCAAGCCATAAAAGATATAGAAGTATGAGAAAAGGTATTTCTATATTATATTGGCAATAACTTAGAATGTCCCATAAGTGTTGTTGCTTTTGTGGTCGTATAGTTTATTATTTTGTTGTTGTTGCTATTGTTGTTGGAGCGTTTATTTGCGGCTGAATAAGAGAGGCACGTTTTGCGGCAGGCAGCAGCATTCGTTCACCTGGTCAATCGAGTACATGATTGACTGTATGATAAATGAAATAACAAAAGATATTGAATGACAAAAAGCTTACCTAGCAAAGTCAATCAGTCAGTCAGTTAGTCAATCAACTAGACTGTAAGGTGGGTGAGGGGAGAGCAGTGGAGATGGTATTGTGTCAACTTTAGCATCTAATAAAGCTTATGGAGCGCAAAATTGAATTTGCATAGATTATTGGTGAACACAAGTGGAAAGTGAACGAAGTAAGCCCAAGTCACATGGAAAATGGAAATGAAAATGCACACACACAAACACAGACACACACACACGCTCAGCAAATAGCTCAGTAATGCGTTAATGTTAAATGATTTTCCAAACGAACAGTGGCTCAAAAATTATTTTAAGTAAATATATTTTAATCGCTTTTGCTACAAAGTAATTAACAGTGCTTTATTTTATATACTTTTTCCTAGCATGCCTGTTGCAAAACTCAAGATATTTTATCAAACAACATTTCTACTTACATAATTGACCTATTTTAACCACTGTGCACTGTGTGATTGGCAGCAATTTCGCAATTTGGGCTGTAGCAGCTTGTTATGGAGTGTGTGTATATTGGGCTTGGTGTTTATATTTGATTGCCTTGAATGCGATTAAATTGAGCTTTTGACTTTGAAAGCGACTTAATTTGATTGCAAACTTCGGTTGGCAAAGCGAGCAGAGTTGAAACATCAGCAGCTTCTGCTTCTACTCCCCGTTTGGCTTATGGCCTCCATAAATCTTCGACGTGCACTTTCTCTACCTCATCCTCTCTCCACCCTTTTTCATCTGGGGCAACATAAACTAAAAAAAAAGTGCAGCAACATCAGCAAAAGCGAACCCGAATAAAAATGACAAAAGCGCAGCGATGTTTGCTTGCCTTGAGTTTGGCCCAACCGCCACCCAAATCCCTCGACACAAACGTAGTGGCTGCGCCTAGAAGCCAAAAAGGTCAACACGATGCGTCCTGCGTCCTGTGGCTTCTGGTTGCATGTGATCCTGCGGTCAGCGGCAATGGTTTAAAATTACGACACCGATGTTGCTGGTTTTGCTACCGCTGTTGTGTTAGTGTGGTTGCAGTTGCAACAACGACACCAGCAGCAGCGACAGCAGGAAAAGCATAATAAACATATAATGTACAAGGATAATCTATACAAACATAAATTATTCGTTGGTACTTACATCGAATACCAAAAGCTGACTACTTAATATTGTATTAAAGTTTGTGGCGGTATTCTGCGAAATAAATTGTAACTTATTTGTTTCTATATGATATGGATTATATACAGACAGCAGATGCATACAAAAATTGTAGTTAAGTTTACATTGATTAAGTTTTCACTACTTTAATTCTCTGGAAACTCAATTGGTTTACATCAAACTAAGCTTCATACTATTTAAACAAAATCAACTTTTATAACTGTCCCTTAGATTGAATTAATTCAAATGCTGTGCAAAGTTGAAAGCCAATTATATTATGTTATTTGAATAGGTAAAAACAAAGAAAGAGAACGACAACTAAAAGTTGAGTAACGACATGATACCATTAGGGACAGACAGTGATCCAATTACACACGCACAGAAGCTGAGATGTGAAGCCACGTGGCGTATGAGCAACGCCTTAATAAATAGCCAGCTTTATGGGGCGGCACAAGAAACACGCACTTAGAATATAAAATCATTTACTTCGTTCTCATTATAAAAAGTGAAATATGTATATGTAAATGAAATTCACTAAACGAATTCCCTTGTAAAACGGTCCTAACCCAGGCGTGAGGCGGGCGGTCATTGAAACGTATACACAAAGCAAGTGAGATTAGGTTGTGGCACAGTGAGACTGAGAGAAAAGCAAGTCTAGTTGGTGCTTGATAAGTATTTTCAATGCTTACATTGTCAGCACTTTTCTCTGAGTGTAGTTCGAGAACTTTTATCAAAAATGCCAATGCAAACTGTGAGCGTTCTTCGTTCGGTCACGACAAAATGACAAAAGCGACACATTTTTGCATACAACAGGGAGGAATGGGGAGCACTTGAGAGCCGCAGGATATTAAACATACATGTATGTATACTTTGCAAAAGGACAATGTTCACTTGGCATTTTGTTGTTTCCCCTAACAAAGGATAGAGAGGACGGCGAACGACAAGCCATAAATCAATTGAGAGTGCAGAAAAATTGCAGAAAATTGCTCGATATTTACGGTCAGCGAACACAAAAAGCCAAAGCTTAAGCCAAAGTCAGCAGCAGCGTGGGTGTCCTGGCAACAACTGTTTATATATATATATATATATAGAATGCATGTCAGGCCCCTGACATAACGTCATATTCCAATAGCCCTTGCAAATGCAACAAGTTAGCTGCCTGGTGCTGTGTTTTGTTTTCTTTTTCCATTCTGGCATCATTTTACATTGTTGGCCATAATTATGAGTGTTTGTGCCACATGTTGTATTGGCAATAAGCAGTGCCTGTAAATTCCATGCCATATAAAACAAGCCAGTTAGTCAAAGTCCAATATAGTCTTGTTTTAAAAATGGTTGTTGTCATGGCTAATTAAGATTTAACCCACTGTGGCACATCAATCGCACAACGTGGGTTAAAAGCTGTCAACAGCAATAGCAACGGCCAATGCTTTTATGAGCTGTATTCCCTCCCAAACCCGATTATATTCTCCCGCTGTGTTGGCAACCTGCTGAGAAAGGGAGAGATTCGGAGAGGGGAATGGAAAACTATATTGTGCCTGTGTGCATTCAATTAGTGTGTCAACTGAGGTGAGTGTGTGTGTGGGTTTGATAAAAAGCCAAATGGCTGGGCTCCTAGCCAGTTTGTTTATGGCCATGGAACTAGACTCATAATTGCATTGTTGCCGTTGTAATTACGGGCAAACATGCAGTTAATTAAAATCATTAAAATGCCTTTGAGCCAAAACATCAGACAGCAGCAGCTGGTAATTCTACTGCTTCTACACCGGATCCTACTGCTCCTGCTGCTCCTGCTGCACCTTCGTTATGTCAACTGGCATGCCCAATGGAATGTGAAACGTGGCACAGCCTGACGACAGTCGACAGGCAACTGCTTTAATTTCCGACACACGCCAACCAATCCTTACAGGCAGGATACACATAGTATATATATATACTTAACAGACTGTATGTAAGGGAACGAAAATGAGAGACATCAAGTCTTAGTCGAAGCCTTAATGCTCTTACCTTTTCATTCATTCCTCAAATTTCTTTCGATTTGAATTTATAAATCTTCCTTACAATATTCTAGAAAAGATCCTAACAACTTTGTTTACAATAAATTTACTCCGTTTTATTATAGTGCCAGGCACTAGTTCAAAATAATAACAATACAGTCCAACTTCCATATGACAAACTTCAGTATAATGAAGTTTTCTATATAACGAATTTATTTCCAGAACACTGCAACTTGGTTCAATCAAAAACGCATGCTATATTACGAATTTAGAATAACAAAGAATTTTCTTGTCCCCTTAAGATGCGTTATAAGGAAGTTCGACTGTAATATCCACATAGCTTGTCCCTTTTCGTGAACGATGACATAGTCAGGACCTTGGGTCGTCTGGCACGTTTTGTTGCTTTTTTTTTTTATCCCACTAATAGATTTATTTTGATTAACGACGATTGGATAAATGATTTAAGTTTGCCTGTTAAGCCAACATTTGTTGTCGACACGGCAATATCAAATGTCAGACATACTATATATATATACTATAAATCAAATATCCGACTTAGTTAGTGCGCCAAAATTGACATAAAAATCTCGTTAAAATATTGCTCAATATTTAATGTAGGATAAAAACATTTTTGCACTACTTTTAAAAATATGCTAAAAGTGCTGAATAAATTTTACCTTTGAATTGATAATAATAAGAGAACATGAACCAACCGAGCAAACTATTTGCAATAATATTATATTACATCAATTCAATGTCAAGGAAGGCAACATATTGCATTTTGGTGAGCCTCATTGGCAAAGTTGATTATTATTATTATTATAATACAATGTCGTTGTCATGACAAGCATTTCTATAATTAATGAGTTTTGTCTGGCCATTTCGGACATTGCTTTCTGTCATACAAACTGCTTTTGCAGCTGTTTGTTTATTGAAACGGTTGGCATACGTGTAAGGAGTTGAGTGTGTCCTTGAGTATCCTGAGCTATATAACTCAAGAGCTTAAAGAAGCAGACAAGTGTCCGTTTCGGCCATGGCAATCAAATATTTACAGTATTTCGGTAATTGAAATTGGCGCCTGGCCAGGAACGCAATTACAATTTTATGACTACTGAATATGAAAAGGTGCTGTATAAGTAATTAAGTACTTAGCGCCCTCCTCCCACTGTGCGTTTTATGCTCAAACACACATTTTAATTGTCGAATAAATGTTGTGGAAATAATTCGCACCAAGACTTCGAAGAGAAAGCATTAAGGAAACGACTCAGAAAATGTGCAACGTCAGCAAAGCTATAAAGGAAACATTCGAAACAAGTGAGACGAGGAGTGGAGTTAAAACAACAGAAAGAGAGAGAGAGAGAGAGAGAGAGAGAGAGTGAGAGAGAGAGAGAGAGTGGTTGAAGGACGAAGAAAGTATCAAATGACAAAAGTGGACATAAATGAGCTAAGATGTTTTCTAATAAGCAACAACAAATAATATAAGAGGGAACTATAGACATCAAGGATGAGAGGACAAAAGCAGGTAAGCAGGAAGGGAA
This sequence comes from Scaptomyza montana, assembly GCA_018904305.1. Taxonomy (NCBI): domain Eukaryota; kingdom Metazoa; phylum Arthropoda; class Insecta; order Diptera; family Drosophilidae; genus Scaptomyza; species Scaptomyza montana. Next base: position 3,058,827 of record JAEIGR010000005.1, on the reverse strand, counting down.
GCCAAGAAAATGATATTTAACTAGTTTAGATGATAGGTTAAATGGGTAATTAATGGGAAAAAAGAACCGTTAGGAGTAATGAATTAAGTTTGTAGAAAGAAAGAGCAGTGAAATGTCTTAGATAAAGTTTATGTTAAAGCTTTATAAGCAATCTTAAAGATGTTAGACTATTTTAGGGATCTTTAACGATTTCATTTGCAGATATTAGTGTAATTTTTTTTTTTTTATCATTTATAATCAAACCCTAAGATAATTGCGTTGCCCTTGCAGCATCATCAAAGATGGGCCCACTGCTGATTGTAAAGGAAAACAAGAAAAACAGGCATAAAGTGAAAAATAAAGCCACGTTTATGAGGCCCCCCAAGCAGGTGGCGGCGGCGTCGGCGTCATCTTCTTTTTTCTTAACTTCTCAGCTGGGGAGCTGTGAATACAAAACTTGCTGAGCTGCTACTGCTGCTGTTGGGTCGTTTTTTGTTATTTTGCCCAGGCTAAATTGATGGCAAACAGTATTTGGGGCAGCTACCGAACGTCGTCGTTGTGGCTTTTGGCCATGTTGTTGGTTTTAGTCATCTGCTTCTTCTGCTTTTGCCAGTGGCAAACGAAATAAAAGGAAGCTTTTAGCAGATACTTTACGCAAATCCCATGAGAAAACATTGGCCCACTTGCAGGATGTCGACAAAACAAGAAGAAGAAGAAGAGAATGATGGAGGCAAAAACCGACAGTGCATCATTAAAAGTTAAAAAAGGATTTTTAACGGATTTGCAAGTTTTTCTGTCTATAGACAAACATAAACCATTAATTTGCATATAAGAAGAGCAAGACGAAAAGAAAAATTTCCACAAGATTCAATTACTGAAAAAAATTTGTGCACTGAGAAAAATAAAGCAAACATAAGAAATCATTTTGCATGCAATTTACATTGCAATGGATTATAATCCATAACTAAATTATATTCTTGAACATTCTGAACAACATTACCCAAGAAATATTCATTTACTAACTAACTTAAAGAACTATGTCAAAAGCCGATGGAAGTATTAAATAAACTAGAAACGCGTAAGAAACAAAGGATCGACAGGATCAAAAGCATTCACTCTCACTATTACCCTCCAATCTCCTCACACAATCCACATTACATGCGCTCACTTTTTCTCTCTTGATCTTCCACACAAATACAGATTAAATTTCGGTCGAAGTTCTTTGCATCAATGCCAATGCCCAATGAACTAGAAAATTCTTCTAAGTCCCCTTGAATTTGGGTATAAAAAGATCTAAACTTAAGAATCGGTTGACTTTCAAGTAGTTCGCATAGTTGGCTCACTCGTTCGGTCCTTTGCGTCCTTCTGTCGTTGTCCTTGAGTTGTGCTTTGGTTTTTTGATTTTGTTTTGCTGCAACTTGTGCCATGGATTAGCTAAATGCAGGCGTTGCCTCACTCTCCCCTGCCTCTCTTTGCCTTGTTCTTGCTTTGTTTGTGTCATGCAAGTAAGCTAGGCTAAAACCCTTTAGCTTCCCTTCATCTCAGCTGCGTCTCTCTCTCTCTCTCTCTCTCTCTTGCCACAGTCATTGTGTTTTTCGTTTTTGTGCACTCTTCAAGCTTAATATTTCGCCTTCTTGCGTTTTTATGAGCTGCTCAAACTTGGCTCGTTTTCTGTGTTCTGTTTTCTGTTTTAGTTTTTTTTCCTTTGCACCTGGTGTTTAGCTTATTTTTACCTGCATTTATTTTCTCTGCCTCGGCGATGTCGAGTCCTGACGTTGATGGCGCTTTAAGGCCGTTTTTAATGACTGCAGAAAGTTGTTAAATGGGGCTATGTTTGTATGCATGTATTGCTTGTGCAGCACAAGAATTTAATCGTAGCTAATTAAATCTAGCCTAGGCTCAATTTGATGGCATTTAACAGAATTGGTTTGGTAGGAAACCCTTAAGCCAGCAGAATATTGTACCCTTTAACTGTTAAGCAATTTCAGACTTTTTAATTACTTAAACATACAAATTGCCTCTTTAAACAATTTGAAAATCTATTTGAAATTGCTTTCAAAGTGCTTGTAATTTACACAGAAACTATTGTTGTTGGAGGGAGGGAGGGAGGGTTTCGTTCCCAAGTCATAAAACAGCGGAAAGGAAGTGCAGCCATTTCTGGCGCATCCTGCAGCTACAACCAACAACGAACATCCTGCTGACCAACAGCAGCAACAACGTTCGGCAGGGATGGCCAGAAATTGTACAATTTCGCATAAGCGCCGCCAGAATGCGGCGGACAAAGAGGTGGTGGATGAATTGGGTTGGTTGGTGAACAGGAAAAGAGTCGACCAACAACCCGTTTGCAGTTGGAACAATAACAACAGTTACTGTAACTATTACCAAGTTTTATTTGCTGCATCTATTGCCTGATTCATTTTGAACGGGTTGGGTCAATAGATTTAGCAGAATCTCTCTCCCTCTCTCTCTCTTTCTCACTCTGTCTCAACAAATCAAATAGCGGAAAACTTTTATTTTGCAAGTTTTGCAGCAGGCTAAAGTCGGATACCGACCGAGTCGGGTTTCGAGCCAACGCCCAATGTCTTGGGGCCCATAAATAAGTTGCAAATTGCATGCTTGGCTGGACTCAATCGGGCGCATCCGAGGGACCCCAAACCCCCACAGTCCCAATGGACAGCATTGAAAATTGATGACATTGTAGCTAAAGCAAGCTCCAATTGAACCTTCCGATTCGAACCATCCCAAGTAACAGTCCTTCGATTGTTTCGTAGAATTATTCTGTTTATTCGTTAATTATTTCATTAACGGCCCATTGAGCAAGCTTACTTCGCCTACTCCTCCTTGAATAATTCCAGTGTTTCGCTGATTTTTGTACATAATGAGAGCTTGTTGGGGTTACAATCGAGTGTGTCTAATGGGAATTGAGAGGGCGCGATTCCGACATTGTAACTAAAATTGTGCAATGGACGGGAATGTGGAATGCCACAAAATGGATTACATTAGCGAAAGGTTGAGTGGATTCATTTCCAGCCACAGACAATCTACGCAACGTTAATGCAGCCACAAATATCTATCTGTTCGAATGGATTTTAATTAAAATGCTTTTGGTTTTTGTTTTTGATTTTGCGCTTTGAGCATGTCAATTGGGAATAGAAAGTGAATTGGGTTGCATTTGAGGATTACATCACAATTAAGCAACAAATAGTTTAGGTTTGACTTTACAAAGCTCAAAAGTCAGATCGATAATTGAGGTTAGGATCCAATAGGAATACAAATAGTTTCGGTTTGACTTTCAAAAGCTTTAAAGGCAGGCATGTAGATTGTTAGAAAATAAATTTACATTAAATTTCTATGAATTCTTAAATATTTTCTAAAAGTATTTCTTTACCTATGCAATTTAATTACTTACCAGCTTGCTGAAAGTTTTATATCAACATATAAGAGCAGTCTACAAATACTCAAGAAACTTTAAGCTTCAGCTGCAAACAGCAACCAGCTTAGTCGTCTCAGGACTCGGCAAACCTCTCCCCCAGTGTGTGCTATGTGCAAAATCCATTTGTATCTTTTATGCTTCTCGACATTTGCCTTCTGCAAACAAAACCGAGTCGAACAGAACGAATCGACGAGCTGTGTGCATGAGCTCGATTGCCAACAATAATAAACATTATTATAACTATGTCCATGAGCACTTTATGCTGACTCCAAGTCTCTTAAGGCAGACCATTTCAGAGTGCCAGGACTTCCAATGCACGAACTGAAGATGAAGACTCTGGCTTAGTCGAGCGAAGCGTTTGGCATAAAGTTTCATGACGCTAAGTGGATGATTATTTGCGATTACACGACATCAAGTGCGGGCTAAGGAAAAGAATGGAAAAAAACAGGAAACTGATGCCAACCGAGCCGCAGCAAATCCTTGAAACAAAGGACATGACCACCACACATGTCTGCCTCTTTGTAAGTGTAATTCGATGAAGGCAGCGAATGGACGCGATTCTGGATTGACAAGGGTACACTATGGAGAATACGTAAGCCAGGAAAAAACAAATCAAAGTTTTGCCATCAAGAAATAATTTCTAAAAAATAAATGCGTAATTTCTGTGCAGTGTATATTATGCAAAAGTGTAAAAGTCTTAAACCAAAAACTTTTTGATTAAAGTCCGATGTTTACTTTTGACTATTTTGTATCTGCATATTCATTGCAAAGATTTGTTTGTTCTAAGACTGGATTTATTTTTTCAAAAAGCATTCTTACTTGTAACGGATTGGTTTGTAATATTTAATTTATCTTCTTATAACTTGGAAAACTTTTCTTGTGCTAAACTTAACTTTAACGTAAACGAAACTTAAACTTCAGCTCACTCAAGTCTAACATAAACTTAGACAAAAACTTGTAACATTTGATTTAAAACTTAAACTTGAGCTTAAACTTAGTTTGAACTTTTGCTTTTAAATAATATATTTAATTTTTTTTTAAGTGTAGTGCTGATGACGACAAGAGCAAAGCCAGTACAAATATGCGGGACAAACCGAATCGCTTTTAACTCTTTCAACCTCACACCCCCATCTCTCTCCCTCTCTTATTATTCGCCACTTTCGCTTGTCCGGCAATCGAAAAAGGCCACGCAGCATCCACACTTAACTGCTGCTCCTCTGATGATTATGTGTTAATGGGCCGCGTATAAGCGTTATTTTATATTGATCGCCAAATTGGCTGCTAACACATGATTTATGGTTGGCAATTACTAACAAAAAAATATACATTACTCACTCAACTCTTGCTTGACCCGCAGCCGAATGGACCGAGAACCAAAAGAGAGCAAGAGACAAATTTGCCCATAAATGCAACTCGTAAATCTTGTTTGCAAGCGTGGTACAATAGTTTATTTATCTTTTCCTTTTCTTTCCTTTTTTTTTTGTGGAGTTGCCAGCGCCAAAAAGTCATAAACAAGCAGTACCCGAACCATTCGCTTTGTGCCGCTGACGCAACACGCAGTTTGCCCCAAATAAGTATGCAGCATTTTTTTGCCAATTGAAAAAACAAACAAAAACAATATAAAAAGTCATACAATATTAGTTAAGCAAATTTACTTAAAACTTTTAATATAACAAAAAAATTTAAATGCACTTTTTTAATGAAAAACAAATTTAATTATGTTAAGCTTCCAAATGTTGGCAACAAATTCCCATCGATATTCGGTTCTTGGAAGAGGGAAGGGAAATATAAATCATACGGCTGCGACTTCAATTTAAGAAATTAATGCCGAGTTTCTTGTATGACAGAGTGAGAGGAAGAGTGAGAGAGAGAAGCAGTGGCAGTTGACCAGCTGCTTTGGAGCTATGGCAAAGTCTGATGCGGAAACGGAAGCCGTGCGCAAACAAAGCGGAGAAAATTCGAAAAGAAAAAAAAGCATCAAGAAATTACAGCTGGGGTAAATAAGACGCAGATAAAATGCCTTAACATTTTGTTAATAACATAGAAAACTGAACTGAACATAATTCTATGAAAAAACTTGATGCTTATTTAGTAAAAAACAAAACTTGAATGCTTTAAGAAGAAGACTAAATTCACAATTTAGTTAGTAATCAGCTATTGCAAAACTGAGTTGAGTATTTACTTTACACACTTAGCAACCAGTTTATAATACCCATTGAAAGGGCATACACAGAAAGAAAACAACAATAGAAACGGCAACTCAAGTTCAGACAGCGTGGCCAATATCTAACTAAAGCCCATCTGCGCCAAGTTTCTTTTCTTTCTTTCTTTGCGCACCTTCCGCCGAAAAAAAAAAAAACCTCTTGTCCGTCTTTATCTAATTTGCTGCTGTTGTTCTTTGGGTTTATCGTTTTAACGGCATTTGCTGAGACTATAAAAGCAGAAAAGCTGCAAAAGCAAAGCCTTAATATATTATGTACCATATATATATGTAGAGGGTACATTTTGTTTCTTACGATGGAATGTGGCGGATTTGTAGCTGGCGTTACGGTTAGTTAAGAAGCAAAAGTTTTCAATTTTCAGTTGTCTAGTTGTTCTTGTTGTGGTTGTAGTCAAGCTTCATTAGCCGTTGATTGATAGGGTAAGAAAGGACGCATTAGAAAATCAGGTAACATTTAGCGAGGCAGCAAAATGTGCTTCAAAAAAGTTTTCGCTAATGCTGATTTGTAGTTGGTAATCTAACAAAATGCTTAGAACGAATAACTTTAGCAAAGATTGAAAAGCTTAAACCTAAAATAAATATTGTATTAAAATACTTTTCTAGGTTTACATCCATTATTAAATTGCATATCATTTAATCGTCTTAAGGAAACAAACGATAACTGTACCTTTTTACAAATTTTTGGCCAACTAATTTTCTTAAGCTCAAAAGTCAATTTTGTTTCGGAAAAGTTAAAGAAAAGCCTAATCTACTATTAAATTATGTAAATAAGTTTGTTATTTGTTTGTTTGGGTTTTCATCTTACAGGAAATTGGCTTGAATATTTTAAGCAATTTTTGCTGCTTTTGGAAAACTAAACTTTAAATTCCACAATGCCTATTCAGACGTAACGAATGCTGAGATTATTGATTGTGTTAAGGGTGTGGTTCTTTGAACCCCCCTCGCATTTAGTTTTCTACATACTATATATGTTTATGTAAAGTCAAAGAATTCTTTGTATACAGAAATTAGCATAATGACAGCATCCAACCCTTTTGCAAAAGTCGCACAATAACTGTGTCGTCTGTGGGCTTAGGGGAGGTGATGAAAGGAGAATGCTTTTTGCTCAGTGCAGGTGGGCAGACAGTTGTTATACACCGTTAACAATTAGTTTGATATTCATTTAAATGATTTAAAACTTTATTTTATTTATTAAGATGTTTTTTTTTTAGAAAATCCAATAGCAATGTTTAACAAATTGTAGAATATTATAACATAAGGTTTCCCTAATTTGTACAGTGTACATAACTACAGGCCATAAGCAACAATGTTCCGAAAAAAAAGCCCAAGCTTTTTGGCGTCATAATAATTTCGTTGCGTTTGTTATTTTTTGGGCCTGATGAAGGATGAAGGCCCGAAATGTTCCCCCAGCATTACTTTATTTTTATTACCAAGCAAACACGATGAAAGCCAGAACCCAAAACCGTTGGCTCAACCACAGCAAATGCTGCTCATCAAAATTGTATAAGCTGTTGGGAATGGGAAGGGATTTTTGTTTGTTGCTATTTTTTTTTTTTTTGTGCAAAAGTAAAACCAAACAAAAGCATGCCAAAAATTATCTCGGTCACTTTTCAAATGCACGCACACTTAGCAAACAAACCGGAGAAGAGCTCTACCTCCTCCAACCCCTGGAGCCACTGCATACACCCACTAAAAAGAAAGCAAACCCCCCATTGAACCCACATCCTTAACAGGGTCAATGGTCTTGGCGCTCGTACTATAGAGAAGCACTTGAAAGTTTTATGTTGTTGTTTTTGTTGTTGCTGTTGAATGTTGCGGCACACACAAAGTTGACAACACTGTTTACCTAATGTACCGTTAAACTGCACACTTAATGACGTTGTCTTTTCTATTCTTGGTGGTATCATTATCTCCCTTAAGTCAGTGCAAATGATTTTCTTAATTTGTTTTTAAGGGTTTGAGGTCTAAAAAGCGAAGTTTGAAAATGTGGTTAACATTGGTAAGGTTCAAAGTGTAAGCTCATTAGATTTAAGATTCATTTTCATTTAATAAAAATTCTGTTCTCCATTCTTGTTACAAAAAAAAAAGAAGCAGATTATGCATTTTGGATTTAAAATAAGATCTGCTCATATTGTTCAATTTGCGCTTGGCCTACATACAACTGTACAAAACAAACTTTCACCTCATCCAACTTTTTTCATTAACAACATAAAAATAAAAACAATAACTGCAAAAGCCTATAAGCTTTTCTCGCTGTGAGATCATTTTACCTTTTTTTTTAAATCAAAAATATATGCTACGTCAAATGCTGCATCCGCGGTCATAATTTAAATTCAATCATGTGTGTGTGTGTGTAAGAGATTTTAAGTTTTTACCTGGAATATGCAAAAAATGAAACCTTTATCTGCTGTTACAATGCAGATGATATTTTACCTTGCCAACGAGTAAGGACGTTTAAAGCAAAAAGTATAATAATAAAGTCCTTGACAACAGCCACAGCATACGCATGCCACGCCCAGCCCTCTTTGCCCCTCAAACCTGGGCACTACAATTTTGCAGGTTAAGGTCACCTCTCTCTCTCTGTCACGTTCTCTCTCTTCCTGTGTGGCCATTATTCTATGCTGCAGACACATCCGCAACTAACAATGGCAATGGAATGCAGGCAGGCTGGAAGAAGGCAGAAGGGCATCCACTGCCTGTTCCTAAGCCCTTGCCTGGGACCGCCATCCGTGACGTTTAGCCGTATACCGATTTATAGCATACGTCGAGCGCATCTGCTTTTGCCTTGAGGCGATTTCAAGGCAGCTCTGTGGATTGCACTTGTTTATGTTGTCATTAGTGCAAAAGATCCGACATATTTCGCTATACAGTCAAGAATTAGCGCTGACGCGTTTTATATTTTTTAATCACTTGTATTTCATATATGTAACTAGGCAGACATACTACACACTGTGAGCATTAAAATGAACGCACAAAAGACATTGTTTGAATGTCACTTATATTTCAAGTGCCGGAGCTTGGCTGTGGTTTAAAATCTTACAAAAATCAAAGTCAATGCCAGTTGGGCAGAAGGTCAATAGCTAAACAAATATTGTGGTGGCAGCAGATATGCAAACGCTAAAGACTCGTCGACAATATAAGACTACAGCTATAGAGAATACGAACTTTTTAAAAACGCGCGGTCACATGACAAGCAACCCTGCTTGAACTTTAACATTTCAATGGGATTTTAATAACGCGCTTCTTATTAAAGTAGCCCTGTATGGGACATAACTATCGATATATATAAATATCGAACATCGTTCAATTCACACATACTTGTCGCAGTTACTAAAAAACAGTCACGGCTACATCATAAATCGCTACACAGCACTAAGTAACTGGTATTTGTATAACCCTCATCTCTATTCTGACGCGTGCTCTTTCTTTCCTCTTGCTCCAACATGGCTGATCAGGTAAGAATGCAAAAATGTGTTCAAAATTAAATAAAATACAACATTAAATGCGCTGCTATTAAATAAAAGCCATGTAAAGTGTGAAGTTAAGTGCTTTGTAAGTGCAACAACACCATCGCTGGTACACCGTAAGCACTATGAGTGGATTGTTTGGCAAAGTCAAATTTGCAGCAAGGGCAGCCAGCATTCAACCTAACCACACTTTTACGCATGCTGTGTACGCTGTAGACGATGTCTCACAATCGGAGTTATTTATTATTATTGTTATAGCAAATGGAACGTGCGTTTTGCAAACAAAGCTCAGTGCCGTCAACGCGTCGCAAGAGTGCCAATGGCAAGAAGCGCATGCGTTTGCATCGTCAGATTGGCTTAGGTTTTAAAACTCCCGCTGAGGTAAAAGTTCCTATATTAATTGAACTAATGTTGCGCCCTTTTCGTTTTTTGTTTCATTTCCACGCCCTGCTTGCAACCACACCTGAACCTGCCTGTACTCCTTGACCCTTGTGCTAAAAACAGAACGAGCGCGCCTTCCAAAAGCAGTTCGGTGTTAACCTAAACCGTAAGGTGAAACCTGGCATCACCAAAAAGAAGGTGCTCCGCCGCTACCGTGATGTTGGTCTCGGTTTCAAAACCCCACGTGAGGTATGCATGAATCCATGCCATAGACCAAAAAACCCTTGCTAGCTGTTACTTCTGGGCTAAAAGTTCATACTAGCTAGCTGTTACTTCTGGGCTAAAAGTTCATACTAATGCTCTCTTATTTCTTCAACAGGCCATTGAAGGCACTTACATTGACAAGAAGTGCCCCTGGACTGGTGATGTAAGAATCCGTGGCCGCATTTTGACCGGTGTTGTGCGTAAATGCAAAATGCAACGTACCATTGTCATTCGCCGTGATTATCTGCACTTTGTGCGCAAATACAGCCGATTCGAGAAACGTCACCGCAACATGAGCGTTCACTGCTCACCCGCGTTCAGGTATGTTTGTAGAAGATTACTCCTGCTTCCTTATACGCTTAATTTATGCTAGCTCTTAAAAAACTTGAAAAATAGCATAAAGGTAGTAATTCATTATAGTGATGATAAAATCATGACGGTCTTCATAAAACAAATTGCTGAAGCAACTTGACTCTTTTTACGAAAAACGTAAAAATACTGATAATTAAAACATTACCTTTTATGCTAAGATACTTTCGAGATCACTTTCTAATTGATAACTTCTTGGTTTTATTGCAGAGATATTGAGCATGGCGATATCGTCACCATTGGCGAGTGCCGTCCACTCTCAAAGACCGTGCGCTTCAACGTATTGAAAGTCAGCAAGGGTCAGGGCGCCAAGAAGAGCTTCAAGAAGTTTTAAGTGAAGGACATCCACTACGGAAAATAACAATATTTGTAGCATTATTCTTTGGGAATAAAACAAAAAAAAATGTAAATTTAATACAATTTTTAATAACTTCTTAGATTCTAATTTCAGCTTTACAGGCTCTTAAGAATTCGGAATTGTAGTAAATCAGGTGTGTATTTCATTAATGTTGGATTACAAATTTTTTAGCGTATTCTTTGATGATAAAATCATGACGGTCTTCATAAAACAAATTGCTGAAGAACCTTGACTCTTTTTACTTACTGTAAAAAACTGAATTTTATCAACAGTTTCACGCCCGTCGAAGAAATTATTTATTTTATACTAAATGTCGTGTTTTTATATTTTTATTTGCAGTTTTTGAACGTGTCTGTTTGGGAAGACTTCAAGTATAAATTTTATTCTATACAGCTTATTCTATAAATCTGTTCCAGAGTTTAATAAAAAATATCTGAATTTAAACTTCTATCGCATTATTGTATATTTACTTGTTTAATTAGTGGAATATTACGAAAAGCTTGTTTGTGTAGATAGCAACAAAACAAATGTTGGCTCACTATCTGGTTTGAATTGCGCGCCGCATAAAGTGCACGAGCAAGATGCAAAGCGAATGACTTGCTAATCGATAGTCTGGCAACGCTGGACAACTCTCAGCTGTTGCACTGCACTGGCAACACTCGCAGACGCTAAACAAGAAAAGAAAAATAAGCAAAATGGAAACAGCGGGTTCTGGTGCAGAAATAGGTAAAAATTCAACAGATTTACAATAAAAACTAGCAAAATTTCACATTGGCCAAATTTCCTTGATATCGGCACAAAAATCAAGTGAATTGGTCGCTTGAAAGCAAGTTATTAAACTGTCAATCAATTTTTCGCATATTTTTTTATGCAGAGCTCCTTGAACGCGTTTTATTGCGTCTGGGTAATGCCGATACCGATGACAAGCTGGAGGTTACTGTGGGCAAGTTTCTAACGCCAGTGATACTTAAAATCAATTCGCCCCATAATGCGGTGCGCACAAAGGTAAAATTAACGCGACTCCGGCAGCTGTGGCATGACTCTGCACAAATTATAAGCAAAAACTAAGTAATACAATTGAGTTAAATTTGAACTACATAGGTTGTGGAGGTGCTCACACACATTAAACGGCGTGTTACCTCGCGTGGCCAGGTGCAGATACCTGTCGAGGCACTGTTGGACCAATATGCGGCAGAAGACAGCACCACATTCTTAAAGAATTTTGCCATAATATTCATTAGCATGGGATTTCCACGGCTGCCACTAGAACAGCAAACCGCGCTGGCCGCCAAAGTTTTGGGGTGTGAGGCTAAATTGGAGAACTATCAAGACAAACTCTTCACGCTCCTGCTGCCTATTTTGAGTGAAATGAAAATACCTGACGATCCAGCACAGCGTGCAGAGCTACTTAAGATCAAGGACAAGCCAGTAATTAGTGCTTGTTTCTTGGCCTTGCTGCAGGACGTGCTTCTGTTGCCGTACGGCATCACACAGGAGCAGGATGTGCCACCCGGTCTTAGTCCATATAGTTTCAAGCGCGTTATTTCAAACAATTGGCGTGCCGAGGAGCTGGAAAAGATCAAGAAGGGTATTGTGCGTTTCCTCTGCGCCAGCGTTTTCAGCGACAATGAAATTTTTGTGTTACTCGTGGTCGCCTCAGCTGATACGCGTTTTAGCGTCGCCACGCCAGCCATTGCTGAGCTAAGCAAACTATGCACTATGCTGGATTTTAATAGTGCAGCTGTCACTTCACCTCTCTACACTTTGTTTATTGGCAACCAGAGTCAGGTAGCAGACCGTCAGACACGTCCCTGTTGCGCCCGTGTGCGCCAGAAGTTGCTGCAGTATTTGATCAAGTGTCGCAGTAAGGGCATCAATGTAGGGAAGGGTCTTCAAGTTATCTTCGATGGACTCTTTGGCACCAACACGAATCAAAAGTGCAAAGTACTTGCATTGCAGTTTACGGAGCTTGTTTTAAGAGAGTGAGTAAACACCAACCCATAGCTACCAATAACTTACAACTCCGTTTTATTTTTAGTGGTCCACGCGAGGTGGTTTCTAAGGTATCAAAAGTTATGCTCACCGGCATCACCAAAGTAATTGGACGCGACACTGTGGAACCAAATGATGTGCAAAATGCGGCATACTCGGCATTGGCACAACACGCACGTAGCTTTCCGCAGGATGTTAGTCAGGATCTGAAGCTGGTGTTGGGCTATTTTAATAATTTGGCTACTTGTACACCAGATTTGCACAGTTCAATACGTGAGGCATTGGTCTCCATGGCGCCTGCTTTTGCTTGGAAAACCAAAACCAAATCGGATGCTATGGATGTGGACAATTCTGGCTGCGATGCATTCCAAGTCCAGTTAGATGGACAGCAGCATCTATTACTTGCTATGCTGTTGGACAATGCTGAGTCTAAGATCCAGATTGTCCAAAATGTGACAAGCGTCTTTCTCACTAGCTGCTATCCGGAGTTTTACGCACCAGCGCGTTATTTGCTGCTGCTCATTGCAGGAGAACGGTAAGAAATGTTCATTAATAAAGCGTATCTTAATTACCATATATATAACATCCTCAGTAACTCGCTGCGTGAGAATGTAACCACTTATTTGTATGGCACTTCAAAAAAGGATCATGTCAACTACAGCATGCTATCCTCCATTGAGCAGGCGGGCAAACACACAAGTGAATCCATTAGCGATTTTAATCATCTCTCGCTGGAACAGCGTCGTGTGGTGCTGCCAAGTTTTCATGTCATGATGGCCCATGTGCATGATATGGCCAATAAGCGTTTAAAGAAGAGCAACGCCTGCGTTATTTACGGTCGCACCAAGCTCCCTTATAGCCTGGAGGTGTACGAGGAGATGCTCGACTATTTGCGGCTTTGTTTGTGGTATTCGGCAGGCATTGTTGCAGCTCCCGGAGATGAGAAGTATACGCATGAGCTGCGCAAATATATTATCATTAACTACGATGAGGAGGAATCGAACGCAGTGCATCAATATCTACTCTTCGTACAACGTGGTGTAGAGGCAAAGCGCAGTAAGTAATTTTTTTACTGTTATATTAGTTATTAACTCAATCATATTTTTGATTTGCAGCTGAATCGAGTCTTTTGTGTCTATATGATCTGCTTAATGCGGCACCCGAGTTGTTTGCTTCTAAGCAGTTGCATTTGCTTGAACCGCTAAGTAATTCTCTTAAGGATGTCTCTGAAGTGATGCGTATTAATGTCTCACAAATCTATGGCATTCTCTGGGCCTATGGTCTGCCGGATGATAGGTTCGATTCTGAGGTGGGTGATTGTCTGACTAGTTTATCTCAGAAAACACTGGAACACAAACATGGCTGGTTGCTGGTCTTGGGTCATGCATTCAATCGCAAAATAGAGCAGATAAAGCAACAAAATTCGACCAAGGATTATTTCAAGTGGCCGCAGTTTATAAATGCTGTCAAGATTATATGTGAGTAGTATATATGTATGAGTAGTATACAATTCAGACTTATTATCCTAACTCTTTTAATATCCTCTAGCTAAAATGCTATGCGAAACTCAGTGGCTTCTTGTCTCGGCGGCAGTTAAATGCACCTCAATGATTGGCAAAACGGTGGAGATACCCAATGTGCAGGTGGAAATCCAAGTGCAGTGCAACGACAAAAACGATGATGACGACGAAGAGCTAGCCGAATACAAGAACATAGAGGCTTCCACCAAGTTGATAATTTTCGGCGTGGTCTTTCAGCTGCTTCGAAGCACTTCATTCCGTCAGAAGATTCGTGAGGAGGCTGCCAAATGTTTGGGTTACTTGGCGATTGGTGATGGTGCGCACTTTACCAAACGCAATCTGGATAAGTTTCTAACGTTGGCAAAAGTGCAAAAGGACGCAGCTCTTAACATTGCAATCTCAGAGGCCATTGTAATTACATTGTGTGGCTATGATGTTAATAGAGGTCCACCGGCAGAAAATTTTCAGAATGTTCACTGCACCGATGCGGACTTTGAGCAGTTTCTCAATGCTTTAATACGTTTGGTACCCGAACCCAATCCTCAATCGCGTCAAGCCATCTCAGTGTGGCTGCTGGCCGTGGTAAAGCATTGCAGCAATCGTCCAGCGGTGCTCAGCAAAAAGCAACTTTTGCAGTTTGCATTTACCGAACTTCTGTCTGATGATAGCGGTAAGTTTGCTTTAAATTCTATGAATTGTTGTGACTTATTCTTTTTGTTCATCACATTACAGAATTTGTGCAGGATGTAGCTTCGCGCGGTTTGGGCCTTGTTTACACGCTGTCTGATTCGGGTAGTCAAACGGAGTTGGCCAACTCGCTGTTGGATCAGTTGATTGGAGGTAAACGGCAGGTGAATCAAGTCTCTGGCGATACGGAACTTTTTGCCGAGGGCATGCTAGGCAAGACACCAACGGGTGGCAATATAACTACCTATAAGGAGCTCTGCTCCCTCGCCAACGATCTCAACCAACCGGATATGATCTATCAGTTTATGCAGCTGGCCAATCACAATGCCGCGTGGACCAGCAAGCTGGGAGCTGCATTTGGATTAAAAACGTTGTCAGCGGAATCGCGTCAACAGATGCAACCATATCTAGGCAAGATTATACCACGTCTTTATCGCTACAAATACGACCCAACGCCAAAGATACAAAATTCAATGATATCCATATGGGATACGATTGTTACCGATTCCAAGGAGGTAACAGAGAAGTATTATTGGGAAATACTGCGTGAAATCCTCGATAATTTGACCTGTACGGAGTGGCGTGTGAGGATTGCATGCTGCCTGGCTGTAAGGGATTTGTTAAAGCGCCCCAATGGATTGCGATTGCGTACCGAGGAACAGTTGCCATCAACTGCAGTTCCAGACAGTCCGCGTCGCGTAACTCCAGACACCATGGAGGTGGATGAGCTACCTGAGCCAGAGCTCCGAGAGCTCTGGTTTCAACTATTCCGCGTCATGGATGATATTCATGAGGGCACTAGAATGACAGCACACGGCACTGCATCATTTTTAGGCAAACTCTGCGTTTTGGCTGCCTCCTCGGAGCATGGAAAATCTGGTACAGCTGTGGCTGCTTCCATACTACCCTATCTGCTGGAAACGGGTGTTGGTCACAAAGTGGCTGATATACGCAAGGTCAGCATTAAGACCATCTCGGAGATGATTGAGTCGTCTGGCGCACTAATTGCACCTCATCTGGCAACGCTCATACCTTGCCTGCTACGTGCCACTGGGGAACTGGAAAACACCAAGCTATCCTATGTGTCCACCCGCTTGGGTGCGGATAATGAGGCACAAGAAGCTGTGGATAGTTTGCGCGCCGAGGCAGCCAAATCCCATCACACAATGGAGACTATTAATAAGTGCGTGCGCTTCATTGACTTTCAGGTTCTGGAACGCATGACGCCTGAGCTGCTTGAGCTTATGAAAACCAGCGTCAATTTGGGCACCAAGATTGGCTGCGCTCACTTTGTTTGCTTAGTAAGTGAGCTGCATACAATTCTTTTCACATTTGGTCAACAACATAACTGTTTCAGGTGAGCATCCGTTTGGGCAAAGAGATGACGCCCTTGGTTGGCAAGTACCTTGGTGCCTGTTTTGGCGGCATTAAAGATCGGAATGTTACCGTGCGCAAATACAATGCCAGCGCCATTGGACATCTAATGGGCCTAGCTAAGGTAAGATAACTCCGTTTACTCATCCTATTTATAAGCTTAACAATTTAATTCTCCCACACACAGGAACAATCAATTAAGAATCTATTTGGCAAGCTAGATGAGCTGTATATGGATCAGCCGAGCAATCGTTCTATTGCTTTGACTATCCAATCAATTAACAAGCGTCATCATGAGTTGCTCAAGGATTATATGGATTGCCTGCTTCCACTTATCTTCTTTGGCATGCACGAGGAACAAACTGAGGAGAACAAGGCAAACATTGAATTGTGGAAGGATCTGTGGAGTGATATAAGTCCTGGCGATGCGGGCATACGTCTTAATTTGCACGTTATCATACCCAAGTTAGAGTCCTCACTTACAGATGCCAGCTGGTCACGCAAATCCCAGGCGGCAAATGTTATCCAAAACATAGCGATGCGTTTGAGTAACAGTCTTGAGCTCGGGGATCGTGTGCGCCTTATCAAGCTGCTACTTAGTGGCCTTCAAGGACGCACATTTGAGGGCAAGGAGCGGCTTCTACAAGCACTCGCCGCACTCTGCAAGAATCTTGATCGCCAGCATGAGATCTGCGAGAATATCATTGAGGCTGCAATGCGTGAAGCGCGCAAACAGGAGCCCATTTATCGCACTATGGCTCTGGGTGCTCTGGGCGATATTTTGGATGTACTTGAGGCCGATCGCTTTGAGGAGGTCTATAATATGATCTGGTATCTGCTGGAGAAGAAGGAATTGCGCGCCGCCGACTCTGATGATGATGATGAGCCTGGCTGCAGCAATGCCAGCAAAGATTTAACTGCTGATGAGCGCAATAAGCGCGCCCAGACACTCAACAAACTAAAGGAGGTCGTCTGGGAGACTTTGGGTAAATCATGGCCCAAACATGCCATTGTTACCCAACACAGATATCAACTCTTCTTTGCGGAGAACTGTACTACCATTCTCAGTGAGAGCACTCGTCCTGTACAGGTCAGCCTGCTGGCTGCTTTGACCAAGTATATTGAACGTCTCTATATTTTCGATGAGACAGCCAAGCTGCCTGAGACGCCACTGGAACGCAATAATCTCGAAAAGAAACCCAAAACGGAGACACCTCTGTTGCAGACACGTGAGGCGATTGTGCAGAAGATCTGCAGCGATGTGCTTGCTGCAGTTACACTTGCCGCAGGAGTGCCACACACTGGTTTAAAAAAGGAGGCACTCAACATTGTCCTGATGCTGATCAAGCGCTTGAGCCTGACCAGGGATCAGGCTACGCTGGCTCTGCTCAAGCAGAACTTTGAAACGAATTTGATCAAATTTCAACGTGATTCGGCGCCAGAGGTACGCTGTCGCATCAAGGACATAGAGGAGAAGCTGAGCAAACTGGACCATCCCAACTAAGAAACGTACATTTATTTGCATGCAATTCTCCCAGTGCATCAGGTGAAATAAATATTTTACAATCGGATAAAATTAAAAAAAAAATAACTTTGGAACAGGGTCTAATTGAGTTGTTTGTGTAATAAACAAAATAATTATAACTTATACTTAAAATGAATTATCCATTTTTTCACTGATTGTTTTCGCAAAAAAAATAATATTTGTACAGATACTTTTTGTATACCGATACGAACGCATAAAAAACAAATGCTATAAACGAAGCTTTAAATTTTTAAGTTGCGTGTTTTCTCGCGTGTAAACAAACTCGAAGTATTTTTGATTTTTCGGGTCATTAGACAGCTAGTTAGTAAAGTGTGTCGTACTTGCACGAAGTTTAATGATCATTATTATAAGACAAATATCACAGCCACTAAGTAATTTCTAGATAGATATATAATACTGTGGTTATTACAACTAAAGATCTCGACGGAAACGTAAATATAGCTCATCCAAAGACTCGAGCATAAAAGTCTGGGGATTAAAGCGTATTTTGTTAACGGTTTGATCACAGAGCTCCACGCGATATGATTTCAGAATATGAGCTACACCCAGCTTTAGCTGAAGTATGCCCAAACGGCTGCCAATACAGCCATGTGGACCCGCACCAAAGGGCATAAAAGTCATTGGAGTAATGCTTGCTATTTCCTGTGGAGCAAAGCGTTCTGGG
The DNA here is from genome assembly GCA_018904305.1 of Scaptomyza montana. Taxonomy (NCBI): domain Eukaryota; kingdom Metazoa; phylum Arthropoda; class Insecta; order Diptera; family Drosophilidae; genus Scaptomyza; species Scaptomyza montana. The sequence continues at coordinate 3,040,572 of JAEIGR010000005.1, read as the reverse complement.
TCAAAGTGCAAAGGATTTGGCCAGTACTGAAGAGACGATGAGAGAGAGAGAGAGAGAGAAAGGGTCAGGTATGAAATGTTTTAAATATATTGTATCGTTAAACACACCCTTTCATCTCGCTGCAGTCCCAATATTGATATATAAGCTGGCATACCGGCAGGAATAACAAAATCTACCAGCGGCTGCAGTGAGAAACCTTCCGCCTGGGTACACTCCCGATTTATGAAGGCAGCGGCGGGATAAAGACGCAGTGCCTCAAGGCAAACCATTTTCAGATAAGGCAACTTAATGGCAGTCTCATAACTTAAACTGGATGCAGCACCAAAGGCTGACTGCAACTCCTGCCTCAAGCGCTGCTGTAGAATGGGCTGCTTGGCCAGCTCGTAGAGCGTGAATCCCAGAAGCGCCGAGGATGTCTCAAAGCCGGCAAGCAGAAAGATGGCCGCTTGCGAAGCTATGAAATCCTGATGCTGGACATAATGTTTGGCTGAACGACTACCTTGGAGTTGCTGAAGATTATTAATGAGATCCCCGGACTGGGATTTGGAATGGTGCTTCACTAGTCTCCTCATAAACTTCGCATACTTCACGGAGAAGACCTTAGCCCTTAGTAAGCCCGTCCATTGTGGTAAGAAGAAGACGCTCATAAAATGGAGCACCTTAACGAAACCAGGCTTAAAGAGTTCCTTTGCTTGTTGCCGCAGCAGTGATTGATCCTGCCTTAGTCCTGACATATTCCAGCTGTAGAAGAGCTTCCCCGTCACATCGGTCGTATAAAGTTGACACATCTTACTCAAGGGTAGGACACGCTCTGCTTTACCACACATCTTCCTCTCGATATGCTGCTCCAGATCGCGCAGGACTTCCAAAATCAATGGATACATCCGTTCCTTCATTCGTCCACTGGTAAAGAGCTGCGACATGCATAGTCGACTATCTCGCCACTGGTGATATTTGGCCAGTGGAAGAGTCAGAGCACCCATGGGATCATGTACAGCGTCAGCGGCTTCATAGCGATTGAGGAAACTATTAAAATCCTTGACAAGCACCCGGCGAATAATCTCCGGATCACGTAGTATTAATGCTGGCGTTTGGAAGACAAAGAAACCAGCCAGCTTCTCCTCCTTAATGCGCTCATCCGCGTATATATTCCTAAAGAGATCCCCAAAGGAAATGTGCAAAAGGAGCAGTTGCCTAAGATGACCCAATGGCGTCCAGGAAGTGGCTGGCAAGTATGGTAGCTTTAGATGGCGAAAGTAGCTATAACTCTTTCTTAAATGAAGATAGCAGTAGAGTAGAGTGAGAAGCAGCATAAAAAGTATAAAGAATTGTAGCATTGTGGCTGTAAAGAGAAAAAGACGGGGATTGTAAGTTACTTAGAAATTCCTAAAAATACGAATGCTTTAAACGATTGGTTATCCATTCATCAACTACATAAATAGCCTTACCAAATTTCCATTTTCCTTTGATGAAATATGTATAAGCTGTAACAAAACATGTCCAAACAATAAAAAGTGAAATTCATTGAGAAACACAAGTGACCCTAGAGATAGACCCCTTGATTTCACAAAGCAGATTAAACCCTCAATGGATTATAATGAAACATAAGCATTCAGTAGCTCGCATCACCTTGCTGTGGAAAGATGGCATTTGGAGCACTACTGCTGTTCCTGGTGATTTTTGTGGTCAGTAGCTATTACTTTTTGCGACAACACTACGCCTATTGGATACGTCAGGATGTGCCACAGTTGCGTCCTACACTGCTGCTGGGCAATTTAGGTGGATTATTGAGTATGCGGAGCAGTCCAGCGGATTTCATTGGACATCTGTACAATCATCCGGATGCCCAGGATAAACCCTTCGTTGGCATCCATGTGTTCCATAAACCAGCGCTGCTTCTTCGCGATCCGGTATTAATTAAAAGGATTATGGTCAAGGATTTTCCTAAATTTTCCAATCGTTACTCCAACTCGGATTACAAAGGAGATCCACTCGGTTCCCAGAATATATTCTTCCTGAAGAATCCCGCTTGGAAGGAGGTGCGCTTAAAGCTTTCGCCATTCTTTACCAGCAATCGACTTAAACACATGTTTCCTCTGATCGATGAGGTCGGTTGCAATCTGGATGCGTATTTGAGGCAACAACCGCTTGACAATGAGAGAGCTAGGTGGTTCGATATGGAGGCAAAAGAGCTGTGTGCTCTTTTTACCACAGATGTAATTGCCACAGTCGCATATGGAGTCCAGGCGAATAGCTTCAGTCAACCAAAAAGCGAATTTCGTCGTCATGGGCGCGCTATCTTCCAATTTAGTTTGAAGCGAGCGGCAGAATTTACTTTGGTATTCTTCTTGCCACAACTGGTTCCCTATTTGGGCTTTAAGGTTGTACCCGCTGAACCCACAAAATTCTTGCGTAATACCATTAATTATGTCATTGCTGAACGAGAGAAAACTAAGCAATCAAGGAATGACCTAATCGACCTTCTCATCGACTTTAAGCGGAGCTCACAGGAAAATAAAAGTTCCGACAGTCAATTTGTTTTCGAGGGCGACATCCTAGTGGCTCAGGCAGTGCTCTTTTTTACCGCCGGCTTCGAATCCTCTTCGTCAACAATGGCCTTTGCTATGTACGAGCTGGCCAGGAACCCTACGGTTCAGCAGCGATTGCGGGAGGAGATCAAGAATGCATTGATTGCAAGTGGCGGACGTGTTACCCAACAGTTAATTGAGTCCTTGGAGTACATGCAAATGATATTGCAGGAGGTGCTGCGCATGTATCCACCATTGCCGTTCCTCGATCGCGAGTGCACAAGCGAGGATGGTTATCCTTTGTTACCCTTTCACAGCTTTCGAGTTCCCAACGGCATGCCCATCTACATTCCGGCATATGCTTTACATATGGATCCTCAGGTAAGCAAAGAAATATTTTTTTTTTCAACTATGAGGCTGAGCACATCCATCGTTCCTTGCAGTACTATCCAGAACCGCGACAATTTCAACCGGAACGTTTTTCCATCAGTAATCGTAAGCAGCACACACCTTACACCTATATGCCCTTTGGACTGGGTCAGCATGGTTGCATTGGAGAACGTTATGGCTTTCTACAGGCCAAGGTGGGTTTAGTTTACGTATTGAGGAACCATCTGGTGACCACTTCAGAGCGCACACAACGACGCATGAAACTGGATCCTAAGGCGATAATACTACAAGCTGATGGCGGAATACACTTGCGACTGGTGCGCGATTCCTTAGGTGTTTAGAAGTACTTACTTGGAATTGGAAGCTTTTTGGGAGAGTTTACCTAACAGCGGTTTGTTATAAACTAAGCTCAAGTTTCGCGTGTTTCGTCATTTTAAATTGTTTTACATCAACCAAAATCGCGAAATACCTTTTGATTGACTGCTTGCGTGTCAACTTTGAAGATGTTGAAGTTTCCCGTTAACTGATATTACAAACTAACTTGATTTTGTCGCACAATTACTCATTAACCCTTTAATAAGATTTAAACGGGTGCTACCTAATCTTATAATAGAGCTCTATTTTGTTTTTTTAATAGAAACAAGTCTTGGGGAAAATATGCAAAGTGTTTTGTTGGTGAAAATATATTTCTCAATGAGTTTTCGAACGAATTTACATTTAAGAAACAATAGAGTTTTTACAATAGATTAGAACAACACATAATATTTTAACATCGAAACAGACATACTAGTGCTTGGCGATATCGCCTTGTTTTCTTAGCTGAAGAAACTTTTTTATGTTCTTTTATTAACTCGGTATTTAAATGACACTCAAAACTACTCACTCAACACTACAAATTCACCTTATCTGACAAGCAATATTTGAAGATCAAGACTTAAATGTTAAACTGTCAGTACAGCTCAGTTCCCCCAACCGATTAGATAATGCACTTATTCATATTATTTACAACAAATAAAATAACAAAGGAGAAACCCCCTGTCGTTTATTCAGTATTACAATTTTTTAAACTTATCCAAAATATTTTTTTGGGTAAACCTTCTTATGGCAGTTACTAACAAAAGATGAAGATCCACATCTGCTCAGTTCATCTCAATTAATAAATCACCATACATTTTTTCAAGCCAATTCTATCTACTTATACTTGTTACATAAATTTAAACATCACATACCTTCTCCAGCCTTTACATCATAAAGTCTATCATGAACAAGCTCTAAAAGCATTCCCGTTTTCAGTTGCAAAACCGGGAAATTGGGATTAAACTTCATCTCCTTTATAGTCTGTGAACAACTGCGTACATAATAGTTCTTAAGGATGTGTACTAGACCCAGCTTAGCTTGTAGCAAACCAATTCGACTGCCAATGCAGTTATGAGGTCCCAAACCAAACGGTTGATACGCAACGGTTTCAATCTTTTGGCGATTTTCGCGCGAGAAGCGTTCGGGATCAAACTGATTTGGATTCGGCCAATACTGTAAAGACATTTGGTGAATAATTTGTCTAATAAATGAGTTATACTTTACAACAAACCTTAGGATCACGTTGCAGTCCATACACTGGTATGAACACTGGTGTGCCGTTCTCTAATTTGAAATCGTAGTAGGGTTTAAGGGAGAAATCTGGCTGACCCTTAATGCTCTGATATTCACGATCCAGAAAAGGTAGAGTTGGATACATACGCAACACCTCATCCACAACCATTGAGAGGTATTCCAAAGAAATAATTTTCTCGTAGCTGAGCTTGCCAGTTCCCTCTTCTATTAAAGCCGCATTTATTTCTTTACGCAAGCGATCCTGCAGATCTGGGCGTTTTGACAGCTCAAAAAGGCTAAAAGTCATTGCTGAAGATGAGGTCTCAAAGCCAGCTGTAAAGAACACTCCCGCTTGACCGACCAGAAAATCTTTCTTAGTGGCCATATGTGGCTTGTCGGGGTGCTGGGCGGCCTCCTTCCGTAGACCAACAAAAACATCAATTAAATCATTTCTTACAGTTCCCGATCGCTCCCTTTCCGAAATCACGTGATTGACGGTAGTGCGCAAAAAGTTCGAGAAATCCTTGGAAAATAACTTGGTGCGAAACAGCGTAACTAGCTTAGGCACGAAAAATGCAATAAAAAAGTCCTTCGATCGAGTTAAAGTTGACTCGAACACTTTGCTTCCCTGTTTGCGAAACTCAGCATCAGGATTCGCTAAGCTATTTGCACGCACCCCAAAGGCAGTAGTGGCAATCAAATCGGTAGTGAATCTTGCACACGTATCCTTTATGTCCAGAACGTTGCTGGCATTTTTGCCGCTTTCACGGGCAAGAAGCTCTTCAAGATCATCAGCTATCTGCGAAGTTATTCGGTTCTTATAAATCTATCAAGTCATTTTTAATTTTTAACCCACCTCCTGCATCAAAGGATACATTTGTTTCAACTTTCCACTGGTAAAGACAGGTGACAACTTTGTCCTTATCTCCTTCCATGCCGCATCGCGCACAAAGAATAGGTTATTCGAACCCAAAGCATCGCCATGGGGGTCAGATCGTCCGTAGCGATTGGAGAATCGATTAAAGTCCTTAATAAGGATGGATTTGATAAGTTCCGGTTCGCGTATTACTAGGGCCGGCTTATTCATCACATATATGCCAACGGCAGCCTCATCCTGCATCTTGGGATCACTGTAGATCTCTGAGATATGCAAGCCAAACATATTGCTTTGGGTAAAAACCGGCCCAGTATTGCCTATAATCGGAGTGGGCTGTACGTAGGGTATTCCCTTGCGTTGCCAATAGCTGTGATTGCGCTGGAACCACAAATAAATGGCACTCAATGCGCCCACAATAAGGACAAGTGCCACCGTTAAGACCATTTTTGCACCTGTAAAAAATTTCAAGGTGAAAGTGTTTGGTTGAAATCAGTTAGAGCGTTATTAATTTCTTATCAGAACAATGAACTTTAAAGTTGTGCTGCGTAATATAATTGATTATATATTATTTCTTGCTTATCAGTTTGAATTTTTACGTATAAAATATATTGTACTAAAGCTCTAAACGTATGAGCGTATTGTAGTTTGTGGCTGCCTTTTTTGGTCTAACAACTTTGAGCATTCGAAGATTATCTAGTTTTGACCAAATTTTGTATAGGTTACCGTCGGTTTAAGTTATGTTAATTTATTATCGACAATTTTTTAATGGCTCGTTTTATTTCCTTAGATTCCTTTGCTTCTTTTTCACATATATCCAAAAAATATACATCCAGCTAAAATATGTTGTTTATCCATTAACAATATTGTTTCAATATTTAACTTTATTTCTGAACACCCACTTTTAATAGATACACAGCAGACTCAGTATAATTAATAATATTTTTCGCGTTCGAACGAACAACCGTCAACGCGAACGTCGAAAACACAAATATAAATTACTTAACGTTGGGAACCCGTTTTTATAGGCAAAATCTTTGTTAAATAAGTAAGAGAACGACGTATAAACAATGACCTAAGCAAAAACTCGAGGGATTGCGAAGCAACGCAGACAGATTGTAGACACACTTATAAAATTATCAGCTAGTGTGAGTGTATAGGCATGCTTTTCAAATTATTGCACCGTAATAGTTATATCAGCATTTTGGCATTATTGCATCAGCCTTTATTGGTCGTCTTCATTTTGTAGCTTCGAAAAGAACCCTTTTAGTTCGGTAGTAGATAAAAAGAATACTTCAGTGCAGTGAGTAAATGTATGTATGTATGTGCATTCACATTTTTGGTAAAAACTTGTTTTAAACCAAACGATTCAAGCCAAGTATATTTTTTACTTATAGCTCTAGAGCTAGTAACTAAGAACTGTCTTACAGTACGATTTACAGATTTGGCATGAAATCTGCAATATTTTGGAAAGTTTTATTGCTTGTTAACTCCCATTTTGCAAGCAAATCGTCCTTAAATGGTTTGTTGAGTCGAACTGCCTTCCACCTTTTAAAGTTCTGGCTGAGAGGATACCCCACAGGTCGCCGGCCACTCCATTTTTTTTTCTTGAAGAAAAAAAAAGCCATTGTGGCCTTTGATGTGTGGATTGGAGCGTTTTCCTGTTGAAAAATCCATCTATCTTAGGACAGCCATCAAGACCATCTAGATTAAAACTTTTTTCTATCCGAAAAAATAACGTTTCGGAATTCTTCGGTCGAAAATTTATACATGTCAGCAAACGCCATACAAGCCTTAAGGTGGCTTGGCAGTAGCATTGGTACAGCCACCCTGAAACTATGTTTAAGGTTAAAATTTGCAGGTAAAATTTGGTGGATTCGTCTTCTACCGACATTGAGCTCTAGATGACTTTAAATGCAAGACATTTGCTCGTTTACAGCGAGGCGCTTAATTTCACGCTTGCACTTATCGTCGATGTTGCTGGAACTGCCACTGCGTTTGATCTGGCCATAGGAACTTGGATTTTTTTGCAATCGTATTTCTATGTCGACATTTTCAATCCTCCGATTCGTCCGCGTTCCTCAGGTGATAAATGTTTTCGACGCGGCAAGGGGAGGTTCCTTTATTATTGTTTTTCTTACGCTACGTTCTCGCTGCGCTAGAATACAATTCAATTCAAACATATAATATTTATTATTATTAAATTATTTTTATTATGCAATAGTTATTTCATATATGTTTTTATTTTTGATTAAGTTTTTTTTAACACGCTTATAAGTATTAGCTTCACTTGTATGTTTGTATGTTTGTATGTATGTAACTCTCCTTTGGACTAAAAGCAAGAGGCTTATTACTGTCAGTATAGAGCATTTGTCCATATTTCTCGTGCATCGAGCGCCCAACGCTTTTTTACAATAATGCTAGTATTTATCATTTATTATTGTTTTAAACTTATTTGAAAAATTATTTTTAACTTTTTAGTTTGATATGCTCTAAAAGCGTGTTTTTTAGTTTTTTTAAACTATATTTATTTATTGCACAGCATTGCCGGTGATTAAGTGATTTTGGTAGCCTAATTCTAGGCAGATGGCTTATTCTTGCATACTAATGCACAGATTTATTATGGACGAATTTATTATGTCAACTGCTTTATAATTGTTTGTTTTTTTTCTTTGCTTTAATCTTCTATATTATTTATTATTATTATAGCATATAAAAATGAATGTCTGTCTGAATATCCGTTAAAGAACTGTAAACTTTGCATTTGATCATCGAAATCGATTTTTTTCACTTATAATTTTCAATCCATGTGCGTATCTTTATATTTTGGAACGTTTTTCGACTAGTTTTTTGTTTTCATTGTGAGTTAAATTAATTTAGATGGATTTATATGGCAGTAGGCAACTAAAAAATGTCCTTCCGATTTATTCATTTACGCAAAAGATGGAAAAACAAGAAATATTGTGTATCGCACAGCACTTCAATAAAAATCGAATTGAAACGAAACGCTGCAAACTCTCAATTGAACAAAACTAATAAAAATAACTCAATAATGTGTAATGTCTATCCTTCAAATTAAGCTTAGTGGATGGCAACGCGCGCAGGGTACTGCTAGTGCATAAATTGTATTCCAAACACAGGTTATTTTATTTCACCGCTTTGCGAATTGTTCAACTGAACTGGACCACGAAGTCCAAAATTCCAAAGAGGCCGAACCATATCCTTAATCGGGGATATGGCCCGATCTCGCCGATCGATTTCGGCTCCGAAAAGTGCAAAAGATTTTCTGTAATTTTTAGGGAGTAACTAAAAGAGCCGCTTCCACTGAAGATGGCGCTAGCCAAAAGCTTAGATTGCTTCGAACAAAATTAAAACTGCATAATTTTAGGCAAAGCAGATAAAGAAATTCTGAGGCAAGCGCACTACACTTCTTATTTTGTAACTTTCCTTATCAAAACACTTCGAATTTGTTTCACGCCGACAAATAAATGCACACTAATTGGTTTTTGCACATATGTATGTATATATATGCACTTATTTTCTAAGAAAATCAAATCAAGCCACTCAAATGTGTGACCAGAATGAAGAAATTTTGCAATCAGCCTCGAAATAACTGATGTGTTGATTGAATATTTTGCACTTAGTTGGTGTCTTGATAAGCCGCCTCTCCAATCGTTGATAATTATACTCGATACCGAAGGTAAAGAGTATATTGAGTTTGTGCAATGTCCGTCATGGTGTCTGTCCGTCTGTCTGTCTGTCCGTCTGTCCGTCTGTATGAACGCAACTTTTTTCCACACCCTTCAAGCTAGAGACTTGAAAATTTCCAATTCTCTTTATCTATGGGATAGTAAATTTAAGTGTCAAGATGGGGCTTCTTCGATAACTGGGGGGCTGGCAAATCGATAAATTCGATAGCTCGAAACCGATAAACCCACATATATCGCACATCCTTACAGCTAGAACTACCAAATTTGGTAAAAAGATAGCTTCTAGCAACCTCCAAAAAACTGCATCAAAAATTTTGGAGCCACGCCCACCCATTCCGCCCCCAGCCCCCCCGCATTTTTTGGTCAAAAAAGCCTATATCTCACACAGTTTTTGAGATATAGCCACCAAATTTGGTGTCAAGATAGGTGATGATGACCCCCCAAAAACTGCATCAAAAGTTTGGTTGCCACGCCCACCGATACTGCCCTAGCCACCCCCATCCGCCCCAGCGCTTCGTCAAAAACGGGAATGCGTGTATCTTCCAGAGTTGTGGAGCTAGAGCCACCAAATTTGGTAGGAAGATAGCTGGCAACGACCCCCAACAATCTGCATCAAAGTTTTGGAGCCACGCCCAACCATTCCGCCCCCCTTTCCCCACCTTATACAAACTTTGAGCTAGAGTCACCAAATTTGGTATGAATATAGCAATTGACATTTCACAAAGATCTGCATCAAAAATTTGGATGCCACGCCCACCCATACCGCCCCAGCCCTCCTTTCCCTACATTTTACAAACTTTGAGCTAGAGTCACCAAATTTTGCAACGAAGACAGCTGGTGGCATCCCCATCTGCATCGGAGAATCTTAAAGGCAGCGTACACCCCTGCCGCATCCGTACCCCTTTGCAATCAGGCCTCTTTTTACCGGTTTTAATACTGGTATCGAGTATACCGCAGTCGGTTGCATCCGACTGCAACGTTTCCACTTGTTTTTTTTTTTATATTTTATAAATTGTATTCCGAACACAGGTTATTTTATTTCACCGCTTTGCGAATTGTTCAACTGAACTGGACCACGAAGTCCAAAATTCCAAAGAGGCCGAACCATATCCTTAATCGGGGATATGGCCCGATCTCGCCGATCGATTTCGGCTCCGAAAAGTGCAAAAGATTTTCTGTAATTTTGAGGGAGTAACTAAAAGAGCCGCTTCCACTGAAGATGGCGCTAGCCAAAAGCTTAGATTGCTGAATGATTCAAGTGTCTTGGGCTTTGCCAAATTTGTTACTTCGTTTTAAACATTCTTTATTCTTATACGTTTAGCTGAATGCTTTATTGTGTGCGTCATCATAAAGTCTATCATGAACAAGCTCTAAAAGCATTCCCGTTTTCAGTTGCAAAACCGGGAAATTGGGATTAAACTTCATTTCCTTTATAGTTTGTGAACAACTGCGTACATAATAGTTCTTAAGGATGTGTACTAGACCCAGCTTAGCTTGTAGCAAACCAATTCGACTGCCAATGCAGTTATGAGGTCCCAAACCAAACGGTTGATACGCAACGGTTTCAATCTTTTGGCGATTCTCGCGCGAGAAGCGTTCGGGATCAAACTGATTTGGATTCGGCCAATACTGTAAAGAAATTTGGTGAATAATTTGTCTAATAAATGAGTTATACTTTACAACAAACCTTAGGATCACGTTGCAGTCCATACACTGGTATGAACACTGGTGTGCCGTTCTCTAATTTGAAATCGTAGTAGGGTTTAAGGGAGAAATCTGGCTGACCCTTAATGCTCTGATATTCACGATCCAGAAAAGGTAGAGTTGGATACATACGCAACACCTCATCCACAACCATTGAGAGGTATTCCAAAGAAATAATTTTCTCGTAGCTGAGCTTGCCAGTTCCCTCTTCTATTAAAGCCGCATTTATTTCTTTACGCAAGCGATCCTGCAGATCTGGGCGTTTTGACAGCTCAAAAAGGCTAAAAGTCATTGCTGAAGATGAGGTCTCAAAGCCAGCTGTAAAGAACACTCCCGCTTGACCGACCAGAAAATCTTTCTTAGTGGCCATATGTGGCTTGTCGGGGTGCTGGGCGGCCTCCTTCCGTAGACCAACAAAAACATCAATTAAATCATTTCTTACAGTTCCCGATCGCTCCCTTTCCGAAATCACGTGATTGACGGTAGTGCGCAAAAAGTTCGAGAAATCCTTGGAAAATAACTTGGTGCGAAACAGCGTAACTAGCTTAGGCACGAAAAATGCAATAAAAAAGTCCTTCGATCGAGTTAAAGTTGACTCGAACACTTTGCTTCCCTGTTTGCGAAACTCAGCATCAGGATTCGCTAAGCTATTTGCACGCACCCCAAAGGCAGTAGTGGCAATCAAATCGGTAGTGAATCTTGCACACGTATCCTTTATGTCCAGAACGTTGCTGGCATTTTTGCCGCTTTCACGGGCAAGAAGCTCTTCAAGATCATCAGCTATCTGCGAAGTTATTCGGTTCTTATAAATCTATCAAGTCATTTTTAATTTTTAACCCACCTCCTGCATCAAAGGATACATTTGTTTCAACTTTCCACTGGTAAAGACAGGTGACAACTTTGTCCTTATCTCCTTCCATGCCGCATCGCGCACAAAGAATAGGTTATTCGAACCCAAAGCATCGCCATGGGGGTCAGATCGTCCGTAGCGATTGGAGAATCGATTAAAGTCCTTAATAAGGATGGATTTGATAAGTTCCGGTTCGCGTATTACTAGGGCCGGCTTATTCATCACATATATGCCAACGGCAGCCTCATCCTGCATCTTGGGATCACTGTAGATCTCTGAGATATGCAAGCCAAACATATTGCTTTGGGTAAAAACCGGCCCAGTATTGCCTATAATCGGAGTGGGCTGTACGTAGGGTATTCCCTTGCGTTGCCAATAGCTGTGATTGCGCTGAAACCACAGATATATGGCACTCAATGCGCCCACAATAAGGACAAGTGCCACCGTTAAGACCATTTTTGCACCTGTAAAAAATTTCAAGGTGAAAGTGTTTGGTTGAAATCAGTTAGAGCATTATTAATTTCTTATCAGAACAATGAACTTTAAAGTTGTGCTGCGTAATATAATTGATTATATAGTAGCGTCTCGGTCTGCGCAACACCCGATTTGCGCAACATCTCGGTTTTTGCAACAGCGAAATAATTTACATTATGGATTCTATATGCGCAACTTTGTTTTGAAAAAATACTCGATAATTGCAACGCTGTGATTTTTTACCGTTAATCTGTTATTCTTTTGGCACGGTTGCCAGATGAATTGTTTGTAGCAAGGTGGCAACCGTGCTGCAACAGCTTGAAGCTGCATTGATCATATGTTTCCATGCTGTTGGCAGAAAGCAAGTCGCAATTTGTAAATTTATTTTTAAGTTAAAATTGAGAATCATGGCGCCGCCGATGAAAAGATTATTAATAACAGAAAAGGCTGCAATTCTTGATGAGCTTAAACGCGGAAAATCAGTTCGATATGTTTGTGAGAAGCACAGAGTAAACAAGTCGACTGTAAGTAGGTTGAAAAAGAAAGAATTGACCTTGAGGAGCTTCGTCGCAGACTCAGACTGCATTCCTGCTAAACGATATACACTTAAAGCCTGCGAATATCCACGTCTGGAAAAGGCGTTGTACAAGTGGTTCCTAAACCAAAGGGAAAGGAATGTGCCCATATCTTCGGACATTCTTAAGGCAAAGGCACTACAGTTGTTCGATAAAACAAAAAAATAGTTTAATCTAGCTTATCTTTATACTTTGCTACTTTTTTGAGAACACTCTGTGGTCATATGAAAATATGTAATATAAAATAAATTTCGATGTTATCAATAAAAGAATTGGGGGAGTACTCTAAAAATTATAAAAATATTCTTTTATGGTTTTATAAAACAAAAAACCAGACATATTGCTATTTTTTCGCACTTAGAAAAGGTCTCCATAATTGCAACTTATCGATCTGCGCAACAAGCTTGAACATTTATTAGTTGCGCAAACCGAGACACTACTGTATATTATTTCTTGCTTATCAGTTTGAATTTTTACGTATAAAAAATATTGTACTAAAGCTCATACGTTTAATTGAAAACTTAAAAAGATCAACTTTGTGGCTGCCTTTCTTGGTCTAACAATTTTGAGCATTCGAAAAATATCTAGTTTTGACCAAGTTTTGTACAGTTTAAAAAAAATAAAAGTACCGTCGGTTTAAGTTAAGTTAATATCTTATCGACAATTTTTTTAATAGCTCGTTTTATTTCCTTCGATTCCTTTGCTTCTTTTTCACATATATCACAAATATAAAATATGTTGTTTATCCATTAACAATATTGTTGCATTATTTAACTTTATTTCTGAACACTCATTTTTAATAGATGCACAGCAGACTCAGTCAGCCAGTGAGAACGTCGGGAACACAATTATAAATTATTTAAGGTTGCGAACGCGTTTTTATAGTCAAATGTTTTGATAAATATGGAGACTACAGCATGACACGCCAAAAAATAAACAAGTTTTTTACTAATAATAATCAAATATCTAAGCATCAACTAATGGATGGCGAAGCAACGCAGAGAGATTAAACTCAAATTTTTAATGAATAAATAAAGTTTTACTTAGTTTTGCTATTCTTTTTTTTTAACATTAAAAGACTAAATGAAAAAAACCGTAACCTATGTATCTTCGATGTCTTTTTATAATTTGCAATAGAAAATAGCAATTCGTGATTTTTTGGAACGTATCTACGACGCAAGGTGAAGTCTTAGTGTATCCTTTAACAGAATTAAAAGTACCGCATTTAGGCCCATAAGTTTAATTGAAAGTTAATCAAGCATTAAAGTTAATCTACTCGAAAGTTTTGCATTTCTCATTTGGACTAACAAGTTTGCGAATTGCCTTTTTGAGCTAACAATTTTAAACATTGCGAAAAACATCGAGTTTAGACCAAGCAAACAGATTTTTTTCATTAAGTTGAGCACGCATTAAGTTAAACTTCTTTTTGCACAATACTAAAAATCAGATGCACAATTAGAAATTTGTTTAGCTTGGGAACGCGTTTTTATGGCAAACAGATTACAGAACGTCATTCAAGAATATTAAAAGAAAAAGTTAACTACGAAAATAAACCAGCTAGCATAAACTGATATGTTAGATTACGTGACACAGATAGATTGTACGCACACTTATAATTTTATCAGAAACTGTGTGCCAAAAATACAATAAACATTTTATGTATGTATGTTTTGAAGCACAATAAGTTTGAAAATACAAATACATTTAAAATCTAATAATTTTTGGCCAACATATTGATAATACTTTACCACAAAAATATACCTCTATTTATTTTGGCTATCAGTACTTTAAAGATTATACCTAAGTGCAATAAGTATATGTGCATTCACTTTTTTGGTAAAAACTTGTTTTAAACCAAACAATTCAAGCAAAGTATATTTTTAACTTATAGTTCTGGAGTCAGTAACTAAGAACTGCCTTACAGTTCTTCAATATTTATAACGAAAAAAATTATTATTGGGAAATATGCATTTTTTAAAGTTCTTAAAATTTTTGTGTTACGTTCAAACTTTTTTAAAATTTTATTAAATAATGTGCTTTCCGTTGGCCTCTAAGACTTCTGTAAGGAGATTCGACATGGAATCTGCCAAATTTTGGAGAGTTTCAACTGCTTATTAATTTCTATTCAGCAAGCAAAGCGTACTTTAAATGCCATATGCTATGAGACACAACACGCACTCAACACATTCGCTTTATTGTGCGCGTCTCACTTACTCAACTCAATTAAATTCTAGTTAATTATTTAACAATGTTTTGGATGTTTGAAGCCATGCAGATGTACAAAATAATCGTCTCATGGAAGGCATACATTTTCTTTCGTAAAAATCCTGGCAATAACAAAAACTGATGAATTATTATCAATTGATTTAATATTTAGTTAATAGTTGATTAAAACATCACATAGCTTGACCTGCCTCTACATCATAAAGTCTATCATTAACAAATTCTAGAAACATTCCCGTAACCAGCTGCAGAACAGGGAAATTGGGACTAAACCTAACCTCCTTTATGGTCTGTGGACAACTGCGCACATAATAGTTCTTTAGGATGTGTACTAGACCCAGTTTAGTTTGTAGCAAACCAATACGGCTCCCAATGCAGTTGTGAGGTCCCGAACCAAAGGGATGATACGCCATGGATTCAATCTTTTTGCGATTCTCGCGCGAGAAGCGTTCGGGATCAAAGTGATTTGGATTCGACCAATACTGTAAAGAAATTTGATTAGCAATTTGTCTTGGATATGGATTATACTCTACAACAAACCTTAGGATCACGTTGCAGTCCATACACTGGTATGAACACTGGTGTGCCGTTCTCTAATTTGAAATCGTAGTAAGGCTTTAAAGAGAGATCTGGCTGACCCTTGATGCTCTGATATTCACGATCGAGAAAAGGTAGAACTGGATACAAACGCAACACTTCATCGACAACCATCGACAGGTATTCCAACGAATGAATTTTCTCGTAGCTGAGCTTGCCGGTTCCCTCTTCCATGAAAGCCTCATGAATTTCCTTACGCAAGCGATCCTGCAGCTCTGGGTGTTTCGCCAGCTCAAAAAGACTAAAGGTCATTGTGGAAGATGAGGTGTCAAAGCCAGCTGAAAAGAACACTCCCGCTTGAGCGACCAGAAAATCCTGCGTGTGGGCCATATGTGGCTTGTCGGGGTTCTCGGCGGCCTCCTTGCGTAGACCAACAAGAACATCAATTAAATCATTTCTAACAGTTCCCGATCGCTCCCTTTCCGCCATCACGTGATTGATGGCAGTGCGTATAAACTTTGAGTACTCCTTGGAAAATAACTTGATGCGCAACAGTGAAACTAGCTTAGGTAAAAAAAAAGCAACAAATAAGTCCTTGGCTCTACTAAAAGTTGGCTCGAACACTTTGTTTCCCTGTTTGCGAAACTCAGCATTAGGATTCGCTAAGCTATTTGCACGCACCCCAAAGGCAATAGTGGCTATCGAATCGGTAGTGAATCTTGCACTCGCATCCTTAACGTCCATGACGTAGCTGGCATCTTTGCCGGTTTCGCGGGCAAGAAGCTCTTCGAGATCCTCAGCTACCTGCGAAATTATTTGATTTTTATCAATCCCTTAAGTCATTTTTATTTTAACCCACCTCCTGCATCAAGGGATACATTTGTTTCACCTTTCCACTGGTAAAGACAGGTGTCAACTTCGTCCTTATCTCCTTCCATTCCGGATTGCGCACAAAGAACAGGTTATTCGAACCCAAAGCATCGCCATGTGGATCAGATCGTCCGTAGCGATTGGAGAATCGATTGAAGTCCTTAATAAGGACGGATTTGATAAGTTCCGGGTCGCGTATAACTAGGGCCGGCTGATTCATCACATATATGCCAACGGCAGCCTCATCCTGCATCTTGGGATCACTGTAGATCTCTGAGATGTGCATTCCAAACGAATTGCTTTGCCTAAAAACCGGCCCAGTATTGCCTATAATCGGAGTTGGCTGTACATAGGGTATTCCCTTGCGTTGCCAATAGCTGTGATTGCGATGGAACCACAAATAAATGGCACTCAATGCGCCCACAATAAAGAAAAGTGCCACCGTTAAGACCATTTTTGCACCTGTAAAACAGTTCAAGGTGAAAGTGTTTGGATGCTATCTCTTAAAACACACTAAATTTCTTATCAACACAATGAACTTGAAACTTTGATTTTTTATTTTCATACATTTTATATAATCTCTTATCAGCTTGAAATTTTTACTTATAAAACGTATCGCACTTGGGCTCATAAGTTTGATTGAAATTAATTAAGCAATAAAGGTTAACAACTCAAAGTTGTTGTTCTCTGTTTTCTCATTTGGGCTAACAAGTTTACACATTGCGAAGAAAAAAACAAGTGGAAACGTTGCAGTCGGACGCAACCGACTGCGGCATACTCGATACCAGTATTAAAACCGGTAAAAAGAGGCCTGATTGCAAAGGGGAACGGTTGCGGCAGGCGTGTACGCTGCCTTAAAGATTCTCCGATGCAGATGGGGATGCCACCAGCTATATTCCTTCCAAATTTGGTGACTCTAGCTCAAAGTTTGTAAAATGTAGGGAAAGGGGGGGCTGGGGGCGGTATGGGTAGTTGTGGCATCAAAATTTTTGTTGCAGATCTTTGTGGAATGTCAATTGCTATCTTCATACCAAATTTGGTGGCTCTAGCTCGAAATTTGTAATAAGTGGGGAAAGGGGGGCTGGGGGCGGTATGGGTGGGCGAGGCATCCAAATTTTTGATGCAGATCTATGTGGAATGTCAATTGCTATCTACATACCAAATTTGGTGACTCTAGCTCGAAGTTTGTAAAAAGTGGGGCAAGGGGGGCTGGGGGCGGTATGGGTGGGCGTGGCATCAAAAATTTTGATGCAGATCTTTGTGAAATATCAATTGCTATCTTCATACCAAATTTGGTGACTCTAGCTCGAAAATTGTAAAAAGTGGGGAAAGGGGGGCGAAATGGAGGGCGTGGCTCCAAAACTTTGATGCAAATTTTTGGGGGTCGTTGCCAGCTATCTTCCTACCAAATTTGGTGGCTCTAGCTCCACAACTCTGGAAGATACACTCATTCCCGTTTTTGACGAAGCGTTGGGGTGGATGGGGGTGGCTAGGGCAGTATTGGTGGGCGTGGCATCCAAACTTTTGATGCAGTTTTTAGGGAGTCATCATCACCTATCTTGGCACCAAATTTGGTGGCTATAGCTCAAAAACTGTGGGAGATATAGCCATTTCTGATTTCAAAATGCGAGGGGCGTAATGGGTGGGCGTGGCTCCAAAACTTTGATGCAGTTTTTTGGGGGTCGCTAACAGCTATCTTCCCACCAAATTTGGAGGCTCTAGCTCCACAACTCTGGAAGATACACGCATTCCCGTTTTTGACGAAGCGTTGGGGTGGATGGGGGCGGCTAGGGCAGTATCGGTGGGCGTGGCATCCAAACTTTTGGCGCAGTTTTTAGGGGGTCATCATCACCTATCTTGGCACCAAATTTGGTGGATATAGCTCAAAAACTGTGGGAGATATAGTCTTTTTTGACTTTAAAATGCGGGGGGGCTGGGGGCGGAATGGGGGGCATGGCTCCAAAATTATTGATGCAGTTTTTTGGGGGTTGCTAATAGCTATCTTCTTACCAAATTTGGTACTTCTAGCTGTAAGGATGTTCGAAATATGTGGATTTATCGGTATTGGGTTATCGAATTTATCGATTTGCCAGCCCCCCAGTTATCGTAGAACCCCCATCTTGACACTTTAATTTACTATCCCATAGATAAAAAGAATTGGAAAGTTTCAAGTCTCTAGCTTGAAGGGTGTGGAAAAAACTTGCACACATACGGACGGACAGACGGACAGACGGACAGACACCATGACGGACATTGCACAAAACCAATATACTCTTTACCTTCGGTATCGACTATAATAAAGCACCGCCGATCAACTTTTTGGATGCCTTTTTTGGGCTAATAAGTTTGAGCATTGAGAAGAATACCTATTTTTGACCAAGTTTTGTAAAAGTTACAAAAATTTAAAGTACCGTCGATTCAGTACAGTTTTTTATACCCTTCACATGTGAATCAGGGTATATTGACTTTGTCATGAATCTGTTACTCCTTAAAGGAATGATGGGAGACCCCATAAACTATATATCAAAATGATCAGGACGAGCTCACGAATTGATTTCCGTCTGTCCGTCCGTCTGTCAGTCGGTCCGTCTGTCTGTTTCAACACGATTTCCGGCCAAACTGCTGAACCGATCTTGATGAAACTTTCACGGATTGCTTAGATCATGTCGGGTTTGTTCACTATGAAATTTCATCCCGATCGGAGCATTCTACGACATAGCCACCATACAAATTTACCATATCGTACTATCAATTGTTGTCTCTGTCGTGCACTTTCAAGTACCTACATGTCAAATTGTTGTTGTTGCACACGAACAAGTAAATGCCACTCAAGAGTAAAAATATTAGCGAAAAATTACCAACAACTGCACAGAAACATAATAGGGGGGTGCATTGATTTGGCTGTGTGAAGGGTATCATAGTCTTGGCATAGCCAAAATTAACTATGCGCCACTATGTTTTTTTTATAACCTTAACCCATAAAATGTGTAAATAAGGGTATAATGTTTTTGTGCAAAAGTATGTAACAGGCAGAAGGAAGCATCTCCGACCCCATAAAGTATATATATTCTTGACCAGCATCAACACCCGAGACGATATAGCCATGTCCGTCTGTCCGTCCGTCTGTCCGTCCGTCTGTATGAACGCGTGGATCTCAGAGACTACTAGAGCTAGAGACTTCAGATTTTGTATAGAAGTTTTCCTATACCATGAGCAGAACAAGTTTGCTTCAAATCATCGATAACTATTCTGGTTTCCGATATACACGTGGAATCGATAACAAAAAATATCGAATTTGGAAAATGTAAAAATGAGGGTTAAGATAATGGGTAACGACAGAACTTTTCTGAAAATGTCGTCCAAATCGGTTAAGAAACACCGGAGATATCGAATTTAATCGATTGAAGTTAAGTCAGTATACAAAAGTCGTATATAAATTTAATATATTTTTCGCAACTGGGTTCAGGGTATCTTCTTGGCGGGCTCTTCCGACTAGAGCCTTCTTACTTGTTTTCTCAATAAAATTAATCAGGCCTTAAGTTAAATTTCTTTAAGTTTTCACAGCATTAAAAACGATTCGGAGTTAAGTTAATATCTTATCGAAAATTCTTTTAATAGCTTGTTTTATTATTTCCTTAAATTCCTTATTTTCTTTTCACATATATCCCAAAAATATTAATCCAGCTAAAATCTGTTGTGCATCCTTTAACAATATTGTTGTAGTATTTAATTTTATTTCTGAACACACACTTCAGTTCTTTATATTTTCCGCGCTCGAACGTACAACCGCCAATGAGAACGTCGGGAAAACAACTATACATTTGTTAAGATTGGGAACGCGTTTTTATAGATTACAGAATGACACGCGAAAGCAGAAACAAATTTTATACAAATAATAAACAATTTTCTAAGCAATAACTGATAGAATGAATTGCGAAGCAACGCAGAAAGATAGTACACACACTTTGTATTATTTTGTCAGCTACTTTGTACTTAAATTTATGTATGTACATATGTATGCTTCGGACGCATCATTTATACAATTAAATATACATTCTTTGAACCCAAATTTAATAATACCCTCAAGCGATTAGTAGCGACATTTAAATTTATTAAAACTAATAATACCTAAAAGAATTATCAACACTTGATAATACTTTATAAAAAAAATAAAAACTTTTGCTCCGGTTTTAGCTATTAGAATTTTTAAAACTTAAAGGTAAAACATTTGTAAAGCCTTTTACAATAAGACATCTTTTGAGGTAAAAACAAAAGCTTTTTAACTAATTATTTTTATATTAATCTTCAAATATATAAGAGTATCGGAACTTAAAACATCACAGAGCTTGCCTTGCCTCTACATCATAAAGTCTATCATGAACAAACTCTAAAAACATTCCCGTATCCAGAAGCAAACCAAGGCCCTTGGGACTAAACCTTATCTCCTTTACAGTCTGTGAACAACTGCGCACATAATAGTTCTTTAGGATGTGTACTAGACCCAATTTAGCTTGTAGCAAACCAATTCGACTGCCAATGCAGTTATGAGGTCCCGAACCAAACGGTTGATACGCCATGGCTTCAATCTTTTTGCGATTCTCGCGCGAGAAGCGTTCGGGATCAAATTGATTTGGATTCGACCAATACTGTAAAGAATAAGATAAGATAAGATAAGCAATTTGTCTTGGATATGGATTATACTCTACAACAAACCTTAGGATCACGTTGCAGTCCATACACTGGTATAAACACTGGTGTGCCGTTCTCTAATTTGAAATCATAGTAAGGCTTTAAAGAGAGATCTGGCTGACCCTTGATGCTCTGATATTCACGATCGAGAAAAGGTAGAACTGGATACAAACGCAACACTTCATCGACAACCATCGACAGGTATTCCAACGAATGAATTTTCTCGTAGCTGAGCTTGCCGGTTCCCTCTTCCATGAAAGCCTCATGAATTTCCTTACGCAAGCGATCCTGCAACTCCGGCTGTCTGGCCAACTCTAAAAGACCAAAGGCCATTGTTGAAGATGAGGTCTCAAAGCCAGCTGAAAAGAACACTCCCGCTTGAGCGACCAGAAAATCCTGCGTGTGGGCCATATGTGGCTTGTCGGGGTTCTCGGCGGCCTCCTTGCGTAGACCAACAAGAACATCAATTAAATCATTTCTAACAGTTCCCGATCGCTCCCTTTCCGCCATCACGTGATTGATGGTAGTGCGTATAAAGTTCGAGTACTCCGTGGTAAATAACTTGATGCGCAACAGTGAAACTAGCTTAGGTAAAAAAAAACCAACAAAAAAGTCCTTGGCTCTACTCAAAGTTGGCTCGAACACTTTGCGTCCCTGTTTGCGAAACTCAGCATCAGGATTCACTAAGCTATTTGCACGCACCCCAAAGGCAATAGTGGCTATCGAATCGGTAGTGAATCTTGCACACGCATCCTTAATGTCCATAACGTAGCTGGCATCTTTGCCGGTTTCGCGGGCAAGAAGCTCTTCGAGATCCCCAGCTATCTGCAAAGCTATTCGGTTCTTATCAATCCCTTATGTAATTTTTATTTTTTAACCCACCTCCTGCATCAAGGGATACATTTGTTTCACCTTTCCACTGGTAAAGACAGGTGTCAACTTCGTCCTTATCTCCTTCCATTCCGGATTGCGCACAAAGAACAGGTTATTCGAACCCAAAGCATCGCTATGTGGATCAGATCGTCCGTAGCGATTGGAGAATCGATTAAAGTCCTTAATAAGGACGGATTTGATAAGTTCCGGGTCGCGTATAACAAGGGCCGGCTGATTCATCACATATATGCCAACGGCAGCCTCATCCTGCATCTTGGGATCACTGTAGATCTCTGAGATGTGCATTCCAAACGAATTGCTTTGCCTAAAAACCGGCCCAGTATTGCCTATAATCGGAGTTGGCTGTACATAGGGTATTCCCTTGCGTTGCCAATAGCTGTGATTGCGCTGGAACCACAAATAAATGGCACTCAATGCGCCCACAATAAAGAAAAGTGCCACCGTTAAGACCATTTTTGCACCTGTAGAAAATGTCAAGGTGAATGTGTTTGGATGCTATCACTTAGAGCACACTTAATTTCTTATCAGGACAATGGACCTAAAAGTTGGACTGCGTAATTTAATACATGCATACAATTCATACAAAAAAGTTAATATAAATATAGTTTAAAAAAACTTAATAATACGCTTTTAAAGAACATCGAACTACAAATTTTACAAATAATTTTTCAAATAAAATTAAAACAATATCGATCGAAAAATTCTTGTATTATTGTGAAAAAATGGTGGGGCGTTTGATATATGAAAAATATAGTACACGCTTTTTACACTTGCATTTATTGACCATTATTGTTTTTAGCTTATTTAAAAAAAAAATTTTGTTGTTTCTTGTTAGCACAAGTTTAAGAATTCCGAAGAAAGGGAAAATAAAGAACTGTCGATCAACATTAAATGGTTCGTTGCCCTTTTTGGACTTACAAGTTTGAGCATTACGAAGAATATCTAGTTTTGTAAAAGTTACAAAAATGTTAAGTACCGTCGATTTAGTACAGTTTTTTTCTTAACTTCTTCTTTATCTTAACTTCTTTAAGTTTTCACAGCATTAAAAACAATTCGAAGCTAAGTTAATGTCTTATCGACAATTTTTTTAATAGCTTGTTTTATTTCCTTAAATTCTTTTTTTTTTCCTAAATATATATATCCGGATAAAATCTGTTGTGCATCCTTTAACAATGTTGTTACTGAATTCAACTTAATTTCACTTTTAACAGATGCATGGCAGACCCAGTATAATTAAAATTTTTCGCGCTCGAACTTACAACCGCCAATGAGAACATTGGGAACACAATAAGAAATTAGTTAAGGTTGGCAACGCGTTTTTATAGTGAAAAATTTCTGTAAATGTGTAGACTACAGCATGACACGCAAAAACATAAACAAATTTTATACTAAAAATAAACACACACAAAGCAAAAACTGATAGGATGGATGGCGAAGCAACGCAAACAGATTGTACACGAACTTGTTATTTTATCAGCTACTCTGAACTTAAATAAACACAATAAGGTTTAAAAGTTGTAGTGTTGTACATATCACTTATACATTTAAATCTACATCATTTGAACCCAAATTAAATAACTATTCATATTTAATAATACTTTATAAAAAATGGGTTGTCTGTAAAGTTGGTTAACGGCGATAGTTTAACGTGACAATGTCATAACAAAACATACATATTATATTTTTGGTATGTTATGACAAGAATAATTAACATTTATTGCCGAAATTATTGTTGTCAATTGCAATTGCAACGCAATTGTAACAAAATCAAAAACATAGCGTCTGTTCAGCAGCGCAACGACCATCTTTAAAACATGATGGCGTTAACATTTGCTTGTACTGAGCGTTGCTGGACAATGGGCGTAACGCAGCATTAGTGGACACTTTTTCGAACAAGCAGCCTGTGTTCGCAGCCTGTGTTCATCGATTTTTATACTCGATACCGAAGGTAAAGAGTATATTGAGTTTGTGCAATGTCCGTCATGGTGTCTGTCCGTCTGTATTAACGCAACTTTTTTCCACACCTTTCAAGCTAGAGACTTGAAACTTTCCAATTCTCTTTATCTATGGGATAGTAAATTAAAGTGTCAAGATGGATGTTCTACGATAACTGGGGGCTGGCAAATCGATAAATTCGATAACTCAAAACCGATTAATCCACATATTTCGCACATCCTTACAGCTAGAACTATCAAATTTGGTGAGAAGATAGCTACTAGCGACCTACAAAAAACTGCATCAAAAATATTGAAACCACGCCCACCCATTCCGCCCCCAGCCTCCCGCATTTTTAAGTCAAAAAAGCATATATCTCCCACAGTTTTTGAGCTAGAGTCACCAAATTTGGTACCAAGATAGGTGATGATGAGCCCCAAAAACTGCATTAAAAGATTGGATGCAACGCCCACCAATACTGCCCTAGCCACCCCCATCTGCCCCAACGCTTCGTGTATCTTCCAGAGTAGTGGAGCTATAGCCACCATATTTGCTAGGAAGATAGCTGGCAACGGCCCCCAACAGTCTGCATCAAAGTTTTGGAGCCACGCCCAACCATTCCGCCCTCCTTTCCCAATCTTATACAAACTTTGAGCTAGAGTCACCAAAATTTGGTATGAAGAAAGCAATTGACATTCCACAAAGATCTGCATCAAAAATTTTGAAGCCACGCCCACCCATACCGCCCCCAGCCCCCTTTTCCCTACATTTTACAGACTCTGAGATAAAGTCACCAAATTTGCAACGAAGACAGCTGATGGCATCCCCATCTGCATTGGATAATCTTTAAGGCAGCGTACACCCCTGCCGCATCCGTACCCTTTTGCAACGTTTCCACTTGTTTAGACGTTGTCACTTCAAAAAATTTTCTTTTGTTTTCGCTATAAGAATTTTTTAAACTTATAGGTAAAAGGCATCTTTAAAACAAATTAAAAGCTTTTTAGTTTATTATCTTATAAGAGTATCGTATATAAAAAGATCACAGAGATTGACCTGCTTTATCATAGAGTCTATCATGTACAACTTCCAGGAACATACCGGTCTCCAGTTGAAGAACGAATGCCTTGGGATCAAATTTAATCTCTTTTGCAGTCTGTGAACAACTGCGCACATAATAGTTCTTTAGGATGTGTACTAGACCCAGCTTAGCTTGTAGCAAACCAATTCGACTGCCAATGCAGTTATGAGGTCCCAAACCAAACGGTTGATACGCCATGGCTTCAATCTTTTTGCGATTCTCGCGCGAGAAGCGTTCGGGATCAAAGTGGTTTGGATTCGACCAATACTGTAAAGAAATTTGATAAGCAATTTGTCTTGGATATAGATTATACTCTACAACAAACCTTAGGATCACGTTGCAGTCCATACACTGGTATAAACACTGGTGTGCCGTTCTCTAATTTGAAATCGTAGTAAGGCTTTAAAGAGAGATCTGGCTGACCCTTGATGCTCTGATATTCACGATCGAGAAAAGGTAGAACTGGATACAAACGCAACACTTCATCGACAACCATCGACAGGTATTCCAACGAATGAATTTTCTCGTAGCTGAGCTTGCCGGTTCCCTCTTCCATGAAAGCCTCATGAATTTCCTTACGCAAGCGATCCTGCAACTCCGGCTGTCCGGCCAACTCTAAAAGACCAAAGGCCATTGTTGAAGATGAGGTCTCAAAGCCAGCTGTAAAGAACACTCCCGCTTGAGCGACCAGAAAATCCTGCGTGTGGGCCATATGTGGCTTGTCGGGGTTCTCGGCGGCCTCCTTGCGTAGACCAACAAGAACATCAATTAAATCATTTCTTACTGTACCCGATCGCTCCCTTTCCGCCATCACGTGATTGATGGTAGTGCGTATAAAGTTCGAGTACTCCTTAGTAAAAAACTTGATGCGCAACAGTGAAACTAGTTTAGGTAAAAAAAATGCAACAAAAAAATCCTTGGCCCGGGAGAGATTGACCTCGAACACTTTGCGTCCCTGTATGCGAAATTCAGCATCTGGATTGGACAAGCTGTTAGCACGCACCCCAAAGGCAATAGTGGCAATAGAGTCTGTACTAAATTTTGCACATGTATCCTTAACCTCCATAACGTAGCTGGCATCTTTGCCGGTTTCGCGGGCAAGAAGCTCTTCGAGATCCTCAGCTATCTGCAAAGCTATTCGGTTCTTATCAATCCCTTATGTAATTTTTATTTTTTAACCCACCTCCTGCATCAAAGGATACATTTGTTTCACCTTTCCACTGGTAAAGACAGGTGTCAACTTCGTCCTTATCTCCTTCCATTCCGGATTGCGCACAAAGAACAGGTTATTCGAACCCAAAGCATCGCCATGTGGATCAGATCGTCCGTAGCGGTTGGAGAATCGATTAAAGTCTTTTATAAGGATAGATTTGATAAGTTCCGGTTCGCGTATAACTAGGGCCGGCTGATTCATCACATATATGCCAACTGCAGACTCATCCTGGAATTTGGGATCACTGTAGATTTTTGAGATATGCAAGCCAAACGAATTGCTTTGGGTAAAAACCGGCCCAGTATTGCCTATAATCGGAGTGGGCTGTACATAGGGTATTCCCTTGCGTTGCCAATAGCTGTGATTGCGCTGGAACCACAGATATATGGCACTCAATGCGCCCACAAAAAGGACAAGTGCCACCGTTAAGACCATTTTTGCACCTGTAAAACAGTTCAAGGAGAAAGTGTTTGAATCACTTTGAATCACTTAGAACACACTTAATTTCTCATCAACATTTTATCGCTTATCAGCTTAAAATATTACTTATAAAACAATTAGCACTTTAGTTAAATTTAAATTCAATTTCACATTGATATGCCAAGTTGTTTTTCGTTGGCGGCCAACAAGTTTGCGTATCCTGAAGTGTAACATTGTCCGTTGGTCCACGTCGATCTCAGAGATAAAATGAACTATAAACAGTCCTGGAACTTAAGTACCTTTGTGTACCAGAACAGAACAAGTTTGATTATCGATAAATCTTTCCGTTTTCGATGTAAACAAGTAACCGATTAAAATAAAATCTTGAATTTGAAAATATTGGAACTTAGCTGTCTGAAAAAATTTAAATTTATTGAAATTTCACACACAAACACATAGAAGAATCAACAATTAGACTGTACGCGTTATGTGTCCTAGTCGAGCTTTCTGAACAAGAGCCATTTTACTTTATGGTAATGTAATTTACTCCTGTAAATATTGGACTTTCAGTTTGTTTTTTTTTTTTTTCATATTATGACATAATCTGGATAATATTTCGTCAAAAACTTCTTAATAATAATTTAATTAAAGTTTAATCCTTTACTTTGGTCCATTTTTTAACACGCTTATATTAGCTTCACTTGTATGTTTGTATGTATGTAGCTCTCCTTTAAACTAAAAGGTAGAGACTTATTACTGTCGTTCGTTGGCCGAGCGGTCTAAGGCGCGGGTCTTCGCTCCCGGACTCACCGGTCGTGGGTTCTATTCCCGTCCACGGCCGAAAAAAAAAAAGTTTTTTGTTTTTAAATCTGCACCAAGTTCATGTTCTCTAGAACTTCCAATTTTTTTTTAATAATTAATAGAACTAAAATTAAAAAAACTAAAAAGCACGCTTTTATAATACATCGAACTAAAAAGTGAAAAATAAATATAGTTTAAAAAAGAGCATATCAAACTAAAAAGTTAAAAATAATTTTTCAAATAAGTTTAAAACAATAATAAATTATAAATACTAGCATTATTGTAAAAAGCGTGCGGCGCTTTGTCCATATTTCTCGTACATCGAGCGCCCAACGCTTTTTTTAAAATAATGCTAGTATTTATAATTTATTATTGTTTTAAACTTATTTGAAAAATTATTTGTAACTTTTTAGTTTTATATGCTCTAAAAGCGTGTTTTTTAGTTTTTTTAAACTAAATTTATTTATATTTCCCAAAACTATAATCCATTCGGAATGTTTTTGTAGATCCTTAAACAATATATTTTCAAAATAAAGCTCTTTACTTAAAAACACACTTGACTTTTATTTAGACACAGAAATGATCCAGTATTTAGTTTATATTCAATATATTAATATTTCGCGCAATTTATTTTACGACCACCAGCTACAACGTCGAAAAAACATTTAGAAATCACTTAAGATTGAATATGCGTTTATATAGGCATAAATATTTGTGAAAGATGTTACAGATCGACATGCGAAAATAAAAAAAACAAAACAAGTTTTATTTATACCTACAATAAATAACTACTTCAGCAAAAGCTGAATGCGATAGACAGGTAGATTGTAAGTAATACTAGTAATTTAGTTAGCTATGATGTATTTGAAAAGACAATTGATTGACAGTTTTGCATGTCTTAAAATAGAATATGGTTTATGAACTGTACTATTGCAAGTGTCACTTAGAAATATTAAATATAAATTAATAATGTCATAATCAAATATAGCGATGGTTTCAAATCGCTTTGGATTTGCTGAAAATATGTTTATTCGAATTAACACTTCCCTCTTTAATTGCAGTAAATCAATCGCAATGTTATAGACCTTAATTGAAATTTTTTTAGTATAAGAATGGAGTTTGTTGCTTAGCTTTCATATAGACAGTTTTCATTATAGGGGTCTTATTAGAATACATAGTCATATTTTTAGCTAAAATTGTGCATGATATTAACTCAAATCGATCTTTAAATGGCACTTAAAAAACACATCAATATTTTATTTTTATTGTAGAGATACGCTTTGTCTGACATGCAATATGGTAACCTTTAAAGGTTATGCCTTAATTTATCAGCTGTCTTGGTAAAAATAAATACGTGCAAGCAATTAGATAATACACTTTATAAGTATATTTTTTATGTCCCATGCGACGTTTTCAAGTGGCTGAGCCCTTTTAATTGATATAAAGATTGAAGTGGTTGTATAAAGATGATAAATGACGTGATTGAAAATCTAAAAAGAGAGACAACCGGTTCTATGAAAATTATCTAAGCTTATTTACATATAGATTAGGTAGGCTTATGTCGTCTGCCTTGACGAATCTTATTTTGAGCTGATTCGAATCGATATTTAAATGGGTTGCACTGCACGCGTTTAGTTCAATTATTGTAGATTGTAATTTTTTACACGCAATATGCTTATCATTTAAGATCAAGGCTTAAAGGTTAAGATGTCAATGCACCTTGGGCCCCCAAGCGATTAAATAATGAGTAAACTAACAGCATCACAGCTGAATCTGAGATAATGAATTGCTTACAGATTTCCGGCATTAAATTCAACACTTTTAAAAGCTTATGCAACTTTTCGAAAGTACATAATTGAAGCAAATAAAAAATTCAAGACCCATTTCTAATCCTCTTTCAATCTAATGACAAATGTAGACAATTGGAAGATCTAGTTAGGAAAAATGAACTTTAATATCATATAATAAAAACACTTATATTTATGTATTATGTTATTGTTACTAGCCCCAATTTTTTAACTCATAGTTGCACAGATAATAAATAGGTTGAATTATAATAATGATGTTGATCGTTTTGTGGAATATAGTGCCTTGTGTACTTCATTATTATTAAGTGCCTAAATGATCCGCCACTCTCTGTTCAACGGGAATAGGGTTAAATTTAAGTTACTGTATTAAGCTGACAGGAGAAGCTTAATATAAAAAACAAAACCCTTTACAACATTACTGAGCCTTAGCTGCGTTATCATAGAGTTTGTCGTTAACAACCTCCAGAAACATCCCATTCTCCAGTTGCAAGAGAAATATCTTTGTATTAAATTTGATTCCCTCTTCCGTCTGCGAACAAACGCGAACATAATAGTTCTTGAGGATGTGCACAAGACCCAATTTAGCTTGTAGCAGACCAATAAGACTTCCCACGCAGTTATGAGGTCCCAAACCAAATGGCTGATAGGAAGTGGGCTCAATTGTTTTGCGATTTTCTGGCGAGAAGCGATCGGGATCAAAATGATTTGGATTCGGCCAGTACTGTAAAGAGGTTTGTTTCATTATGCATGTTTTAGGTAATGAGATAGTTTGAAACACACCTTGGGATCACGCTGTATACCAAATATTGGTATAAACACTGGTGTGCCGTTTTCCAGTTTAAAATCGTAGTATGGTTTTAGTGACAAATCTGGCGTACCCTCAATGCTCTGATATTCACG
The DNA here is from genome assembly GCA_018904305.1 of Scaptomyza montana. Lineage (NCBI taxonomy): Eukaryota > Metazoa > Arthropoda > Insecta > Diptera > Drosophilidae > Scaptomyza > Scaptomyza montana. Next base: position 3,010,509 of record JAEIGR010000005.1, on the reverse strand, counting down.
ATCCAGAAAAGGTAGAACTGGATACAAACGCAACACCTCATCGACAACCATTGACAGGTATTCCAAAGAATTAATTTTCTCGTAGCTTAGCTTGCCGGTTCCCTCCTCTATTAAAGCCTCATGAATTTCCTTACGCAAGCGATCCTGCAGCTCCGGCTGTCTGGCCAACTCTAAAAGACCAAAGGCCATTGTAGACGATGAGGTCTCAAAGCCAGCTGTGTAGAACACGCCCGCTTGAGCGACTAGAAAGTCCTGACTGTGGGCTAAGTGTGGCTTGTCTGGCTGCTGGGCGGCCTCCTTGCGCAATGCCACAAGGACGTCAATTAAATCGTGCCTTACAGCTCCCGATCGCTCTCTTTCCGCCATAACATGATTGATGGTCTTGCGCATAAAGTTCGCATACTCGTCCGTAAAGAACTTGATGCGTAACAGTGACACAAGCTTTGGCACGAAGAAAGCTATAAAAAAGTCCTTGCTGCGAGCAAGAGAGCCAAGCAGTACTTTGCGTCCTTGGGCACGAAATTCAGCATTATCATCCGCTAAGCTATTCGCACGCACCCCAAAAGCAATAGTGGCGATTGAATCTGTTGTGTATTTTGCGCTTACTTCCTTAAACTCCAAAACATAAGTGCCATCCTTTGGTTTATTCCGTGCAAGATGCACCTCAAGCTCGTCACCTATCTAGAAAATGATATAGATCAGATAATTAGTTTAAATATTTTTATTTTTTAACTCACCTCCTGCATCAAAGGGTACATATTCTTTACTTTGCCGATGGTAAAAACAGGTGTCAACTTCGTCCTTATCTCCTTCCATTGCGGATTGCGCACAAAGAACATATTTGTGGACCCCAAAATATCGCCATGCGGATCAGCACGTCCATAGCGATTGGAGAAGCGATTGAACTCCTTTATGAGCACGGTTTTCATTAGTTCCGGTTCTCGTATAAGAAGTCCTGGTTGATTCATCACATATATACCGACGGCAGCCTCATCCTGCACCTTGGGATCACTGTATAAATCCGAAAGGTGCAAGCCAAATGAGTTCTTTTGCTTAAACACCGGAGCGGTATTGCCGATTATCGGAGTGGGCTGAAGATAAGGTACTCCCTTGCGTTGCCAATAGGTGTGGTTGCGCTGGAACCACAGATAAATACCACTCAACGCGCCCACAATTAGGACAAGTGACGCCGTTAAGATCATTTTTTCAGCTGCAAGTAGTTTGTTTTTATGTTTTAAGCTTAATAGTATATAACAGGTCCTCTACAAGTAAATTATCTAGCACATATACTTGAACATCAGCGTGAATTTGAAGATTTTTCGTAGATTCCTAGGATGTTCTTGGTGATGATCCTGTGTAGTATTAAACCCTTCAAATATTTAAAGACACACAAAACTGACCTTATTAAGTGTAATATGTTGCACTTGCGGTAGACCGTACGACCGGCAATGAGAGCGTCGAGAACACAATTAGAAGTAACTTGACGTTGAGCTGCAGTTTTTATACGCAAAAACCGTAAAAAAAAAAATTACCATTACGACATGCAAAAAATGTTTATAAATATGCAGATAAAAAAACAGATGATAGTTTTTATTTTTGAGATAAATTAAACAAAATAATAATGATTTTCAAAGGCTTTCCATATCAAAGTTCAATTTAATTAAATCAAAATGCATGTAATGCATTCATATTCTATACGTAGACAATGACAAGATCTAGAGTTGCGCCTAGGGCTTGAAAGCAACGATCGCATAGTGTCGCGGTGATATAACAGCATCAAACAAGTCAATCAAATAACTATGCTCATAGCCCAGCTCCTTAAGATACAGCAGACGATCCAATAATATAACACTTTCCAGCACCGGGGCAAATGTCATGCGTAGCACATAAAAGAGCGACAGATAATGACGATCTAATTCGTATTGTTGTAGCAGTGATTGGAGTTCCTCTTCTTCCACAGCTGCCAGCCAGGGCGCTTTTAATTTCTCTGCGCATTTCTGTACATATTCCGAGAAGCTGTCAAATTTACGTACTTTGCCCACTTGAAGTTCATTTTTTAAGTGCGGCGCATGGTGACATACCAAGAGTTCAAGCAGAGAGCGATAGAACAGCGTTATGTTGGGTAACTCCTTGGTTGCTACGGTGCGTTCAATGGACTGGGCAGCAAGCATTCGTGCATTTCGACCTAATCGCACCTGGCGCTGCTGTAGATAGTTGCTTAATGGAAATCCATAATCCGTTTGTTGCTCCATTAGAGCTTTGTTTCCAAAAAATTCCTGCTGCGAGAAGCGTTCACGCAATAAATGATAACAACAGCCAACGTTGCAAAGGATTCGACAGTCCTTTTGTGATTGAAAGACCTGCAAACAGGTAGCTGACAAATTACCACAGGTGTGTAGACCCGTCAAACAAATTCCAGGGCTCAGCGATTGCCCAAAATGTTCCTTTATCAAATCGGACAATCTAAGTTCTGAATTTATAAATCTGGATGTGGTTTTATAGTTATCTATCGCAGGTGAAAACATGGATGCTTCTTTAGGCTTTTGTTTTTTACCACGTCGTGTTGGAGTTATTCCCTGACTCTCCAGCTCAGCGCGTTCCGTTAAGCCATTCCATGCGCGCTGGTTAAAAAAAAATATACAAATATAGCACAGTGCACTAAATTACATAAAATATTTTGAATGAACGTTTATGAATGAACCAATTGCAAAACAAAACCATAGCACATTTCATGTTGTGGCGGTAATTTCGAAACTCGTATATCGATAGCACAACAATCAAGCAAAGCGCACACTTTGCAGCACTGTGTGCATGACGTTTGAACAACCCTGTCTACGCAGCTGTCATTTACTCTTCTTCTTTCTGCTCCTGCTTGCACGACGCGAAAACGTTTTAGCCGGCAATATTTTGTACCCGAAGTTAAATTTTCATTTCAAAAACTTGTAATACTAACATACAAAATGTCGGCTGGCATGCCCATTAATCCCAAACCATTTCTGAATGGTCTTACTGGCAAACCGGTACTCGTAAAACTTAAATGGGGACAGGAATACAAAGGCTTTCTGGTGTCCGTAGACGGCTATATGAATATGCAGCTTGCAAACACTGAGGAAGTTATTGAGGGTTCGGTAACAGGAAATCTCGGCGAAGTGCTGATACGCTGCAACAATGTGCTCTACATTAAGGGCATGGAGGATGACGACGAGGAGGGAGAAATGCGCGATTAAGATATTTAACAAATATGGGCGCCTTTTTCTCAGTACAAGACGTCGTTAGCATTTAAGCAATAAGTGTAATGAACGTAATAAAAATAAACATGTATTTATTTAATAGTGAACACCACACTTACCTGAAGCTTCCGATTGCGTGACAGGGCATTTTCAGTATTCGAAGTATTGGCATCGACGCCGAGCACACGATGGCCAAATTGAAGTGCTAATCTTGACGATAGGTAACCCTTACCATCGCCAGCATCAACAATGTAAGAAACTTTTTGATCGGTTGCTGCGGTACTTTGCACGAGTTTATTAACCAATGTCGCAGTTAGCTCCACCTGTAAAGGGAAAATCACATATTAAGCTATACATTCTTTATTGAATCTTTCTGCCTGGAACGTACCTCATGACACTTTTTTGCGCTCATAAATTCCCGAATGCTAAGCTGCGTGTCCTTGCTAGAAGCAAGCTGCTGTTCCAGTTCTTCTACCGTTGTTAACAGCGCGCAGTAGCCATCCAGTCGTTGTCGCTCGCCTGCAGCTAAGAATTGTGACAAAGCTGGAAATTGTCGCTTGTCAAGATCATGGCGCCAAAGCAATTTATCTATGGATAATTTAATATCCTCGACGCTGCCCAGTTCTTCTCTCACTGCCTCGGGTACGAACTCAATCCAATGTTTGTCTGTTAAATAGTTGACCATGTGACAGTTGACAAAATTCCAATGTGGTTCCATATATTCTAATACGCGATCAAGGGAACGCTGTAAGTCAGCAACAGAGGGCGCCATTTGTGCGCCGTCACTAGAAACTATAATCTTTTCGCTCTTGTGGGGCTGATTCTTGCAAAGCGTTGCCACTTTTCTTGGATCCCTGGAGAGCGTAGAGCCGACGATACGTGTTGCGTATGAGCGCCACAGTGCCAATGATGTCCGCTGCGGGATCGTTGGTGCGCGGAAACTGTTCAATGAGCTGCCGCAGCTGTTGCAAAGTGCGCTGCACCTTTTCGGTATGTGGTAGCTGCTGTTGTGCCACCACCTCTCCGTACATACCACCCAGTTCCGCGCCAAGTTGAACGCCCTGAGCGTAGCCCAGCTGGTATCCTTCTTGATTTCCTTGTGCACGACCGTCACTGATCCCCTCCTCGTAGCCTTGACGAGCGTGTTTTTCTTCGGTAAGCACTATATCGTCAAACAGATCGTTAATATCTCGCGATGCGTCGGACATTTTTGCCTCCGCAGTTCACAACTTATCGAAACTAACTTAATCGATAAATTGCCTTTTTTTATCGAACAAATCGGTTCAACTTGCAAAGCCCTCCACATTTCGCAACACTTGTATGCTTAAAACAAGTCAAACAGCTGTAACTAATTAAATATCATTTAATTCGCAATGGATTATTAACCAAAGCAAATTTGTTAAATAAGAGTATACTTTTAGCTATACGCTTGCCAAAAAAATCCAATTCGCAATTATTTTAAATTCTCGATCTGCCAAATAATTTTTAATAATCTACACTAATGCTTAAAGCAAGGCACATAGCTGGAACTAATTTAATTCTATTGCGATTTGTAACTACTCCTCCCAAGCGTCTGCGTCATCATCGGATTTGTCTTCGTCGCTGGAAAGTGAAATATTGCTTTGTTTCTCTAATATTATCTTTGATAACTGCAGCAGCATGGGGTTCCCCGACTGATCCGCTTGATTTTGGCTGCCAGAGATTCCTTTGCGACGCAACATGAGTTTATTGTGCAAATCCGCCATCAGATCACCGCCGCTTGTAACCGCTGAGCCTGCTCTGGATCGCGTTGCTGGATTTGTATTTTGTGTGTCAACTACGTCACCATCAACTGGCGCTGCAGCTCGTAAGCGTCCACCTTGGGCACCGCCCGCCTTGCGTATGGCATCCATTAACTCGGTTCGCGGATCGGCCGGTGGAGGTGCTCGTGAGTTTGGTATGTTTAGAGGTGTTTGTATGGACGGCGAGATGGGCTTGATGACGCCATCCGTTGGAAGATTTGCTTGGCTTGGTGGTGGTGGTGGCGGCGGTGGTGGTGGTGGAGGAGGCGGTGGCGGCGGAGGTGGAGCCCAAGTGCTTGCTGCTGTCACACCTCTGGATATGCTCTTTCTTGTCATATGAGTTTGAGCAGCTAATGCTTGCACAGTTATGTCCTCGCTCATGTCAATTTTTTCGTCCTCTGCTTCTGTTAAGCCAGGTAGATCGGGCAAATCAACAAACTGATACGATGGCGCAATTGACGTCTGCTCTTCAACCGGTTGATATTGCAAGTCGTTTGCAATGCCCGGCAAATCTGGCAAATCCAAAGGCACATCTATAGCCGGAGCCGCAAGCGCTGCTGGTGTATATCGCAAATCTCCAGCGGGTGTAGCCAGCTTGGTTGTGCCGTGGGAAAGCGAGTGTGGTGCCGGCGCCAGTAATGTAGATGCGCCAGCGGGCTTTGGTTTGTTCGCAGAACGCTTGTTACCCTGCAGCAAAAGATTACGTTTCCAGGCATTGAGATCTTCGGTGCCATTGATACCACCGCAATAGGCAAATTCGTTCGTATTATAACGCATCAGTGCCGGAACTGATTTTGTTTTCGGCAGCGATCCCAAACCCGACATGCAATTGGTCAGTTTGCGTTCAGCGACAAGCGGTGTTTCTAACTGATCTTCGCCACGTACATGGAAGAAGACGGAGTCCTGGTCTGGGCTAGACTCTTGTTCGGCGGCTGCATCAGATCCGTTGTGACTACGCCGCCGATGCGGCGGCACTTCCGCTGTTGATGACGTCGACACTTCCATTAGCGGTTGCTGGAGCACCACTTGTGGAAAGGTTGCTGGGATGTTAGTTAATGTCGCGATGCTGGGAAAGCGTGCGGGTGCAAAGATTTTAATTGACTTTTTGGAGCCGACGAGTGCATCAATTTTTGCCTGCGCTCGCCTAACACGCTCATTTATAAGCTGGACCTGTGCACCATTTCTTTCCAAGCGAGCATCGATGCGCCCGAAAATCGAGTTTATTGTTTTGTTTAGGCAGTCGAGCGATTGGGCTGCTCTGATTATTGTTTCCTCGTGATGTAGATCCGTTGGAATAATCGAGACCTGGTAGGCGCTGTGCAAGTACGTTTCGCTCTCATCCATATTGGGCGTAGTTTGATTTGGTTGTTTTTATTCAGTACTTATCCTTATCGCTAAAAGCGATCCAATCAACAGCTGGTTGTTTTGCGCTGCGTTGCCAACTTTACATTGGCTATCGATATCAAAATCAGCATAGCGAAATTTTGTACAATTAGCGATATTTGGAACATCGATAACATATCGTCAATATTTTCGGGGCAGTGTGATTATCGAACATTATTCATATCACTAGTGCACACTAGAGTTGGTATTTTTAGTTCAATTTGCTGAACAAGTTCAATAGTTCATTTTTCAGCTGTGAACTAAGTCAGTCATTCTATTCAGTTGTTCAGTTGTTCTGAACGATGAACGATAGAATATGAACAGGTCATTTTATTCAGTTGTTCAGTTGTTCTGAACGATGAACGATAGAATATGAACAGGTCATTTTATTCAGTTGTTCAGTTGTTCTGAACGATGAACGATAGAATATGAACAGGTCATTTTATTCAGTTGTTCAGTTGTTCTGAACGATGAACGATAGCATATGAACAGGTCATTTTATTCAGTTGTTCTGAACGATAGCATATGAACAGGTCATTTTATTCAGTTGGTTTGAATGAACATTGCTCATTTTGAATGCAATAAAGTCGATTTGTATCTTTTGAGCCTATTAAAAAATGTTAAAATTTTAATGAGTTGATAACAAAGCTTCAACTTTTCTGCCAGTTGGTGGTCGCCTGATAAAGTTTGTAATCATTTGTTGATCAGCAACCGAAATCAAGGGACTAGCCTCAGCCTTAATTCGGTGGTGGATCAGCTTCAGAGGTTTCCGAATTTAACTTCTGTGCCCCCAGTAACTGTTGGATGCTTCAGCTTTAAGTGGCGCGTCAAATTGCTTTGAGACCCGCCAGCTATGCTCAGCACGGTTTTGCAAAAATTACACTTGCCGGTCTTTCCACCCTCACTTCCAATAAAATGGTTCCATACCTCACTACGTTTCCTCTTAGAAATTTTATTTTGGGAAAATTCAACAATAATCAAAAGTAACCAATTTCAGATTTCCGCCAACGAACGATATCGTTCACGAATTACTGAATTAGTTCATTCGTTCATTTCGATGACCCGTTCATATGAACTTATTCTGAACTAAACGACACAACTCTACTGTGAACTAAGTCAGTCATTCTATTCAGTTGTTCAGTTGTTCTGAACGATGAACGATAGAATATGAACAGGTCATTTTATTCAGTTGGTTTGAATCATGATGAAATAAGTATAAGGTGGTCTCGTCGGCAAAAGCTGTCCCTTAGCGTATGCTAGCAATAAGTGCGAGTGAAACGCACACTTTACAGTGAGTGTGAATGAAACGGTAGGATATTGTGTTCATTAACCCTTAGCTGGTCCCTGGGGCTTAAAATAGCCCAATATAAAACAAAGCGGTGAAGTGAGTTTTTATAGTTTTATTTTTAATAATTTTGAATTAGCAATAAGTCGTTGTTTTTCGCTGCACAACACATTTCGGTGCATGAATAAACTTCACACCCAGTACATGCTTGCGGCAAAAATTAAAGTAACTCATTTATTGTTTCTGCTTAAGGGTTAAGTGTTGAGAAAACATTCGTCCGCACACAACCTTCCGCCTCAACAAGCAAGCATGCACTGAAGCTAAGGGACAAAAACGAGCTAGCTTCGGCTGCCACGAGACCACCTTATACTTATTTCATCATGGTTTTAATGAACATTGCTTCATTTTGAATGCAAATTAAGTCGATTTGTAACTTTTGAGCCTATTAAAAAAATTTTAATGAGATTGATAACAAAGCTTCAACTTTTCTGCCAGTTGGTGGTCGCCTGATAAAGTTTGTAATCATTTGTTGATCAGCAACCGAAATCAAGGGACTAGCCTCAGCCTTAATTGCTGGTGGTGGATCAGCTTCAGAGGTTTCCTGAATTTAACGTTCTGTGCCCCCAGTAACTGTTGGATGCTTCAGCTTTAAGTGGCGCGTCAAATTGCTTTGAGACCCGCCAGCTATGCTCACACGGTTTTGCAATAATTACACTTGCCGGTCTTTCCACCCTCACTTCCAATAAAATGGTTCCATACCTCACTACGTTAAACGTAGTACGTTTCCTCTTAGACATTTTATTTTGGGAAAATTCAACAATAATCAAAAGTAACCAATTTCAGATTTCCGCCAACGAACGATATCGTTCACGAATTACTGAATTAGTTCATTCGTTCATTTCGATGACCCGTTCATATGAACTTATTCTGAACGAAACGACACAACTCTAGTGCACACTCATCAAATTCATCGCAGTTGTTACGTGAAAAAGTTGTCAGAAGCTGATTTTGTTTAGTTTAAAGTGCTCAATTATATATATATATAATAAACTTACTTTCAAAGTGCGTTTAACTAATTGTACAAATGTATTAACATAGCAAAGGTATGTTGGCCATCGTTTTAAAGTCATTCTAATTATTTTAAGACCATTCGTGCGTAGGTGTGTGTACAAAATAAACGTGGCTACATCGGGGAAAAATGTGGCGAAAAGCACAAAAATAAGCAAAAAACTTAATATGCCAACTCAAATGTATGCTTTAAGTAATGTTGTGCTTGTGTTTAGTGCATACAAAATTGAATTTTTCAAGAACTCAATAATTTTCGCAAGCAGTGTGAAAAAATGCGTGTTTGCTTGTCTGGCTGTCGCCATTTTGAATATGTGCTGAAAAGTTTTCCCCTTGCCCTGCTGCTCGTGTGCTTATTGTTCGCCCACAAACAGTTTGTGTGAGCGAGTATGGTATTTACAAACATATATAAAATTGATTAAGTTGTATTCTTGTTGTTCTTTACGTTTTTTATTTTTTCTGCCATGGCTACAAAGCCACATCAACAATAAATACGAATTATAGACATATGTATCTTTATATGTAAACGCTTATATCATTTCTTTGTTGTGTAGACAACCGTGTGTTCATTTTGTGTGTGTCATGATAAGGGTTGATGTGAAAAATATATCGTCAATTTGATCATATCCAATAAATAACCCTTAAGTATATCTTGACTTAATAATACTGACGTGTTTTTTTTCTTTTGGTTATTTCATTTTCTTTATTTTGACAGCTAAACAACTGCAGTTTGTAAATAACTCAATATACGGAGTATATAACGGAATCCGAAAATTCAGGATTTGCTAAACTATGGAGCATATATTGCAATCGTATCCAGAGGATGCGCGCCGCATTGGCGAAGAGTATTTGTCCAGTCTAACGGATTTGAATTGTAATAGCAAGCCACTAATCAATATGCTCACAATGCTCGCCGAGGAAAATATCAACTATGCCCAAATCATTGTGCGAGTAGTGGAATATCACATCAGCCAGGTTAACAAATAACGAATAATAATTTAAAAAAAAAAAAAAGCAATACACTAAACATTCAGTGAGAGACACACACCACATACAAACTTACACCACGCATCGGCAGTTGTGGTCAACAAATGATCTCCATGTCAAAATTTGATTTGTTTTTGGGAACCGTTTCTAGGATTTAAAAACCATCTACAGTATTGCAGTCCTCGCTTAACTTAAATTCAATTCTGAAAGCATTATTTTCGTATTCTAACCAAAATGTTATGATGAAAGTTAATGTCATAAAGTGAATTTATTTTCAAACAAACTAAAAAAAGTCAATACTATCGATGGCTCTTATCCCCTAAGGCATTTGTGATTAATCTTGTGGAAATATCAACGAAAGCATACAAACTCAAAATAAGTGCTTCACACAATTTTTTTTTTCTTCTTCTTGATATTCTCCCATCAGCACACGCTGTAAATTAGTCAAATTTGTAAGTTTATTCACGCGGCGACGAGCTTAAAATAACCTTTGGTTGGCGTGTAAATTTAAAAACTGCAAACCTATCGTTATTTTATTGAAATATTTATTTGCGGTTTTTTTTTAAGCAGAGACTGATTTTTTATCCTCTACAAGGTAAGATGCTTATTAAATATTCTATTCTTCTTTTTCCTCGAAACCTTGAAGTACATGAAAAACACAAAGAAATCGAAAAGAAAATTGCAAATAAAAGAGAAACTACTTAAACAATTGTCATCAAGTTGTCTTTTATTTTACATAAGAAAAAAATCATTGCCAAACAAACAATAATAACGAAATCCTTAACACGCAGCGATTTCTGTACTGCAAAATAATATAAATACCACAATTTGGTTAAATGGACACAAATCAGTAATGTATTACACTAAACAAAAAAAAAAAAAACAAAAAAAAAATGGTACAAATTCCAAAACCTTCCCTTACCTCTTCGTTGTAACTAGATGGGTATATTAAGATATCTTGACGAAATATGTGTATAGAAAACTGTTTATTTGACGAACAATTAGACACTTAATATCACATTTATTAGTTAAAATTTTTTTTACAAAATCTTTCTTTTCATTTTTATTTTTGTATAATCTAAATTGATTATAATATGTGAAATCGTCGTTTTAAGAGAGGGTAGTAAAGTCTGATAAAAGATAGTTCCCAATAGGTGTTAGCTAGATTTCACTGTAGACTTGGGCTAACGATTTGCTTTGATCATCTGCCCTTCCGAATCATCAAACATGGAGATGCATCTGTGTTTTAGCAGCTGTCATCGTCGTAACCAGGACTATGTGAACTGAAAATGATAATGATGCTGTGCCTCAAAACTCTGTGTCCACACTCTTCGCTAGCGTCGTTGTCGAAACTTATGTTATATTTATTCTTACCTATCTTACCAAATCAAACAGGTGCCGCCCGATTTCAAATTACCCATACTATATTTAATTGATTCGATAATTAAGAATGTGAAAAGCAGCTACGTCCAGCTGTTTGCGCAATGCATAGTCAATATATTTCTCAACGCCTTTGAGTCGGTAAGTTGAAAAAACTATAATCAAAAGTTACATCTAATTAAATAAACCTTAAATATATAATCCATAGGTGCAGCATTCGCCGACTTCGGTGTTAGAGAAGGTGCGGGAACGCATGTATTTGCTCCGTCAGACGTGGAACGAGGTTTTCCCACCGTCCAAGATGTATGCGTTAGATGTTAAGGTCAAGCGCCTGGACAACAATTGGCCAATCACCGCCAAACCAAGTCAGCCAAATAAAATTCATGTTAATCCAGCTATACACGTGAATCCAGATTTTCTAAAACCAGTAAGTTGGAAAACAAAATTAACAAGTAAATCGTCTAAACAATCTTCAATATAAACAAACTCAGGGTATGGTGAATATGCATGTGAATACGGCGCTTCCCAGCGACATGGAGGAGATCCTGCAGGCCAAAAGGCGAGAGTTGCTGGAGCTGAAAAAGCGCAAGCTGGAACTGGAATTGGAGCAGACTAAAATGCATTTACAGGAGCAGGAGCGTCAATTAAACCAGGCGGCAGATGCCATTGGTGGTGCGCCAATCGTAATACCAGCACCAGCTGCTGCACTTTGTCCACCTGGCATAGAGGTTGCCGTGCCACCTGCCGTCGTAGCGCCAATGTATCCGCCTGGCATGCGTAACGTGCGTCCCATGGCGCCAGGCGGCAACATGATGCCAGGTCCAGGCCAACCGGTGAGCTAATGCTCGTGCACACCGTAACCAAATACCATCTTATCTTCTGCTTTTTTCACAGCCCTTTTCCAATAAGCCAAAAGTTCATCCAATCAATCCGGCTATGCTCAATTCGGTGCGACAACGAGATCCTCGCCTGGCACGCCAAATGCAACCTCAACAGTCAACGCAAATGGCAGCACCTATGCGTAGTCTTGATCCGCGCCTAGATAGCCACAAATCCGCCTCAACAAACAAATCTAGTCGATCGCGCAGCAAGTCACCAATGCGGAGCAGCAACACGGGCAGTGGCCGCTCCAGCAAGAGCAGTCATCACAGCTCCTCCGTTAATAACAACAGTCGCAAGCGCAGCGAGTCCAAGAGCTCTACATCATCCTCGGGATCCGATGGCAGGCACAAGAGTGGCAGCAGTAGCCAATCGCCTTCTAAGCGTCCATCCAGCTTACGCTTTGCAAATAATGGCTGCTCGCCGTCTTCTTCAAAACGTAAAAGCAGTTCACCGCCCTCCAGCTCGCCCAGCAAAACCAAACGCAATCCCATACACAAATCCACATCTAGTCGCAGCAAATCCGGAAGAGCCAGCAATGATCGCTCTCGCAGTCGCTCGCCTGTGTACAGAGATGTGGATATGCGCAGTGTTGAGCACAGCAAATCACCAGAACCAAGAGCATCTTCAGGAACTTCAACAATATCAGCAGTTCCTTCAGCAGCTTTATCAACAAAAACAACCGCAACTCCAGCTCCATCAAATGATTTAGAGAAACGTAAGAAACAATTTTTAATTATAATTTCACACTTGTTAGCCAACCAAAGAGTCGAACTTCTCGACATGACTATTAGCAATACAAATGACAAAGTAGTTGAAATATGCAGAAATTACAAACCAAATTGGCGGCATCCAAGGCTCTGGCAACAAAGTCGGGGGGCGGTTGTTGTGGGTGTGTTTTGAGCGTGAATCTCTCATTTTAAATGGCTGTTTCACACAGTTTTCGTTTTTACTTATCCAAATTTCAATTTAAGTGAAGTGCAAATAGGTAGAAAGAAGTAATACCAATAAAGTTTGCTTAAAAAATACTCAAATAAAAAAATATTCAATTAAAAGTTCACATTTTCTTTGGAAAATTTTATAACAATAATTTTTAACGCTTTAAAACTAAGCCATCATATTTATTTGCATTTTAGAATATAAATGTATATTTTTTTAGTATCTTTTTGCGCTTCACTTTTAACACTTTTGGATACAGGAACTAGTTGTAACCCAAGTGTTGCGACTTTACGTTGTTCTGTGTTATCTGGTATTTTCCAAAAACTTTCTGGCTTGAAAGTGTTGTGTTCTCGAACTGTTTGGTGAGATTTTTGACTCGTTGCTTCACTCGATTACGTTTTTCTGTGGAGCTTTTTTATAAAATCGTATTTTGATTTTTATTTACATTTCAAAATTTGAACCAAAGCCACATAATCTTATAATATTTATGGAATTTTTTTTTATTACTTAAGATTAATATCAAAGTACAAATTAAATTAAATATATAAACCAAAATAAATAAAAGAAGACAAAATACAAATCAAATAAAAAGTGTTTAAAAACCTTTTGCATTCCAGTTGTTTTAATTAATGCAAAATGAAGCCAGGTGCCGCCTTTGGTGTAATTTTAAGTTTATTTACTTTGTGTTATTGTTAAAACAAGTAAAAAGTAAAATACAAAAAAAAAAAAATAAAACTCGTGATAAACATTTGTGAACAAATTGTTGTACCTGAAATAAGCGAAAATGATATGATATAGTATATCAGTTTTGACAAAACTAAGAAGAAATAAAGACTGCAGATTTAATTTGATGTTGATGTCTCTAAAAACCTCTGAACAAATCGTAAATAATTAATAGCTTTTGACATATAAACGAATATAATTTTATAAACACACAGCATTTAACAATAATTTATTTGAGGGTTTATTTGTAGTTGTATTTTCATATAATACAAATCAAAAAAAAAAAAAAAATATTTATAAGTATATCATGTGTGTGATATAATTTTCCTAGTTATTATTATTGTATCTATATATATATATAATATTTTTTTGTATTTGTAGAACGGCACTTTTATTAGTTTGTTAACTTTATAAATTTTATTTAGTCTAACCTGATTCCTTAACGGAATATATCTTGTGATTTGATTTGAGCTTCATTGTTTATTACTAATTTCTTCTAGCCTTATTGGTGTGCCTGGTGTTTGTTGGTGCCCCGCCCACTTTAATAACATTTATTATTTTATTTCATATTTTTTAACCTTGGTTAGATATTTATTTGTATATAGTTGAGGCCGTGTTATATTTTTCTTGCTACGATTATTTTTTTATCGTTTGCTATAAGAACTCTTTGTTTGTTGTGGAAGCATAAAGAAAATACAAAATTTCTAGCTACATTTCACATACTTGAACCAGGCCCACGTCCTTCCACGTCGCCAGCTGTTGCTGATTCTTCGACAACATCGCATATAGATGCATCTAGCATGGACGTCGATTTGCGGCCAAGTTTCGCTCAGTTGGCCGCGTTGTCGGCAGTTAAGCCAGCAACGCCGCCGCCGCCGTCAATAACAATCAGCCAACCAGCGTCAATAACAACGGCTATAACAGCAGACACCAGCAGCACAACAAGAAATGCTAGCAGCGCCTCTAACGCACCAGCGAACAGTTCCTCAAAATTGCCCACAAAAGTGTCGTTCAAAATACAAAAACCGTTTAATAAATTAGAAAAATCTACAGCGCATTTATCAACAGCATCACTGCTAACAACAGTCGCGGCATCAACACCAGCAAATACAGCCGCTAACAGCAAGCAATCCTCGCCAGCGCCCTCGTCCTCGGAGGCAGCATTAATTAACAAGGGCGCTGGCGAGAAACGCTCGGCTGTTCAGCTGCCACAAAATGCGGACTCAGATGAGGATGACAAACTGCAGCAGCCACAGCAGAAACGCAGCAAATCCGCCAAGTTGGATGCGTAAGTAGAGCCGAAATATCAAAATATTTAAATTTCATATTAATTTCGTTTTCATAGACTCTTTGGCAGCGAGGATGTTGATCTACGACGTGTACTGCCTATCAAACAACCTATTCTAGTACCCGGTGGCATTATTATAGTCGATGATGACTCCATGGAGAACAGCGAGTCCAACAAGGTATAGAAAGCAGTTGCTTAAATCAATTCTTATAATTTCAACTCCATATCTTTCATATTAGCAAATTGCAACCAAGCCTGTATCGCCCTGTAAAAAGCCCACGCTGGATGAGCTGCGAGCCAAGCTGGCCAAGACAGTGCGCGATAGCCATAACATGTCTAAATCGGGTACGTAACCAATACAAAAAGCAAATCACTATTTTAATTAAAAAACTCCACATACAGATAAGCCAAAAGAGTATAACGTGGGCCAACGGCTGAAGCAGCTCACCGATCTCAAGTCCAACGATGACTCACAGGAGGCTCACGATGAAAAGATGCGTACGATACTCAGTCAGGCGCAGGAGATTTATGAGAATCATGGAATGAATCAGGAACAATACAAGGAACTAGTCACCAAAGTGGTTGTCTTAAACGAGAGCAGCAAACTGAAGGAATCTCGACGACGAGAAGCCGTTTCAGCAGATGATGATGATCTGGATGTGGAGCGGAATGCGGCACGCGATGCAGTGCTTCGCAAGCGCATACCGAAGCTAAAAGCCAATGAGAATAATGTCTCCAGCTCACCGCGCAGCGATGGTGAACCACGCTACGAGGACCAGCAGCCGCAGCAGCAATCCGAGAAATCCCAACAACTGTCACAGCTGTCCAAGCAAATAAAAACTAAGCGGGATAGTAAGCGACGCAAGCCGAGCAAATGGGGCGAACAGGTGGATCCGGCAGTAGTGCAACGTGCAGCCTGGCAACTACAACAACAGCAACAACAACCGAGCAACAACAATATCAACAACAATAACAACAACAATAAACGCATGCCGCAAGCAAATCTACACACAGGCAGCGGTTTCCGTGGCATGCCCTGGCAACATCCTCCATTGGTAATACAACAATCAGTGGCACCTCCACCACCGCAACCACCATCCATGATAGCAATGCCACCTGTGCCGCCAGTGAGCATAACCAAAGCCATCAATTCGCTGGATAATCCCATGGCGGATGTGGTGCGCAGTATCACCATCGATGGTGGCAGCAAGGAGATTCGATTCTATAACCAGGTGGCCATCATTTTTATGGATGGCGATGAGCCGCACGAGATTGGCTTTCAGCACGGTCAGCGCTCAATTTATATTGATCACAACAATGAGCCACTTGCGCTAAGCTTCAACGATGACTATAAACCCTTCCAGCTGGACGGACAATTGCATCGCATACGTTTTGGGCATCCATCGCGCGAACTCTACATTGATGATCACTGGTATGAGATCTATTTTGGTGGACCACCCGTGTCGCTACCAATTGGCAACAAGCTGCACGTGCTCAAGGCCGAGGGACCACCACCCAATGTGGACATTGGTCGTGTGCGTCGTGATCTTGTTGTTGGTAAAATTAACATGATTGTCGATGCGCACACAATTGTTCCACTCTTTCTCGATGGACGACAACAGACGTTCCATTTGGGCGCCGAACAGCATTCGTTGCAATTTGTTGATAGCTTTTTGTATGCGCTGCTCGATGGTCAGCTCCAGAAGCTCGAGTACGGCGGCTTGCCCAAAAGCATGAAACTAAATGGTGGACGCAATTGCTTTATACGCTTTGGCACACTGCCTAAGAGCGTCCAAGCGGGCAAGACGCATGTCCAGGATATGGTTTATATTAAAACAGAAGCGCCAGAAGAGCCACCACAACCGCCACCGTTGCCTGTGCCAGTGATTGCACCACAGCCTGCTGTCAATCCTCTCGATCAGCCATCGACGGATGCAACTTCTGCTGTATCGTTGCCAGGTGCTGCAGCAGCGCTGAGTAATCTCAACATTGATGAGCTCTTCAAGAAGCTCGTCTCCTCGGGTATAATTGGTGCTCCAGCGGCAGCTTCATCAACAGCCGCCGTCAGCAATCCGGTCAACAGTGTACCAGCTCAAGAAGCAACCCCTAGCTCAAGCAAAGATGCATCTGCAGCTCCCGTTGCTGCCGCTGCTGCAGCACCGCCAATGGAGCCCATTAAACGCATTGATCTTAGTAAGCCAGACACAATCAAGACGCGACAGTCGGCGGTTATTGCCACCCTATATTTGGGCATGCAGTGCAGTAGCTGTGGTGTCCGTTTCCCACCAGAACAGACCATCAAGTACAGTCAGCATTTGGATTGGCATTTCCGTCAAAATCGCCGTGAAAGGGACTCCACGCGCAAGGCGACATCACGTCGTTGGTTCTATGATCTCAATGATTGGCGACAATATGAGGAAATTGAGGATGTTGAGGAGCGAGAGCGAAACTTCATGGAGTCGCAGGGCCAACAACTTGGACCCAATGATGGCACTGATGAGGTATCACAACAACGCTCCTTGGACTCTCCTATGCCCAGTTGTGCTGCCGGTGCAGATGATGTCGATCGCAGCTGCGATATGTGCCATGAGAAATTCGAGCAGTTCTACAACGAGGAGCTCGAGGAGTGGCATCTACGCTCTGCAATTCGTGTGGACGAGAAAATCTATCATCCGTTGTGCTATGAGGATTATAAGGCTTCACTAAATCCACCAGCGCCAGTCGTCAGCGAATCAACAGCTAATGGTGATGTTGATATGCTTAACCTAAGCGATGACAATGCCATGGATACACTTATTAAAGTAGAGGATGATTCGGGTAAGCTTTACAAGGTGTATAACTTAGTTTATATACATATGTAGTTAAAAGTATTTGTTGGGTTTTAGGTTTTTTCGCAATGTATTTAATGTTTTACTCGATACCGAAGGTAAATAATATATTGGTTTTATGCAATGTCCTCTTGTATGAACGCAATTTTTTTCGGCACCCTTCAAGCTAGACACTTGAAACTTTGCAAATATCTTTCTATGGCCTTACATCTAGAGTTACCAAATTTGGTAAGGAGATAGCTAACGGCGTCCCCCAAAAAACTGCTTCCAAAAGGTTGGAGCCACGCAAACCCATTCCGCGCCAGCCCCCCGCAGTTTGAAATCAGAAACGGTTATATCTATCACAGTTATTTAGCTAGAGCCACAAAATTTGGTGCCAAGATAGGTGATGACGTTCCCCAAAAAACTGCATCAAAACTTTGGATGCCACACCCATTCATACCGCCCTCGCCGCCTCCAACCGCTCCACTGCATCAGCTGTGTATCCTTCTCAGTTTTTGAGCTAGATTCAAAAAATTTGATGACAATATAACTGGTGACATCCCCGAAAGATCTGCATCAGCCAATCTTTGAACGCAGCGCACACCCCTTTGTAATCTCTCTCTCTTGTTACTTCTTTTTAAACAGCTATCGAGTAAATTGCAATAGGTTGCGTCCGACTGCAACGTTTCTACTTATTCAATACTCATTCTCTGCTTTTCTTTCTAACAGATGATGGCAGAAAGACATCAACCACGCTGCTGGATGACGATGATGACGATGTCATTGTAATGCCTAATGAGGAGCCAAGCGTTACAGAAATTGTTGACGATGATGAGGAATATATGCCGAGTGCTGTGCCACGAGTTGAAACTGAGCTCAACGCTGAACAGCAAAAGGAGAAGCCAACATGCTCGTCAACACCAAGCGGTGATCAGGAGAAACAGTTAGATGATAAAGAAATAGTGAAAGAAGATGAAATAAAGAAGAAGGCAGAGAATGCCAATGAGTCGGATGTGGATGTGGAGATACAGGAGCCAAACATTCCCTTTACCGATCTGGATACATATGTGGAGAAGGAGCCCATGCCAATGCTAAATGTTAAGATCAAAGAGGAGCCTAAAGACGATGACGAAGAGGACGAAGACGATGGCTTTGAGGATGTGGGCACTGTGGTGCAATTGCTTCCATTGCCAGAAGATGAAATATCTATACATAGCAGTGGTGAGTATTTTTTTTTTTTTTTAGTTTATTTAAGAAGCAGATGTCTATTTTATTTTTATTCAAACTTCCTTTAAAGAAACACAAACCCAAACCATTGATTCAACCGCCTCGCCGGCAACGCTGGAGCGACCCGCTTCGGTAACATCAATCCCTGCGAATGAGGATGAACTAGAACTGGAATCGTTGGCAGCGGCAACTCTGGCGGCAACAACTGAGGCTGATTTTAACGGTGAGAATGCGCAGGAGTCACATAACCTAAGCGCAGCGGGATTGGCGCCGGCATTACCTTTGGCTAGCATAGTTAATAAAATAAAAATAAATATCACTAAGAATACAAGTAGTAATAGTCATAATAGTGTCTCAACAACAACAACGACAACGACGTCAGCGGACTCGCAAGGGTCAGCAATTAGTGTCATTGGCTCCACGGGAAATGCCGATGTTCAGCAGCATCAACAACAACAGCAGCAGCAGCAGAATTCAATTCAAACCATTTCCACAATTCCAGTATTGTGCGGCGGCAATACATTTGTACCGAAGATTGCCACGAGCAGTAGCAGCAGCACAACAATTGCGCCGCCTGACAATATAAGTTCCATTTCCGTTATTGGCAGCAGTTATGGAAACAGTAGTAGCAGCAGCAGCAGCAGTAACAACAACAACAGCAGCAATAATAGTGCCACACACACAACAACAACGTCTATGGGCGCACCAGCAACGATTACAGCGACATCATCCAGTATATCGCCGACTGTTGCTCCAAAATCGACAACACCGCCACCGGCTGCTGTCGAAGCTGAGCCGGAGCCGGTTGTAGAACTGAAGCCTGCTCTGCGTAACGCGACGCTGAAGAAGACGAAGAAAGTTCAAAATGGCGTCGAAACGTCGGGTCTGTGCTCGATCATGTAAAGAGAGAGATGCATATTATTCCTATTCTCACTTACACTTTTTTTTAATTAGCAATTTTACAATTATAATTTAGAACGTTACTTAGTTTTAGGCAATTGACAGATGCGCTATCGCAGCGTGTTTTGTTCTCTCTAGGTACCCACATATATATCATCGCCTGGGCACCGCATAGAGCGCAACACATCGTTTATTTTTTTACAATAATTGCGAATAAAATTTAAAAACTTACACAACAAATGCGAAATCAATGTATATAAATAATTTGTGATAATTTTACAAGACTTGAGAAATTCAGTTTCACAAATCAAGCTTGATTTTGTCATTATATTATGTAAGGTGCGATTGCATAAATTGAAACAATAAAATATGAAAAGCTGAATTTAAACTATGATACTTGATTGAATTAACCTTAAAAAAAATGCATGTTTAGTTATCTTTAAAATTACACAGTTATTTTAATAAAGGTACAGGCATAAACCAAAAAATAAATTAATTGTTTTTATTTTAAGCGTTAATAACCGAAAGATAAGTCTTATAACATATGATAGCGAAAATTAAATTTTTTTTTTTTCAAATGAGAGATGTTTGCGCCATTTCAGTGCTGGATAATGGTAGAGAAAGTATAAAATCTCAGAGCAATCAGCTTGGTACAGGCTGCAAAGCAAACAGCTGCTGCACTTAAAATACACTAAATAAGGCTAAGTGCTTAATACTATGCACGTGGGCCTGTTTAGCGTTTTAATTTTATAGAATTTACAATTTATTAAAATGTCCTCATCGTTTTTTCTGAAACCCGGTGCGGCTAAACAAGCCAACAAAAAGCGCAAGGTAAAGTGCAGTAACTCAATAAAATATACAAATACATCATGTGCTTATTTTACAATAGATCAATGCGGCGAAAGCAAAAGGCAGCTCAAAACCGGGTAAAAGATCACAAACAGTAACTCCTGCGCCAAAAAAACAACGTCGCTCAAAGGTGGACGATGAAGAGATTGCCAGCGATGATGAGGATGTGGGCAATAAAACTTTGGCCTTCTCAACGGACGAAGAGGGCGAGGAGGAAACACCACAGGACAAACGTTTGCGTCTGGCCAAACAATATTTGTCTGAGATTGAAAAACAGGAAGCGGATCGTGTTGAAGATCGCGATTTAAGCCAGAGTGTGGAGCAGCGTCTACAGACCGAGTATTTGGATAGTGTAGGTCGACTGCGTCGAAATATTGCTGGTAGCATTATATCCTCTACAATCCAGAGCATGCTAAAGCACAAGCTCCATCATAATCCACTATGTGCCTTGGCACTGAGTACGGATGGTAAGCATCTATACACTGGCGCCAAATCTCAATTTGTGCTCAAATGGTGTACGGAAAGTGGCAAAGTGCTGGACAAATGCGATGTTCTGCCACATCGCGAAGAACTTGAAACAGGCAAAAAACGACGGTCGCATGTCATAACCATCTGCTTGTCGACAGATATGAAGTTTCTAGCCCTAGCGGAAGGTGGGCCACATATACAAATCTGGTGTCCACAGACAATGAAGCATTTAAAAACGTTTAAGGGACACAGGGATAGCGTTTCAGGTTTGGTATTCCGCAAAGGAACCCATGAGCTTTACTCGGCCGCTAAGGATCGTTCCGTAAAAATTTGGTCTGTGGATGAAATGGCTTATGTGGAGAGCTTGTAAGTTAAGTCATTTTTCTAGTCCAAGCATATTTTAAATTTAAATTACCTGCAGATTTGGTCACCAGGCTGCTGTCACAAGCATCGATGCACTTAGTCGGGAGCGTGCGATTTCCGCAGGCGGTTCGGATTGCTCACTGCGCATCTGGAAAATAACCGAGGAGTCGCAACTGGTTTACAATGGACACCGAGATGGCATTGAATGCGTCAAATTGATCAACGACGAACACTTCGTCTCCGGCGGAGTTGATGGGTAAGTTTGGGAACTTTAAAATCTGAAATACCTTTGCTAATCTCTTTTGTTATCTGGCAGTGCCCTAAGCCTGTGGAGCGCAATGAAAAAAAAGCCAATTTGCACTGCACAACTGGCGCATGGCAAGAGCGATAATGGCGTCGCGAATTGGATAACAGCAATTGCCGTCGTGGTCAATACGGACTTGGTGGCAACAGGTGCTTTATTACAGATTTTATCAGTAAGAATATATATATTAATTTCCCTACTTTATAGGCTCTTGTGACGGCTGCGTCCGACTGTGGCATAGTAATCCTAATGCGCGCAAACTGCAACAGATTCAAACCATATCCATTGCGGGCTTCATAAATGGCCTGTCTTTTAATGCCGATGGCACAAAGTTGTTTGTTGCTGTGGGCCAGGAGCATCGATTGGGTCGTTGGTGGCGGCACAAAGAGGCCAAAAATAACGTAGTTGTAGTTGACATTAAGTTACAAAACACAGCCAGCAAATAAGTTATTATTAAGCAGAATTAAAAGTTGTTTATAGAAAAAAATGCGTCAAGTAATGTGAATAAAAAGTGTAAATCGATAAGCCACACAGTTTTTTTTATTTTTAATAAATAATCGCCTTAATGAACTCGATAGTTTCTATCACAAAAAGTGGCGGTTAGTCGATTGCTTATGGTTACAAAACAGGCAAGCATGCAAAAGAAAGCCGGTGCTGGCCTTTTAGGCTTTTTTAAAACTGAAAAAGGACGAAAACTTGTCTTTTATGCGGCGGGCACAACTACAGCGGGTCTTTTTGTGACCAACTTCCTGCCACACACATTTGGTCTGAAGTATTACCGCGATTTTGTGCAATGTTATCAGTGGGTAAGCAAATGAACGCAGCATGGGGCAAGTCTTAATTGAGTTTGTTTGTCTTATAGAAATGGCATTGAGAGGCAAGTGCCTGAGAATGTGCAAAAACGTGTAGAACAAGCGCTGGATAGACTAGAAGTTGATGAGCGTGAGCGTAAGTTCATAAAGCCATTTACCGTATTTGGCTTTGATCTGTTCCAAGCGGGCACCACAAAGTTTCGATTTGGTGGCGCTTTGGGAATTCCTGTAAACTATGCATATGGCAGCACAGATGAGATTAAGCGTACGGATATACGCTTTCGAGATAAGCAAATCGATTGGAAGTCGGACAGTGGCAGGCTGCTAGAAAAGGCTATTGTCTTGACGGAGGATGAGCAGGTGTTTGGCCTGAGCAAAGCAATCCTGCAACTACAAACACATCGCGTGCTCCTTAACTCAATCTATCCCAGCGTTAGTTTTTTTATGGTCTACACAATAGGGCATTATTTAAACTTGCGACTCAATCTCTTTGCGCGTCACGGCAGCGTAAGTTGACATATTTGAATCCTAGTAAACCTAATTCATTTCCTTTTGATTTACAAGGTGCGTTTTGTGTTGTATACAATTTTGGGATTGTTTGGCGTAGGCATCTGGTCATTTATGAAGGACTTTAATCAGGTTTCTACCGATGCGGAGATTGATAAACGCCTTGCCACGCTGGGACCACAATTTGTTGCCGCCGGCGTCAGCTTTTATGATAAGCATTTGAAGAAAAATATGGCTCTAAGAAATCTAATTGGAGATAATACTTACACTGCTCTTGGAAACGAAAACTATATGTTGCGTCAAAAGTCCATGCCACTGACGGCGCGCAAGTCATTCTTTGAGCAGGAGTTACAAAATGCTCAAAGTCAGGAAACGACAGAGCCGCAATAAATATACATTTGCTAATGTTTGTTGAATAATTTTATGGGATTATTTATTCCCCCAAATAAAAAAAAAACTTAATCAAATCAATCATTTGGTGTTTTATAGAAAACACCCACATAAAAAACCGGGTAACTGTAGATATACTATAATCATGTTCACTATTGTATTGTATAAAAAACTTATGCACTTCATATTAATGAGGGTGAACATGTTATATTTAAAATTACTCTTTAATCAAGCATAAAATTGACTAGCATCGTGGGGCATGGGCGTGTTCTTTGGAATGTTACATATAAAAAATAAAATAATATAAGCAATTGCTAAATTTAAAATTAATGTGTGATTAAAATGTCTCCTCGCCAACGACATCACTGATGGTGGCAACTAGGCGTCGGGCATGCTCTACGGCACAGGTGGCTGTCACCAGACCCAAATGAATGCAGTACAATTCATAGACGCGCACTTTGCCTGGCGAGAGTTTTGGAAAGCACAGTTCAGCGAGATCGCTATAATAATCCATGGGCAAGGCACCTGGCTCTGCTGGAGTCTTCTGTACGTTGCCAGCGGCACCAAAGCCAGTGGTAAGGAAATGCTGCTGCAAATCCAGGGAGCATTTCAAAATGCCACCGGAGAGATCCTCGAACCAGAGAAAATACGAATAATGAAATGTACGATCCTTCCACATGACCGTTGTCTGACCTTTTTTCAGATAGCTACGCGTAAATTCCACCATCTGCCAAAGTTTGGATTTAGGCAGCAGTTGTGGATTGTTCTGGCGCAAGTCCGGCGCCAGCATTTGTCCCGTACTTCGATTGACGTACATAAAATGCACTAAACCAGGAAAGTCCTCCAGATAGGCATCAATGGATATGTTACGCGCTGCCTTAACAGCCAGAAATTCAGCAAATTCCAGCAGCTTGGCTTCTACAACAGCTGCCGCGTCGGAAAGCTGGTCCAACTGAGCGTTACTTGCACTGTCGCATGAGGCAAGTGATAGGGTAAATAGCTGTTTCAATTCCTCGACAAAAGCGGGCAAGTTGGACTCGATGCGGACAAGCAACTCCCGTTCGTAGCTCTTAAAGAACTCAGAATACATCCTGCGTAGATTCTCCCAGCGTGCGGTAAACTTTTTGACACAGTTCTCCAAATCCTCATGCCTTTGCTTAAGATGCCTCTTGAGCGCCGTCAGAGTTTGACTTACAAAAGATTCCAAGCTATCAAAAGCGGGCTTGAGGGCATCCGCATCGCCCTGCTGCTGTACGGCAAAAATCTTTTGCAGCACAAAGAAGGTGTCATAGATAGAACTGGTCAGCGGCATATGACCATATTCAATTAATTGCAGCAGCACCTGATGTCCATGCAGGCGCGAAATGTGCACAATGCTAGGCACACAGCCGGAATTGACATCATGCGTAACTCCTTGCAGGAAAACAGCAACGGCTCGTTGGGAGTTCTGTGCTTGAAGGGCTCTTGCAAGAATGGCCAGGAACAGCAGATCTGCAGGCGCTAAGGGAAGTGCTAGTCGTGTACTATTCAGCGCAACCAGCTTGTGGGAGACCAATAGAAGAGCATGCGCACGCTGCTGCCCACCAGATTGACGCAGTTGCTCTAACGTAGCATCCAAAGTCACGTGCACCGTGCGCTTCAGATCCGTGTTAATGACCAATTTCGGTAACGCTTCAAGCAAATAAGCCTGTTCCTCCTTGCACAGCTGCGTCTCGTAGCAGTTTAGGCACAGCGTCAATAGTTCCTGTTGCATCGCTCCAGCCTGTGAGCCAAACAAGTTGGCGCCATAACAATAACGAGTCATTGTTATGGCCACGCCCAGTTGTCGCTGCAGTTGCTCGATCTTCAGCTGTCCAATCTTCAAGAACGTAAAGCCCAACAGTTCGCCAAACACTAAATTGAAGCCCTTTTCGCACTGGAAGCTGGCGTAGGCGTTATCAAACTGGCAATGCATTATTCTCTGTGAGCTGATAATTGGACTGAATATTTGCAGCAGTACATTGCTGTCCAGCGGTGCTCCAGGCGGTGTTACACTGCCCTCGGGCAGCAAACCCTGTGTAATGGCTATATTGCATATTTTATCGGTTAGGGCAGCATTCAGATTCTGATAGGCCACATCGTTGGCGCTATTGAAAACAATCAGACCATTCATTTTTCTTATAAAAAAAAAAACACACACACAATCCACAAGTTTTCTTAATTCGTGTCGTGTGGCAGAAATGAGTTACTTATGCGAACACGTATGGAGATTTAAACAGTCTAGACTCTAGACTGTGAACTTTTCAATTACGTATATGAGCACATAAAACTATATTTCTAAACAACAAGAGTGTTTTAACTGCAATTTTTGCAGTTTTTACTCCATATTAGTGTAATCATTAGAAATCGATAAGTATTATTGTTGACATATCGCCAGTGCTGCCCATCACTAAAAATAATGTTCAAAGATCATGGCGAACAAACTGGTTCACAAGTGAACACTTGGACATCATCTGTTTTTTTTCCTTAAACCTGCTCACATGCAGTGCTATCATATACAGGCGAAACATAAAATATAGCAAATCAAATTAGTTATGGGCCGCCTTATCCTCGAGCACACACTGCAGGGTCACAAAGGACGCATTTGGGGCGTCGCCTGGCACCCAAAGGGCAATAGTTTCGCATCTTGCGGAGAAGACAAAGCAATCAGAATATGGTCACTGTCTGGCAGCACTTGGAGCACTAAGACAATATTATCAGATGGACACAAGCGCACAATTCGCGAGGTACGTTGGTCACCGTGCGGTGAATACTTAGCGTCGGCCAGTTTTGACGCTACAACCGCCATTTGGTCAAAGCACGAATGCAATGCGACGCTTGAGGGACACGAGAATGAGGTGAAGAGCGTTAGTTGGTCACGAAGTGGCGGATTATTGGCCACGTGCTCTCGTGACAAGTCCGTGTGGATATGGGAAGTTGCCGGCGATGATGAATTCGAATGCGCCGCCGTCCTTAACGCACACACGCAGGATGTGAAGCGTGTGGTATGGCATCCTACAAAGGAGGTCCTAGCTTCCGCTTCATATGACAATACAATAAAAATGTATGCAGAGAGCGCTCTGGACAGCGATTGGGATTGCACGGCTACGCTGAGTTCTCACACGAGCACCGTTTGGAGCATTGATTTCGATGCGGATGGTGAACGTTTGGTATCATGCAGTGATGATGCCACAATGAAAATATGGCGTGCTTATCACCCAGGCAACGATGCCGGCATTGCCACCCCTGATAAGACCACTGTGTGGAAATGTGTTTGCACCTTGTCGGGGGCGCATTCGCGTGCCATCTACGATGTGTCCTGGTGCAAGTTGACGGGTCTGATTGCCAGCGCCTGTGGCGATGATGCTATTCGTATTTTTAAGGAGGCCAGCGATTCCAAGCAAGATGAGCCCACATTCGAGCAGCTCACTGCGGAGGAAAGTGCACACGATCAGGACGTGAATGCGGTTGAATGGAATCCAGTGACAGCAGGACAACTAATTTCCTGCAGTGACGATGGCAACATCAAGATATGGAAACTGCAGGAGTAATTTCAGTATGCCTAAGATGATGTGTATGTTGGTTATGATATATTTGTAAGTATATAAGTAAGCTGGAAATATTCAAGCGACCAATTCCCATTTGTAATAAATAACTGTTACAGAAATCTAAGACTATTTACTAAGAAAGGGTTCGTGCAGTGTTTTGTATAGCTTCTTGGCCTTGCGTGGACCCAAGCCCATGACTTGAGAAAGCCTTTCTTCGCTGGCGTTGATGAGATTTTCTAGATTGCCAAAGATTTGAAGCAGCGTCACAGCATCCGTTTTGTTCACTGGTTTAATGTTGGTTAAAGCTGCAACAAGCTGTAGAATACCTAATATTAATATATATGCACTCAAAAGCAACCATCAACACAAACACCTTTTGATGTGGGTTAGATTCCACACGCTCCATAATCAAGTCTGGTGGGCGCTTCTCGAACTGTTTGTACGTTTCGATAATCTTTCCGGCCTCCTCGGCGTTCCAGGCAAGCATCATTGTTAGATCCGCTAAGAGCGAAATACGTGTCAAACTCTTAAGAGCATTGTGCGGCTCTGGAGTGTCCACTTGCACCAGCAATACACGCAACTCATACATCTTGCCCAGAGCTTTGAGTCGTTGACAAATGTAATCTGGATTCAGGTTATGGTATTTGAGAGATAGGAAAAGGATGCAGGAAGTGCGACCCACCACATAGTCAGGTATTATATCATCTCGAAACTCCAATGGCACATTAAGAATGGATTTAAGAATTGGGTTTCCCCGTTGCTTGCTGTGCACCAAAACACTGTGCGGATTTGAAGGTGGCGGCTTGGCGCCTGCCGCGATGACGCTACTGCTACTGCCGCTTGTAGATGCTGACGTTTGTATTTTGGGCTGCTTTGGTGCCGTAGGCATTTCAATGGAAGCCAAGACATCATCAAAGGAATCGTCGTTGAGGTCGTCCATTTTTGCAGCCCGGGAGTTTAACTAATTTCTCGAAATACAAATATCGATAACACAATCGATACATATTTTGGTGAGGTGTGGCAGCACTGTTATTGTTTAGCCCTTTCCTTTCGAGTTGTCAATTCAGCGACGACGACGACAACGACGTGTGCGTGAAAATTTGTATATTCTATCGCTTTAATAAATAACTAAACATACAATAAAACCATGGCATCGCATCCGGTGTTTATCGACCTGTCGTTAGATGAACAGGTAAGTTTGCAATAATGCAGATTTGCGCCGCCTGTGCTGCACTCAATACAAAAGTGAGGTTATGTGGTCAGAGGTTGCAAAAACAAATTTGTAAATACAACATCAAATATGTAATAAATTTATTATGTTCCAACAGGTGCAAGAGCTTCGCAAATTTTTCAAGAAGCTCGGTGCTGAAATCTCATCGGAGAAATCGAACAAAGGCGTCGAAGATGATTTGCACAAAATAATCGGTGTGTGTGAAGTTTGCTTTAAAGACGGCGAACCAGCGCAAATTGATGGAATACTAAACAGCATTGTGTCCATAATGATAACGGTGCGTAAATTGATTAAAATGTAATTTCCGAATCGCTAACAATATCTGATTTTAGATACCACTGGATCGTGGTGAGAACATTGTGCTTGCCTATTGCGAAAAGATGACCAAGGCGCCCAACCAGCCGCTTGCCAAAGTTTGCCTGCAGTCGCTGTGGCGTTTGTTTAACAATCTAGACACCGCATCACCGCTACGCTACCATGTCTACTATCATCTGGTGCAGGTAGCCAAGCAGTGTGACCAAGTGTTGGAGGTCTTCACTGGCGTTGATCAGCTGAAATCTCAGTTTGCCAACTGTCCGCCATCAAGTGAGCAAATGCAAAAGTTGTATCGCCTGCTGCATGATGTCACAAAGGACACTAATTTGGAGCTGTCATCGAAGGTCATGATCGAGTTGCTGGGCACGTATACGGCCGATAATGCATGCGTTGCTCGTGAGGATGCCATGAAGTGTATTGTCACTGCTCTGGCCGATCCCAATACATTCCTGCTCGATCCCTTGTTAGCACTGAAGCCGGTGCGCTTTCTGGAGGGTGATCTTATACACGATCTGTTGTCCATCTTCGTGTCGGACAAGCTTCCCTCGTACGTGCAGTTCTACGAGGATCACAAGGAGTTTGTCAATTCGCAAGGACTGAATCACGAACAGAACATGAAGAAGATGCGCCTGCTAACGTTTATGCAGCTGGCCGAAAGCAATCCTGAAATGACCTTTGACACGCTTACCAAGGAACTGCAAATCGCGGATGATGAAGTTGAGCCATTTGTTATTGAGGTACTCAAGACTAAGCTGGTTCGTGTTCGTCTCGATCAGGCCAATCGCAAGGTGCACATCTCATCGACAATGCATCGCACCTTTGGTGCACCACAGTGGGAGCAGCTGCGCGATCTGCTGCAGGCCTGGAAGGAGAACCTCAGCTCGGTCCGTGAGGGCCTAACAAACGTATCATCTGCACAACTTGATCTGGCACGCACACAAAAACTAATACATTAAAACAGATAATACAATAACACCAACAAAAACAGAGTGACGTCAAGAACAAAAATAATACAGCACCATTTAAAGGTTTACATATTTTAAATTATTTTTGAGGAAATGCGTAATAAATCAAGCTTGAATAAATTCCCAAGTAATATCCGAATATGGAAATCAACGGTTTTGATTAAACATTACTTTCTAGCCTTAAGTTAAACGCTAAGAAATAGATTGAGAATGTATGCAATTATCATGCTGTCATAAATATGCTTCCACATAGGAGTTGTCAAGAGATTCTCCAGGCCTTATAGCTCCTCATGCACCTTGGCCTGCTGGCGCTCTTTCTCCTTGGGGAAGGACCAGAAATACGAGGGAAAACCATGCGTATCTCGTTCACGTTTAACAAACGCACTATACGAAGATATGCAGTTGCCGATAAAGTGATTTGACTGTCCCAAAATGGCCAAGTCCAAGTAAGGATCATCTTCGGACAACTTGTGCACACTTATATCCATGCGACCGAGCGCTGAGTTAAGTTCGCTTATCATATGATTTGCATCGGAAGCGACAAATATGGACTTTACCTCGTTCTTAGGTTGCGTCTGGCGCACGTTCTTAATGGCTCTTTTTAGCTGGCGCACAATTGCCTCTTTTGTGGGCATACAGAGTTCCGGGTAGAGCTCCCCTCGTTCATTTTTATAGCCCAGACACTGGGGCGATGCAAATAGTTGCTGGCTGTCCTTAATATGCTCACAGGCGCGCACCCAATCGATGCCGTTGCGTAAATGAAGTCCAATAAATGCCCCTCGCGGCAGAACGTTGCGAATGAATTCTCGAGCCGCTTCTCTATACTTTCTGCTCCATTTCAAATGCTTTTGTAGCTCACGATTCTCTAGCTGCACTGGGAAACTGGCGGGCGCTCCTGTAAACGCCAGCACCGGCCATTTATCGGCAGGATAATTGTTTTGCCATTTGGTTGCTATGGCACTGTGATGGACATCAAAGTGAAGTGGACCATAGAACTCGGAGGCCACAAAATCAATGCTATAAGTATCCCAGAACGGACCAAATGGATTGCCATCTTTGGCATGGCAATTCGGCGCAGCTGGATCATTTTTTTCCTGCTGTAAACTTTTGCGCTCCATGTAACAGAAGGACACACGCTCCTCTGCTGGCCAGACGTCATCCGCTAAGTTCGACATAAAGTACGACATGAGAACAACGCGATGATAGTCTAGCAAAGGTTCCACCTCAAAGTACGTGTCGAATGGCACCTGGTTGGAGCGCATCTCTCCCTTACGATACTCAACCCATGGTGGCAGTATTAGTGTTCGATTCAGAGCCTTTGCAAAGGCTAGGGAGCCCAGAAAATGATCTGCCTGGTTGCCAAAGCGTCCTGAAATCAAACAATTAATAGACTGAAAACAACGTAACAAGCAGCTTCAAACTTACCCATACAAGGACAGTAGGCAATATAGCCATTATCGTCACGCTCAATTCGAGCATCTGCTAGTAATATTATTGTTGATAAAAAATAAATAAACAGTTTAAGCCACTGCATTATGCCGGCTTCGTTGGTAAGCCGCTGTTAATCGACATTTTGTTATCGTGCTGCCATTTTAAGTTTAGTCAAAACGCTGGCATCTCCGCGCGCAGTGCAAATCAGGTTCTGTTGATATATTGTTATCGATTGTACCCAAAACAAAGTGGCAGCCTTGCGCACAGCCGCTTGACAGTTGTTGTTATTTGCATATTTACCTTTTATCTCTTTCATAATTGCTGTACGCTAGCTTCTCAATGCTCTAAGATAAGATCTTTTGCTAAAGACAAAAAGCATAAAATGACTTCACAGATTTACAGTCAAAAAAAGTTCATACCGACAGCGCCGGAGAAAGGTAGTTTTCCATTAGATCACGAGAGCTTGTGCAAGAGGCACTTCATATTCTATGCAAGTTGCTTGCGCCAAAACGAGAACGACAACGCCAAGTGTCGCCAAGAGGCACAAGATTACTTAGGTTGCCGCATGGAAAACAATCTTATGGAAAAAACAGAATGGTCGAAACTGGGCTTTCCGGAAAAAGAGCAGACGGACAAGGAGCAGGCGAAGCAGCAGCAACAACAACAATGAAACCCGAACGCAATATTCTAATTGCAGCCACAGGCAGCGTGGCCTCCATCAAGTTGCTGCAACTAATATCTGAGTTGAGCAACGAAAATCTGCCCTTCAAATTTAATGTAAGCAGTGCTAGTGGTCAATTCAGCGGCCTATCACCACATAACATAACACTCGCTTATGATCCACAGGTTAAGGTAATAATAACGGAGCATGCAAAGCACTTTTTCGAATTGGAGCAAATGCCAGAACATGTGCCCGTTCTACATAATCGTGATGAGTGGCTAACCTGGAACAAGCGCGGCGATCCTGTGCTGCATATTGACCTGGGCAAGTGGGCGGATTTGCTTCTAATCGCGCCACTAAGCGCAAATTCTCTTGCCAAAATAGCCACAGTAAGATTATGCACTTATCTTGATTAAGATAGCGGATGAATTGTGTTTCTTTATCACAATTGCAGGGCATTTGCGACAATCTGGTGATGTGTGTGGTGCGCGCCTGGGATTTGGATAAGCCGCTGTTTTTTGCGCCGGCTATGAATACACGCATGTATGATCACCCCATAACACAGGTACAGATTGAAAAGCTCATAAGCTGGGGCTACAAACAAATACCCTGTATTTCCAAGACTCTAATGTGCGGCGACACAGGAAACGGTGCCATGGCCGAGGTGCCTACAATTATAGCAACAGTTGTCTCCGCTTTCCATTTGCCTATGTAAAATAAATATATTGTTATTTTATGCATAAATGTTATTAAAGTTGAGGGTAAAAATATTAAACGACTTCAAGTTATTCTATTTTGTGTTTCTCAATTTATTTGTAATAATGTTTACTGGTTAATTTTGAGTGCATCTAGGAGCAAAATGATTTTCGTTATCCTCATTTCATTTGATTTTTGTTTTCGAATTTTGTTCCTCGTCACATTATCATATTTGTTGTTGCATTTTGTAATTTTATTTAAGTTATTAATTTACATTTATGTATATATTGATGCAGTGTTTACTTGTGGGTGTTTCTATCAACAGTTTTATGCATTTGCAAATTACAGTTACATTTATGCGCTATATGTTATGTGTATGCTAGAGAGATGTTTGTGGATTGTATGTTTTGTGTGTGAAGGTTGGGTTTGAAGTGAAGAATATTTAACTTAGATTAGAAGAAATAAAAAGCTTAGGTTGTAAATTACACAGTAAAATATATTATGTATATGTATGAACCGTAGAGTCTTATGTAGATGTACTATAGTAATGTAGTTGCTTATGTACTTTTAAAAACGAACCAACTGAATTATCATCACGCAGATGCTGCTGCTGACAAAAATTATAAAAATATAGTCTTCAGGCATATGTCAACCTAAGTTTGAAGTGTCTCGATTCTAGCTTATTTATATATCTTATGTATATATACCTTTTTCTCATTTATAAATTACAACATAAATATTTACATAGCTTTTTGTTATCGTTATTGATTTTGCTGCATTTGCCGCTGCCTTTTGTTTTTTTCGTTTAAATTACATTGAGTGTATTTAAATACTATGTTCATATGTTTTATCATTTTATGTATGTGCTTTTGCTATATCCTTTAACATCAAGTACATATATTATTAGGGACATGCAAGAAGCACACAATGCACAACACTTGCTTGCATATACTAATTAAGCTTAGATCCCGCTCCATCACAAACTATATCATAGTTTCATTCCATAGTTATGCTTTTTACAAAAGGTTTACAGTTTACAATGATTTTGTTTGCGAATGAAATTGAATATACATTTTATGATTCCTTGCCATAGCTTTGTGTGTATGTTTCTCTCTCTGTGTGTGTGTGTGTGTGTGCGCACAAGCCTCTGCAATAAGATTTCATATTTCTCTTCTTTTTTTTTTGTAGTTGCCTTAGCAAACCAAATTGTCGAGGTAATTATTCAAAAGTCCAAAAGTAACAATTTGCCAGGGACATACTAAACAACATACATAATTATATGTATCTATATTAGTCTTTGCATCTAAATAGGGATAAACTCTATATATAACTATAATACGTTCTCAAGTTGCAACTGCGTGCTTAGCTCTCATCTGATCACACACGATACGCACAGTTTTGACGCACTGATGCAGTCGTCATGACAAAAGGCTCCACACTGCTGACAGATCACCATCGCGTTTAAAGCACAAGCGCAACTGTTGTTTGTTGCCTCGTTGCTGGGTGGCGTATTCTCGCCGCTTTGGTGCAGTTGCAGTAGAGGGTGTTGCTGCTGCTGTTGTGCTGTTTGTTGAGTTGCTTGTTGATTTGCTGCACCTCCCGCTGCTGCTGCTGCTGTTGTTGCTGCTGCTGTTGTCGTCACTATGTAGTTGTTGCTAGCATCGATAAGCGGTGCCGAGCTACTGTTGTTGTTGCTGCCGTCAATATATGTTATATTTGTGCCTATTAAAGTGTTGAGCAACATTTTTAGTAAGCTTATTTAAGATATATTTTCTTATGTATATAAAAACATGAATTTAAATAATTAAATACGTTTATGGCATTCACAGGTAAGGCAGGTTAGGAGCTCTTTTCCATCTCAGCTCCTGAGTTAACCTTTACACATGTGAATGATTATAAATTAAAAAGATAAACATGCAGCTTTACATACTCGAACATACGCAAAATGTTACGTGGAAATAAAAACAATATGTCAATTGTTTTTGTTTTGCCAACTAGGTAAATCTAACAAATCTATGTGAAATGAGTGCGTGCCAAATTGTAATTTATGATGAACTAAATGAATTTGTGGATGGTGATTTGAAAGACGTACCTCGCTAAGCACACTAATAAAACACCAATTTACCTGCAGCGATATTGCGCCGCACAATATTCGCGGCCGCGTTGACATTGCCCAATTGTTGTTGCACTTGCTGCTGCTGTTGTTGATGCAGCTCATGATGATGCATAGCATCATTTGTGGCGATGACAGGTGCACCATTGCCAGTATTGTTGTTATCTACAGAAGCCGGACGCCCGCGTCCGCCCATAGCAATACCATTGATGCTGTGCAGCGGGTTTTGCACGGTGACAAACTACAAAAGTATGAATGAGTTATGAGTAAGAATTGCCAATTGGATGGATTTACTTAGTACTCACCTGATTTTGATGCAGTGGCGGTGCACTGGAGGCACGCGGCGCCTGATTGTCAGCAGCTCCAACGTTAGCCCGGTGCACCAGAACATATTGACCTGTGCCGTTCTGATGCAGCAACTGCTCCTGCCCAGTCTGTCCCTGTTGTGTCACCTGCTGTCCTGTAGCCAGCTGCAACTGCTGTGCCGTCCCACTTGTCACTCCAGGTGCCGTTGCCAACATGTGCCGGATCACTGTTGTCGGCGAGGGTTTGCGCTGCACATACTTTTTTCGCGGAAAGCCACTCATGCGCGGTCCAATCACCTAGAAATTTGATTCAATTTATACAAGAAAAATTTTGTGATGATCCAATTTTTTGTTTCTTACCTTATACACTCCTGGCCTGCCCACGCCCATCAAATTGGGCGGCATGCCAGCGGGCAGAACTGTAGGCGGAGTAGCAACAGCAGCTGCAGCGCTAACCAGCAGCTCCTCTTGCTTGAGCAGATTTTGGGCTGGTGGTGGAGCAGCTGCAGCGGTTACTGTTACATTGCCGGCTACTGTAGTTAGGTTGCTTAGCGGCGTGGCAGCCACCGTAGATACATTAAGTGCTGCATTGCTGCTGCTGCTAACAGTTGTTGCTGTAGTCTGATGCTGATTGAGTATCGCGGCTGGTGGACGTAGTTGAGCTTTGAGGTTTTCCCGATTGGGACTATTCTGGATGACCGCCTGGCAGATTTGATAGCTACGTTCCAGATTGACAGCACCTGGTGGTAAACGATTCGTCGTTGCCTTGCGTCCTTTCCCTGTTGGCATTTTTGGCTGCATTCGCTGTTGGGCAATTGTTGTGGGGATGCCCGATGGTGGCAGCGTTTTCATTGTGAGCACATTGTTAACAGGAACAACGGGTAACTGCAATGATTGAAGATTGCTGTTGTGATTGTTTTGTTGCTGTTGCACTGTTTGTGGTGGCTGATGTTGTTGCTGTACAACAACATTGGCATAGGAGGACGGAATCTGTGAATTATTTACTGCTGCTGCTGCTGTAGCCACGACTGCTTGTGGCGGTGCTGATACTGCTGTGTTTGGCGAAGCATTTGCGGGTCGTGTCATGGAAATAATATTCAATGGCTTTGCTATAAACTTAGGCGGCGGTGGCTGCTGCTGCTGCTGGTAGTTATGTTGTTGTTGCTGAAGTTGCTGTTGTTGTAAAAGATTGTTGTTGGCTGCCTGCGCGAGCAGCTGTCGCTGATGCAGTTGAGCTTGTAGTGCATATTGCTGCATTTGTTGTTGCTTCTGCTGTACCTGTTGCTGCTGTTCAAGCTGTTGTTGTTGTTGTTGTTGCTGCTGCTGCTGCTGTACAAGCAAATTGGGCGCTAAAAACTGCTGTACACCATTGCTATTGATCTCAAAAGGCTTGCGCAGAGAAACGGGCAATGCTTGATGTGTTTTCTGTAGCGCATTGCTGCTGGTTGCCTGTTGTTGCTGTGCAGCTGCTTGTAGTGTGAACTGTTGCAACAGTTGCTGTTGCTGCAACTGCTGCTGCTGTTGACGATGTTGTTGCTGCTGTTGCTGTTGTTGCTGCAGCAGAAAATTGCCAATAATTTGTCCATTCGAATCTACCAAAATTTGACGTTGTTGCTGCTGCGGTGCGGGTGGTGTAGGCTGAGCAGCAACAGAAGCTGTTGTTGCTGGTTGCGATAGCTGATTTATAGTAATGTTGCTGCTGCTGCTGCTGCACAGGCTTAAATTATTGCTGCTGTCATTGCTGTTGCTGCTATTCGTTATAACAGTGCTGGAGACCTCCATGTCAGCAGCGGACATAGGCACCGCATCGCATAATAGCTCGTGGGTCAGCTGTGGAACAAAGGTTATAGTTAAATATTATAATAATAATTCGATTATTTAAAGAACTTGCCTCATTGGCATAATCGCTGTTATGGGCTTGGGGCATAAAGGTATGCGGCGTTAATTGCACCACTTCCTGTAGTTGTGCTTGTAGCTGTTGTTGCTGCTGCTGCTGCTGTTGTTGTTGTTGTTGCTGCTGCTGCTGATGATGCTGCTGCAATTTGTCCACGATATCGCGCACCTCATTGCTTTCGCTGTCTTCCATGACATGGTCAACCATTGCACTCATTACTCCATCGTGATCGTGCTCCTGATCCGCATCGATGCATTCAACAACTTCATCAACATCAACAACTTCTCTATCTCCATCATCTTCTTCTTCTTCATCATCATCATCATCATCATCAGGTTCGTGGACACCAATATTATTGTCTAGCAGCTGGTGACACTCGACCATGTCATCGATAACCTCCTCCGCCTCATGCACCACATCCATTAACTGAATAGCTTCATGGTTTATATGCTGCTCTGCTTTCAATTGCTCCACATTGCTCGAGGCTGGCGCCGCAGCTGACAGCAATTTGAGACCACCGAAATTCCAATCGTGTTGCACATGTTGAAACATTTCATTTGAGTTCAACTCAACGGGCAGCTCAACGGCGGGAGAAACCTGTTGCTGTTGTTGTTGTAGTTGTTGCTCCTGC
This sequence comes from Scaptomyza montana, assembly GCA_018904305.1. NCBI lineage: Eukaryota > Metazoa > Arthropoda > Insecta > Diptera > Drosophilidae > Scaptomyza > Scaptomyza montana. The sequence continues at coordinate 2,973,131 of JAEIGR010000005.1, read as the reverse complement.
TGCTGTTGTTGGAGGGTTGCCACCGTAGTGAGCATTGCTTGCATATCAGCGAGAGATGTTTCCGCTGCGGTGGAAAGTGCTGCTCCCACACCTCCCCCTGTCGCTGCTGTCGTTGTGGTTGCTGTTGTTGAAGAAGAGTTGCTGCTGGAACAGGACGATGATTGAGATGAGGACAACGAGGAGGAGGCACAACTGCTGGATGCCAACGAACTGGCAGGCGTTGTGGTAGCCAGTGATGAGCCCGATGAGGTACTGCTTGCCATTGCAGGCATTGTCATAGTCAGCGTCATGGCTCTAGATTCTTCCAGCTGCTTATCACAATTATCGTCCAGCTTAATGATTGTCGCGGTCGCTATAAACGATGACAAAGAAATTTAGTTAGTGAGCGTACAACTGAATGAAGTTTAAGATATATATATTACAATTGGGCGATGATGATGATGAGTAGTAGGCGTGGTTGATCGCTGCTTGATGATCGTGGAAATAAGCTGCATTTGACAAGAAATGAAAGAAAAAATAGCATTAGATGGAATTCAAATTTTTAAAGATTTTTGCCAACCGAGAATACAGATAAAGGTTTTTTATTTATTGACTTAAACACAAACGAATAATTAGCCACATATTATTATAAACCAATGCAGGCAAGTAGATAAAACAAATAACAGTTTTTTAACATAACCTACAATTATACAATATTAGGCTAAAAACTAAAAATAATCATAAATAAATAACATAGGTAAAACAAATGCAAAAAAATTTATTTATGCAAAGAATTATTAATTTTAAAAAGGTGTTACAAACCAAATAGACAGCTCAAAGATGAGTATTATTTGTATAAAGAAAAAGAACATACAATTAAATAAATTTACAAGACACAAATAATATAATTAACCAACACCAATCTAGTACTTTAGTTAGTTTGCATTCAAAATGGTTTAAATAAGCTTACCATGATCGATCGTATCGGCAAATACAAAGTCATGGGTTGATGTTGTAGTTGATGCGGATGTTGTTGCTGCTACATTCATCGTTGCTTTGGTATCTATTGGTACATTTAATAATATTATTATTTAGTATCAAAATACCAGTATATCTATATATATTAATATACATACCCTCTACAAGTTGCGCATCCTGCACATGGCCCACAAAATGGTTGACTGTTTCAGTAATAGTTGCTGCTGTTGCAGGCATTGCCATTGTTGTTGATGTTTCTGCTTTCGTTGTTATTGTAGTTAACGTCTGGGCATCAGGTGGCTCTATTTTATCACAGGTACTGTTGATAAGTGGCTGCTGGTTGTTTGTTAAAGCTTGTGTTGTTGATGTTGTTGTCGCTACATAATCAACAACATCTTCGACTTTAGGAACAATCTCAGCTATTTCACGTTTTATTTGCTTGCTATCCCTTGACGTAGTTGGCAGTTCATCTGCCACACCATCATCATCATCATCATTATCAACCAAATCTATCGTTTCAGGATCGCTTCGTTTGCGTCGTGATGGACTACTCGATGGACGTTTTAAAATGCGTCGCTGTTGCTCCGTAAAAGCGTTGCTGTTTGATGTTTCCATTGTTGCCGCTGGTGATGCTGCTGTTGTTGTTGTTGCTGCTGCAATGGGATTGCCATTTGTTGTCGTGTCCAAGCTGCTTGCCATGGGTGGTGTTGGTGTATCTGTCGTTTCGCACTTTGTGCTCTGTAAGTATTTGAATAAAGTATTAAAATCATAAATATAAAAAAGAGAATAATGTCTTTTACAAATAAATTGATTAACATGCAAAATATTTAGCTTCCTACCATATTAAATTTCAGTTCAGTCTCATTATCACATGTCGCTTGTTGCTGCAGCTGCTGTTGTTGTGGTGGAGTTTTGATTTGTGGTGCGTGTGGAGCTGGCTGATGCTGCTGCTGTCTTGTCGGCTCCTGCTTTATTGGTTTACTGGGTGGCGGGTTTGTTGATGGCGGTCCACGTTTAGCATTCTTCTCACCCCAATAGGGCTCAAAATGTTTGAGCTTCCATGGATCAAGCTTATTCTTCTCGCGCTCTGCCTCCGTTTTCAGTTTAATTTGATTTTCAGGGGTAAACTCGCCTTCGCTGAGACGTTCACGCCACTCCAAGCAGGCGCGCGCAAAGAACTCATTATTCAAGCAGGAAGCGCTTAAGCGAATAGCTTCTTGGGAGATGCTGCTGGTGCTGCTGCCACTGCTGGTGCTTGGCTGTTCCAGCTGCTCCAACAATGGCTGCACCACTTCGCTGGCCTCACGATCTACGCTCGGCAACAGTTGAATGAGATTGTACTGATACAATGGCGGCAGCAATGAAAACGTTTGCTTATTAAGCAGCGCCCGCAGATTAGTTGAGGCCAATATCGAATCGGGCGTTTCCAAATCGATTTTGCCATCCTTTGTTTGTTCGATTTGCGCGGCAGTCGTAAGCTTTTTATTACTGCGACGACGCGGCTTCACACTGAATCCTGGTATTGAGGCAAGAACCTCACGCATCATGGATGTTTGGCTAACGGCTTTTGGGGCGCCCGGTGCGGCAGAGCTTGGGGCATTTGCGGCTGCTGCTGCAGCTGCCTCTGCTGCTGCTGCTGCCGCTGCGGCCGCCGCTGCTTTGGCCTGCTGCTGCTGTTGTATGCGTCGACTGCTGATGCCGCGCACAACTGGTATAGATGGTGTGGGGGCGACGGCAGTGGCGTTCGCTGGTGTGGGTAGCACGTGCAACGATGGCGCTGGCGGCATTGTGGCTGCGTTATGCAACGAATCTTCACTGGGCGTTGGTTTTTTCTCAGGTGGTATGGGTTTCATTATGATGCGTGGCAGGTGGCGCCTGTAAAAAATGTATTTTTTAAATTATTGATGTTTTGAAATTATTTGAAAAAAATACTACGCTCGATAGTTATGCGAGCACTGTAATCAACTATTCTAAAACTTGCCTCAGACTATGTGTGTGCTTGTTGGGTGACAGCTGCTGCTGATGAAGCTGCTGCAGCTCAATTGTTGACGATTGCTGTGCTGCTACATCCAATGCTAACGGATCCTTTTCATCGTCATCGTCCACGAGGTTTACATGCGCCGTTACTTCCATAATCACAGGTGTTATGTGTTGTTGTTGCAGTTGTGGAATGATGGGCAAATGTTGCTGATGTTGTTGCTGCTGCTGGAGTAGCTGCTGCTGCTGTTGTTGTTGCGGCGCCACGGCAGATGTTGATGTATCCGGCGTTATGGTTTTCATAATGATTTATTAACTATTTACAAGAATGAGCAGCAATTTTTCCAGATCTTGTTCTTTTTGTTATTGTGTCCATGTCAGGTGTTTTTGTTATTGCGGCAGAAATTTAATTGGTTTTTTGCGAACATACTGAATACATGAGAAAAAAAATCAATTACAAACAGTTTTACGGCTAGCTGCATAAGTGAATGCAACTAACCTGGCCAGCAGCAGTTTTAGCCATCACAGGCGGCAGGTGTGGGTGGCCCGAGTAAAGCCAATTTTGTGAGCGGCCGTCCCTCTTGTTGTAAAAGTTAACAGTTATTAGAGACGTCGTTGTAGTGTGTGTCTTACATTTGCTCTTAACCCTTACTCCCAGTCATTATTACACACGCTAATTTTCAGATTTAGTTCTCTTTGGCCTTTCCTTTTCCACAGTGAATTTCTTGCCTACAATAACAAGCACAACAACAAAAAAAAAGCAAAGTTGGTTGGTTTGTTGCTTTTGCCCCTGCAGGAATAACACATATGTATGCACAAACATACATACATATATAATTATAATGCGCACACACACACAAAACAGGCGCACGCACGAACATATATATGTATAAGCTTTTTGCGTGGTTTGTTATGGCTTTTGTTAATTGCGTTGCATTCAAGCCAATAGTTCGTATGCCCCTATACTTGCACTTGTTTATTGTTAGTCCTAATACACTAAGTCGATAATAAAATATTGAATGAATGGTGTTGCAAAGACACAAACAAAAGCAGAAGCAGAGAGCCACACAAATTTTGGATTCTTTTTCTGCTTCTTGTGCTACATAGAGTTGATTCGTTCTTACGCAAGCGTTTGCATATACTTTGGCTGCACGCCAACGTCTGTCTTTGTTACGCGCACGGCGAGCAGCTACGCAGCAAAAAAAATAGCTTGCCAGAATTGAATGAAGTTGTATTTACTTTTCACACTAAAAACTAAACACATAAAGCGCACACTTTCTGTACTACATTTGAATGTTTAATAGGGTTTTTATTTGATGGTTAAATTAAAATTATTTGTGCTCCCAGTTTGAGAGCAATAGGGATGTTAAAAACTGCACTACACTAGAACTAGAGCTGCAAAACAATTGCCAGCACCTATCGATATTCTTAATCTACCAAACGATTGACGTATAGGCGTACAAAGGTATCGGTGGTGCTGCCATACGATATATATATTGTACAGGATACAATTAAATTTCGGATCTTTTCATTAATATTAATAGTACTTCAATTAATTCACTTATTTAGTTTTTTTTGAAATGCAATCTTTTATTTCAAGAGATTCTTATGCACCGAACGATATATTGTACTGTTGCCATCCATAGTTTCAACTTTCGATAGTTTTGCATCTTTAAGGCTCTGATAAAGAAAAACAGATGTAAACAACGCCGGCAGTTCTTCATGAGTGGAATATGTTATAATTAGTTGGTGTTAATAATAGTAAATAACCCCTCCAACATGTTTTCAATGTGCAAACAGACGCACGCAGCAACCGCTGTCGAATTCGCCATCTCATGCCGCTTTTTCAACAATGTCGAGGAAAACTTGGTCGTTGCCGGCGCCAATGTGCTCAAGGTGTATCGAATTGCGCCCAACGTGGATGCTGTGCAGCGCCAAAAACTTAACCCAAGCGAAATGCGGCTGGCGCCTAAGATGCGTCTCGAATGCCTTGCCAGTTACACACTCTATGGAAACGTGATGTCGCTGCAGAGCGTCTCGCTTGCTGGCGGCATGCGGGATGCTCTACTAATAAGTTTCAAGGATGCAAAACTGTCGGTGCTTCAACTGGATGCAGATACGCAAACGCTAAAAACCCTCTCGCTGCATTACTTCGAGGAAGATGATATACGAGGTGGCTGGATGGGGCGCTATCATGTGCCCGTGGTCAGAGTTGATCCGGATGCGAGATGTGCTATAATGTTGGTATATGGAAAACGTTTGGTTGTCCTGCCGTTTCGCAAGGACAACAGCCTCGATGAAATTGAGTTGGCCGATGTAAAACCTATCAAAAAAGCACCAACTGCTATGGTTACACGCACTCCCATAATGGCTTCATATCTAATCGCTTTGGCCGATCTCGACGAGAAACTGGACAACGTGCTGGACATACAATTTCTACATGGCTATTATGAGCCAACACTTCTCATACTTTACGAGCCCGTTCGCACCTGTGCTGGACGCATCAAGGTGCGCTCGGATACTTGCGTTCTCGTGGCCATCTCCTTGAATATACAACAACGAGTGCATCCCATTATATGGACGGTGAATAATTTGCCCTACGACTGTCTGCATGTCTTTCCCATACAGAAACCCATTGGTGGTTGTCTGGTCATGACTGTAAATGCTGTTATCTATCTTAATCAGAGTGTTCCACCTTATGGCGTCAGTTTGAATAGCTCGGCGGATAATAGCACCGCTTTTCCACTCAAACCGCAGGATAATGTGCGCATTAGTTTGGATTGTGCCAATTTTGCGTTCATTGATGTGGATAAGCTAGTTATATCGTTGCGTACCGGAGATCTCTATGTGCTCACATTGTGTGTTGATTCAATGCGAACTGTGAGAAATTTCCACTTTCACAAGGCAGCAGCAAGTGTGCTCACCAGCTGCATCTGTGTTTGTCACACGGAGTATATCTTTTTGGGCTCCCGCTTGGGCAACTCCTTGTTGTTGCATTTTACCGAAGAGGATCAGAGCACGGTGATTACCTTAGATGATGTGGAAGCTGCTGTGGAGCAACAAAACAATGAACAGTCACCCGAAGAGTTGGATGAGGAGCCCGTTTACGATGTGGAACAGCATGAGCCCCCCCAGTCCAAATCCCGACGCATTGAGGATGAGGAACTGGAGGTCTATGGCACCGGCGCCAAAGCCTCTGTGCTGCAGTTGCGCAAATTCATCTTTGAGGTCTGCGATAGTTTAATCAATGTTGCGCCCATTAATTACATGTGCGCCGGCGAACGTGTCGAGTTCGAGGAGGATGGCGCCACACTTCGACCCCATGCGGATTCGTTAACTGAATTAAAGATGGAGCTGGTCGGTGCCACGGGTCACAGTAAAAATGGTGCCCTATCCGTTTTTGTCAACTGCATCAATCCTCAGATTATAACAAGTTTCGAGCTAGATGGTTGTCTGGATGTCTGGACAGTTTTTGACGATGCGACAAGGAAAGCGAATACGACACGACAGGATCAGCAGGATTTTATGCTTTTGTCACAAAGATCTTCCACATTGGTTCTGCAAACCGGACAGGAAATTAATGAGATTGAGAATACGGGTTTTACTGTCAATCAACCGACAATATTTGTGGGTAATCTTGGCCAGCAGCGATTTATAGTGCAGGTAAGTGATACGTCGCTTCCATATTTGTATCTTTTATATATCATCTAACCATCTACTTCATAGGTTACCACTCGTCATGTGCGTCTGCTGCAGGGCACGCGTCTCATCCAGAATGTGCCCATTGATGTGGGTTCGCCGGTGGTTCAGGTCTCCATAGCTGATCCCTATGTGTGTTTGCGTGTGCTCAATGGCCAGGTGATAACGCTGGCGTTGCGCGAAACACGTGGAACACCTCGCTTGGCTATCAATAAGCATACGATAAGTAGTGCTCCAGCTGTTGTGGCCATTGCTGCATATAAGGATCTATCCGGATTGTTCACAAGCAAGGGGGATGATGTGCTCAATTTGACGGGCAGCTCGGGTGCCGGATTTGTTAATAGCTTTGGTGGGTACATGAAGGCCGAACCACATATGAAAGTGGAGGATGAGGAGGACTTGCTCTATGGTGATGCCGGAAGTGCTTTCAAACTGAACCGCATGGCCGATCTGGCCAAGCAATCGAAACAAAAGAACTCCGACTGGTGGCGACGGCAGCTGATTCAAGCAAAGCCCAGCTATTGGCTGGTAGTTGCTCGGCAAAGCGGCACCTTAGAGATTTATTCCATGCCCGATATGAAACTTGTCTATTTGGTCAATGATGTTGGAAATGGTGCTTTGGTGCTAAGTGATGCCATGGAATTTGTGCCTATCTCGCTGACGCAGGAGAACTCCAAGGCGGGCATACTGCATGCCTGTATGCCACAGCATGCAAACTCTCCGGTGCCGCTGGAACTGTGCCTGGTCGGTTTGGGTCAGCATGGTGAGCGTCCTTTGCTGCTGGTGCGCACACGACTGGAGCTGCTCATCTATCAAGTGTTTCGGTATGCCAAGGGTCATCTCAAGATACGTTTTCGCAAGCTGGAGCAACTGCATCTGCTGGAACAGCAACCCACACACATCGAGCTGGATGGTGAGGATGCAGACGAAGCGGAATCCTATAATATGCAGCCAAAATATGTGCAGAAATTGCGCCACTTTACCAATGTGGGTGGCCTGTCGGGAATTATGGTGTGTGGCGTGAATCCCTGCTTTGTCTTCCTCACCTCGCGTGGAGAGTTGAGGAACCATAAACTTCTGGGCAATGCGGATGTGCGCAGTTTTGCGGCTTTCAATAATGTGAATATACCACATGGATTCCTTTATTTTGACACCACCTATGAGCTGAAAATCTCGGTGCTGCCCAGTTATTTGAGCTATGATGCAGCCTGGCCGGCGCGAAAGGTTCCCTTAAGATGTACACCCCGTCAACTAGTGTATCATCGTGAGAATCGGGTTTATTGCTTGATTACCCAGAAGGAGGAACCGATGACAAAATATTATCGTTTCAATGGCGAGGATAAGGAACTGTCCGAGGAGTGTCGTGGCGAACGTTTCATTTATCCCATTGGCTCGGTATTCGAAATGGTGCTCATCAGCCCCGAGACATGGGAAATTGTTCCTGATGCCTCCATTGAATTCGAACCCTGGGAGCACGTGACGGCATTTAAAATTGTTAAACTCTCCTACGAAGGCACACGTTCCGGTTTGAAGGAGTATCTGTGCATTGGCACCAATTTCAACTATAGCGAGGATATCACCAGTCGCGGCAATATACACATCTATGACATTATTGAAGTCGTCCCAGAGCCGGGCAAACCCATGACCAAATTCAAACTCAAGGAAGTCTTTAAGAAGGAGCAAAAGGGTCCGGTTTCTGCTATTTCGGATGTTGTTGGTTTTCTGGTCACAGGACTCGGACAAAAGATCTACATTTGGCAGCTAAGGGATGGTGATCTCATTGGTGTCGCTTTCATCGATACGAATATCTATGTGCATCAGATAATAACCGTTAAATCCTTGATATTCATTGCCGATGTTTACAAGTCAATAAGTTTGCTGCGTTTCCAGGAGGAACATCGCACATTGTCGCTAGCATCGCGAGATTTCAATCCTATGGAGGTCTTTGGCATTGAGTTTATGGTGGATAATTCGAACTTGGGCTTCCTGGTCACCGATGCCGAGCGCAATCTCATTGTCTACATGTATCAGCCAGAGGCACGTGAATCTCTGGGCGGTCAGAAACTGCTGCGCAAAGCGGATTATCATTTGGGTCAGGTGGTGAACACCATGTTCCGTGTGCAGTGCCATCAACGTGGTCTACATCAGCGTCAACCGTTTCTCTACGAGAACAAACATCTGGTCATCTATGGCACATTGGATGGCGCCTTGGGCTATTGTCTGCCGCTGCCCGAGAAGGTCTATCGCAGATTCCTAATGTTGCAGAATGTTTTGCTCTCGTATATGGAGCATTTGTGCGGTTTGAATCCCAAAGAGTATCGCACCATTAAATCGGTCAAGAAAATGGGCATTAATCCATCGCGCTGTATTATTGATGGCGATCTGATTTGGTCATATCGCATGCTGTCCCACTCGGAGCGCAGTGAGGTGGCCAAAAAGATTGGTACACGCACCGAGGAAATACTTGCCGATCTGCTGGAAATTGAACGCATATCGGCGGTGTTTTAGATGGATGATACCAAGATTCTCCCACAATTGTAAAGTTAACTTTAGCTTCAGTCTTTAAGTCGTAATTCTATTCTACTATTTATGTTTAAGTAACGCCAGCTGCAGGTAAATCATCTTAGTCCACAACTTTACGCAAAAACCTAACCAAACCACTCTACTTGTAGCTGCAGCAAAGTAATTTTGTTAAGATTTTCAAAATATATATATATAAATTGATTTTGTGTTTTGGTTTTTTTAATAAGCTTTTGCAGACTTTATTTTTTTATTTGGGTTGTATGTCGTTTGTATTTGTTTTTTTTTTTATTTATGTGTATCAATATATAATTAATTCATTGTATAAACTAACAACATCATCAGTTAATTAATTAATTCAAAATGTGACAGCAGACATCAAAATTTTTCGTTTACGATGAAAGCAAAAAATATAAAATACACATTTCAATCGAAGATCATCCGAGAAAAAAAGAGAAACAAATCTTTTTGCACTTAATAAAATAAAGAAAAATACAGCAAATATTTATATATATATATAGATGCATATGTACTACATATATAGAAAGTGGTACTGAAATTCTATCAGTTATCTTTTCACTTTTTTATTTTAATGATAGAGTGCATATGTATATGCAAAATATGTGTGTGTGTGTGTTTGATGAAGGCGCTTCAAGTGTCCAATATATAATTATGTTTCTAATTTTCGTTGAGCAAACTAATTTAGTTTAGAATTAACAAACAGAGCTGAGGTTATGTTTCTTCTTCAGATGATTATGAAAAATACGCAGATTTTTTTTTTTTTTTTTTTGTATATATGTGTACGTGGTGGTGTTGTTGTTGTTGTTTCTTTTTTGCATTCATCTCAGATCTGGGAGCGCAAACGAGGACGTGGCAAATCACCAAAAACTGGCTCGCCATGTACGCTCTTGGCCAATGCCTTGATGCTAGCTGCGATGTCCACAGTATTGTCCAGGACCTAAGTAAAAGAGAGAGCGATTAGTAATTAGTTTACTTTGTGGTTCAATTTATCAAAAACTTACCTCCTCATCCTCAAGCACAGCATGATGTTGTTGTTGATGATGATGATGATTGTAATGATTGTTATTGTTGTTGTTATTGGCACGTTCGGCACGCTCAGCCAACGGCGAGTTGCCTATCTCAACGGGCAAACTCCTAGCAAAATTCGCATAGAATTGACCACGTCCATTGGTTCCAGCACCACCACGCATCGGTATGGGCAACGAGCTATCCAAATCGAGAGCATCTACAAAGCAGATAGATTATTAAATATTGCATAATTATTTTGAGCTCAAATTATTTGACTAACTGACCCTCTGCTTCATCGGCATCGCTCATGTTGTCTGGTTGCTGTTGTTGTTGCTGCAACTGATGTTGTTGCATGCGTTGATATTGCTGTTGTTGATGTTGCTGCTGCTGCTGCTGCTGATAGACATGTACAGCCTGACTGGGTGCATCAACATCTTCCAAATCAAACAGACAATCATCGGCATCATCCGTATTTCCAGCCGACGACAACAACAGTGTACTACTTGCAGCATTCTGTTGCTGTTGTTGCTGCTGCTGCTGTTGCTGCTGCTGCTGTCTAAAGGTGGGACTATTGCCAACGCTCATTGGCGTGGCTTCTGGTGTGGCAGGCGGTGTATCGAAATTGGACATTTTGCGCGACGTTATGATTGATGCGGCATTTGGTGCCATCGGCGGCAACTGTTCCATAAAACTGGGCGGCTGGTTTAGCGGTGTTGTGGGCGTCGGCGGCATCACAACCAAATCCCGTCTGCTGCTGATCGTATTGCGACGACGTGCAGCAATTGTCACCTCCAGAGCAACGGGCATGGCACGATCCAAAATCTCACTCGCCTGCTGCGGCACCTGTTGTATGAGCCGAGTAAGCAGGGCACCCTCCTGCTCACACTTCTCCCGGAAGCTCTTGAGCAGCGCAAACTTTTGCTCCGTATAGCGTTCGATGCGCTCATTGGTCTCATTGATCTCCGCCTGGACGCACGCCTGCTGAAAGGCCTGCAGCTGACGCAATCTTTGCACACGTCCATCCAACGGGCCCTGATTGTTGGCGGTCAGCAATGAGCCAATGCTCAGATTAGATGTGCTGTTCTGTGCGGACGGTGATGGTGCTCCTGTATCATCGTTGTCCATGATCAACAGACCATAGCTCTCCGAATAGGATTTATGGCTGCGTCTCGCTTTCAAATCCTCATCGCTGCACAACAGCTGGCTATTGAAGAGATAATGTGTGGGAGATGTGACGCCAGCGCCTGTGCCAGGGCCGGGGCCAATGATTAACCTTTTGGCACACAGCACCAGCTTGCAATTGATGCAAATGTAGAGTTGCCAGCTCTGGTTGTGGTAAGGCGGCGGCATGTCCAGTGTTAGGCTATAAATTAAATCACGCTGATTTATGGCATTTACGGTTAGATCTGGAATGGGACCATGTGCCTGCGCGGGCAAGGGCGTGGAAGAGAAAGAGAAAACAAAAATTAGAATTAAAATATAAATTAAACGTTAATTGTTAGAGTTAAACTAAGAGTGCAAGTAAGGCGGAAATTCAATGTAAATATTGGCGTTGAGATTCTTAAGATTTTGTGTTTTTAATAGCTTTTTATTAACTTCACTGGTAACATTACCATATGGTCTGGTAATTATTTTAACCAAATTTCGAACAAGTATAAGAAGAGAAAAATAACTTTTATCATATAAAATTTGACTAAAGTTCATTTTCTATTTTGTTCAAATTTGGAAAACATTATCTACATACATTTCTTTGACCGATAAGGCGACAGTTTTGATAACGATAACATGATAATTGCTCATCGATTTCAATATTTAAAAACAACTTCCTTTTTGCAAAAGAGTTAAATATTAACAAATAAGTATTGCAAAATATTTTGATAATAATTGTTGATTAATTATGGAACTCGATTTTTCTCCGGTCATTGGCTGATTAGGCTCTTTCGACAACGATAAACAATTGCAATTTATATTTTATTTAATTTACATGTTTAAGTTACCAAAAATGGTATTTGTAATTCTCTTTGCCAGTGCGAGAACGCACAGTAGTTCAAGTGCAAATTTGTAAATTATGTTTGCAAAAATGTTCAATTCAAGTGGATTGCTTATCAGACAGAGAGGGTGAGAAAGAGAGAGAGTGGAAGGTAAGGAAGGAGAGCGGCAAAAACAAGCTAAACAAGTAAACAACAAATAATCAGGGCAATGGCCAAATGTTGTAGACCCCAAAAAAGAAACAGCACTACTTAGTTTTTCATTGTTTCTAATCAAATATCTGACTATAAAATTTTATAAATATAGCCACGTGTTTTAATCAAAAAACATCGAGACGGCGACAGAGAAACAGAAGACACAAAGATACATATAAAGATAGCGTTAACGCAAGCTCGCAACAAATTGTCATTTGATTACAATGTGAGAGCATATATATAGAAATAAACAACACTATAAACTCTAAATACCCTGTAAGGGGGGCATAACTGAAGTACGAACTACACATTTGGACGTACTTAAGAAAACTTTAATAAAATATTTATAAATAAATTGGCAATTAACAACTGAAAATAAGTTAGGGAAAACCTAAGATCTAGATTGCCCCTAAACAACAGGCAGTTATCAATAAACTTGAATAAATCAAGAGCTTTTCTATTTAAAGCCCAATCTCAATTAGATAACTTTCAATAATGGTTTAGTATTATGTCAGTTGAAATAACATCTAAAATTAGAAATGAGTCAAAGATAATCTAGAAAGAAAGTTCACCATTAAAGGTCTCATTCGTTGTTTAAAGAACTTTATGTTGGCTTCCAAGACTTTTAGTTTCTAATAGTTACTACAGGGTATTTCATGTTCAGCCCATATGAAGTTCTTTGCTAAATAGCGCGTGTTGGCTGTGTGACAGCTATGCTATATTTGACACTTAGTTTAAAAACATATATATGTAAGTACATATATAAACCCAACAGTGTGACAATAACCTAACTGACCGACCGTCAGACAGGTCTCCGAACGGCGGTAAACTGAGTGAAATTAAATTGAATTAAGGTATAAAATGCAAACGTCAACACAAATCAAATGACAATGTTTGTTGTTTTGTTTTTTGTTGTTTTTTGTCCCCTTTTCTCTTTCTAGTTTTTGGTTTTGGGTTTGGTTTGGTCAGCAATTCTTCTAATTTGTTGCATGTGGCAAGGTTATCATGATGATCATCATCATCATCAATTAGAATAACCACATTTTTCACACAAACTGTCAAGTTTTGTCTATTTATTATTTTCGTTATTCACCTCGTGTATGCAAATTTATATCACTTATGTAGATTGATTCGTATTATCAAAGAGCGCTCGTGTTGGGTTAGAGAGTTTCCGCATTTGCAAATGCAATTGACCCCAAAACGAATAAACAAACAAAGAAAATAGGCTGAAACAATGACAGTGTGACCATTTATTGGCTAAATTTTGAGGTCAAATTGAGAGCTTTTTAATTAGATTTCTTTGTAGCTTGACATCAACTTAAATAACTTAATTTTTATTGGTTTTCAGTTGCTTTTAAGTGTGACCGTATGCCTTCTCTTTCCTCGACACATTAAAACTTTTGTTTTTGCATTTTTTATCGACTTGTTTACATGCTTTTGCCGTGTTTGCAGTATCTAATCGGGCGAGACTATTATTATATTTATGCAGTACTTATTTTTTGTTATTCACAAACAAACTGAATGCATTCATTAATGTCTAAGAGTTTTGTAGGTATTATATGTATATATACTTATATTTTGTTGTTGCTGTTGCTGCTTTTTTATTCTTGTTTTGTTTTATTGCTATTTGCCAAGTCGTTGCAATTGCAATTTTATGACCAGATGTCATTGTTATTAGAGAAGACAATTCTTGTTGTCGATTTGCCTGTTTCTGTTTGTCTGTTTGTTTGTGGCTTTTATTTACACTGGGTTTATATTTTATGATCACATTTGTATGCACTGATATTGAAAAATTGTGAAGAGTATTAAACAGCCGGTATTGTTATGTCCAATGTTTGCTATTTCTTGCTGTTTGAACAAGTTAGCTTTTTGTGCAAAATGTCAATGACTTGCCCAAGCGGCAAGTAGCAGCAACAGCAAACAGCAGCAATAACAATTGAAGCCCATCAGCAGTCATACCAGTTATTTGTTGTTGTTGTCTCTTAATTAACACAAACGGTCGTATCTTGTTGCAACAATAATAACAATTGTTGACTTTTTTTCTTTGTTAATTGAAACTAAATGTTTCGTCGCTTGCTGCCATTGCTAATTATGTGACAGTGGCGCCATCTAGCGCACATCTGCCTTATTAAACGGCAATTAATACTGACGCACACACACATTCAAACAAACAAGTACAGTAGCATATATGTATGTATGTATTTATGTCTCATTTGATAAATCGTTTAAAAACAAAAAAGCATGCTAATCGACCCATCGAAATTAATAATAAATAAAATTCGCATGTGTTTTTTCCATTTATTTTGGGTTTTGTTTTTTAGCTTAACGCAAATTTAACAAGCAGAGAGCGGAAGAAACGTGCTGACGCGCACGTAATTTCAGCCACCCGTCGAAAATGACAGGAAATATCGGAAATCAATAAGAGCAAAAAAATGTATAATGTATACATTTATGTAAATGCAAACAATGTAAATATGCAAGGCATGCCAAATAATCGATAACTGCACCTAATAACAGAGTGTGTGACATTAACAGCTTGCTGCGGCTCAGGCGATCATTTTACTAAATGCATTTAAATTGCAGCAATGAATTTTAAAATGCACTTTGTGAAGGACATTTCAACTGCAAATGGCAAAGGTAATTGTAATATCGGCTTATTAATATCTTAAAACATTTTTGAACTGTGTTGAGTAGCCGTGAAATGCTTGTTACATTTTGACTTAACATTTTCAAATCGTCACAGTGCATTTCAAACTGCAGTAACTTTTTGCGCTATCAATTTGTGTTGCACTTAAAATTCCTCAACTACAAAACAATTGTAATGCATATCAGACTGTCTGGCTGCGACAGCCCCTCCCCCCTTACCCTCTCTCTCTCTCTCTCTATCTGTCTTTTGTAAAAACAATATTAACAACAGCGGCGGCTGCTTATGTAACAAAAACAAAATGCAAAAATGCATTGCCGCCGCCGACTGCTGTTGTGCATTTAAGCTATAACAAGAATAACTTAAAATATTATTTTGTACATTTTGCATAATTTATATTGTTGTTTACTTATGTGACGAGTTGTTTTTTTAGGTCGGCTGGCTGGCAAATTTAATTGATTGCCCCCCCCCGCCATTAAATATATATGTATGTATAGCGTTAGTTGGCTAAGTGGTTCTCAGACGTCAGACAGATTTATGCCTACTACGCAGAACATTTGGATTAGCTTTGGTCCGACACCGAAAAACAAAAAAGTTCCGATCTAGTTTCCTTACAATTAACTGTTAATGTCAAGACTTTTTAACAGCAGCTTACTGGCTGAGTCTATGTTAATAGCATTTCGCCTTAACAGCATCCTTTGAGCTGTCAACAAAGGTTCCCTTTAATAGCAGGTTAGTTACTAAATAAATAAATAACAGTTCACCTTTTGACTTCATAATAACGGCTTACAAAATGTTGATACGCTATAAGCAATAAGTTCCGCCAATTAGTAAAATAGGTTTATAATCACTTTTAACAATAGCTTATGTGCTTTAACAAAAAACCTGTTGTTGGCAGCAAGCTTTTTTTTTGTGTAGCATCTTATGGCCTGTCAACTTGTTGCATGCCCCATATGTTTAACAGCCTCATCATTTGGCAATGAAAATTTATTGCCGGCGAGAGACGATTTTTGTTGTTGTTATGTTTTGTTCTTTTTTCCCATTGACGCATTTTGCCTTTTTTTTTATTTTGTTTTGATTTTTAAATTGGACTTGTTTTTTTTTACTGCTCTGTGATAACTCGGTTTGGTTTTGCTTCGGTTCGTTTCTTTATCCAAAAAATAATAACAAAAAAATAGAAAATAAGTTGTAAACAAATCAACGCACAAAAGAAACTAAGAAAATAATCTTTTTAAGATTTGCCTCAGGCTTTTTATGTTGTTTTTTATTTTGTTTTTTACACCCGTGTTTTGTATTTGTGTTTGTATTTCTTTTCTTTTCTTTTTTGGGGCGCGACTAAGTTCAGCGCCGTCGCTCACAAACAATACCCATTTTTTGCTATATCTCTCTCTCTTTCTCTCTGCCCCCTCTCTTTAACGTCGTTCTGTCTCAAGTGTGTTTTGTTGATTTTCTACCTCCTTTTACGAAAAGCGCAAACAAGCGACGTTGAGCCCATTATCATAAACAACAACTTTAGACAGCTGGGGCCCTAAGTGTCCGACACAGAGCGATACAGAGAGTTGTTGTGTGTGTGAGAGAGAGAGAGATCTGATTCCTCTCTTTATCCCCTCTCACTCTATGTTTTGGAATATACCAAACGATTGAATCGCCAATTCGGATTCCGATTCTTTTCCGTTTTGTTTTTTATTTTTTTTTTGCCTGCTTTTCGCTATTTGAATTTTTCCATTGGCTTTTAGTTCAGTCATTCTTTACATGATGACTCAAACTCCATGAGAACACAAACTCTTGGACTTACAATTTGATGATGATGATAATGATGATAATAGTAGTGGGAATGTTGACACAACTTGTTTATCAACGGTGACCAACAAGAAGAAGGTTTAGTTTTTTGGAGCATGTTGGAAAATTTGTCTAACCGGATTGAGACATTTGAGAGTGTGTTTTACATAGATCCCATATTATAAGATGGGTTTGGTTGGAGCAACTTCTAGTGAAACTTTACTACTTATAGAGATTGAATTCTGCAAAGCTAAAGTTAATAAAACAATTGTTATGTTGATTCTTGGACAAAGCTTTGGATAGTAAAATATCAAAATATTCCTATAATGTTTTTTGAATGTATGGAACAATAATAGAATTAGTTGTGATATGTGTGACAAGTTTAGAAATTTTTAATCCAAAAACTTGTTTCTTGTTTAATTTAGATGCAATTTGAAAAAAGTTCCTCACTTCAAAAGATGGAATGGAACTTTTTCGCAAATCTTATTTATATTTATTAGAATATAAATGTTAATTGTTGTCAAGTCATATTATCATATCGTCAATAGCCATTTGATATCGCGCGAACGCGACAAATCAGCTATGGCCAAACTCTAGGGTCGGCAAACCGTTTGATACGCAATAGACCACTAAACGCGTAGATGTAGTTTTAGTTATTTTATGTTCTTTCGGTCTTATTAATAATTACTCGACATTGACTTATAGCGTCTCGTGTTCTTATAGCGAAAAAACTAGTGTCTGCCTGTACTGTATAACTTACCGCGATCGATTCATTTCGCGACTGATTTGCATGTTTCATTTTCATCAGCCTTTGTTCATTTCTTTACAATTTACAGTTATTTTTCTCTCAATTTCCTATTCTACGGTGTGACGTTGTGACGTCACAAGTATCCAGCTATCTATCGATGACGATAATTAGCATAACGCGAGCATTTTACCATGCAGGGCTACGTTGCAGTTTTGCACGGTAACATTCCCCCCCTTGCAAACTCTTACGCTCGACCGTGAGTTTGCACCTCTTGTGCTTGCGTTCGGACTCTGAGTTTTGCCAGCTTGACGACCGGTCGGGTAAGCAGTCCAGCAGCGGTGCGCACCACAGCGCTGCGTGCTTGGCCATCCTTTGCAGTGTGTAGCTCTAATACTACGCCTTTTCTCCAGTGCATCTTCGGATTCGTCTCGTCCACGATGATCACTACGTCGCCGCATTCAATGGGATCATTTGGTTGGCCGCACCATTTGGCTCTCAGTGTGAGATGTGGAAGGAATTCTTTTATCCAGCGTTTGCGAAACCTCTCTGCAATAGCGCTTGCGACTCTGTAGGACTTCGACAACAGTACTCCCAGCTCGCCCTGGTTATCCTTCGGCGCTATAGCACACGTCTTGCCTCTCAGAAAGTGATTCGGTGTCAGCACGTCAGCATTTACAGACTCTATGGGGATGTAAGTTAGTGGCCTGGCGTTCAGTGTACTCTCGATTCTAGCGAGCGCGGCTCGCAGTACAGGGTCTGCCACATACGTCTCCTCTAGTATATCCGATAGCACAGACTTCACTGAGCGGATCATCCGCTCCCACGCACCGCCCATGTGTGGCGCTCCAGGCGGGATAAATGACCAATTAATATCGGGATATTTTTGCTCTAGCTCGTCTGTCGAGATTCGTTCAATCTCTTGTGCTAGCACCTTGCTAGCGCCTCTGAAGTTCGTGCCGTTGTCCGACACGATCTTCCTGGGTACACCTCGTCTCGCTACAAATGTTTCGAACACTAAGAGAAAGGCATCCGTTGATAGCGAGTTTGCCAGCTCAATGTGCACTGCACGCACTGTCAAGCACGTAAATAGCACGCCCCATCGTTTCTCTCGTCTTCTGCCTACTGTGACTTCCATTGGTCCAAAGTAATCGACTCCAGTGCATGAAAACGGAGGCATGCTCACGGCTAGTCTTTCTGGTGGCAGATCACCCATCTCTGGGGCTGAAGGCGTGGCTCTCTTGTTGGAACATCTTTGGCACGATTTAATCACTGCGCGCATTCTGGCTCTCAGACCCCGTATACAGTACTGCTGTCTCATCTCGTTAATTGCGACCTCGCTCATGTGATGATGAAACTTGCGATGATAAAAGTCCACGAGCAGCAGCGTGATACCATGCTGGCCTGGCAGTATCACTGGACGTTTCGTTTCCACCATAACGCCTTCGATAGCGTCGATTCTTCCGCGCACTCTCAGTACGCCCTTCTCGTCTAGGTAGGGGGACAACTTGAAGATTGAGCTGCATCTTCTTACGTAACCTCCATGTTGCAGGCAGGCAATCTCCTCGCCGTATGCTTCGGCCTGTACAGCCTTATAAATGACGTTGTATACGCTAGTGATGCTGTTTGAGCGTACCAGGCTTGTGTACTCATTCTCCGGTTCCCTTTTGTATATTTTGCTCAGGAATCGCATTACGTTTCTAAGCGCATTTCTAAACCTCTCCCACTTGCTGAAGCGGGTCACATCTGGCAACAGCGCTGCCAAGCCAGGCTTCGTCTCAGCGGCCACGTGTACCAGGTGTACGCGCTCTAGTTCGGTATCTTTGAAGTCTAGGTTTGTGATGGGCCAGTTGTTTGGGTCTTCTCCTAGGAATGACGGCCCAGTGAACCACCTTGCGCTGCTGTGGAATCGCAGCTCCTTTGTCCACTTGGTTCCATCGTCTGCTACGTTAAGGTGCGATGGCACCCACCTCCATTCGCCTATATCTGACGCCTCTAATATTTCGCCAATTCGCAGGGCTACGAATTGGTGGTACTTTCTCGCGTCAGATCTTATCCAGTAGAGCACGTTCTTAGAGTCAGTCCAAAACGTTCGTTCCTGCATCTTTACAGACATCTGTGTTTCTAAATAGCTGGCTAACCGTAGACCTAGTATAGCTGCCATTAATTCCATGCGTGGGATCGAGATTGGTTTCAAGGGCGCTACTCGTCTTTGAAGCCACTAGGGAGCAGATGGCGACGCCATCTTTCTCAGTTCGTAGGAATGCTACGGCAGCGTATGCGTCGATGCTTGCGTCTGTAAATATGTGTAGTTGTATATTAGTGTTGCTTGTTATGTTTAGACAACGCTGTATCTTTATGTCGCCCACTAGCCGCAGTTGGTCAAGCCAGTGACGCCATTTTGACCTTTCATCTTCGTTTATGGGCTCGTCCCATCCCACTGCTGATCTCCATATGGCTTGAAGAATTATTTTTGCTTGGATGACGTAGAATCCAAGGAGACCTAGCGGGTCGAACACTGACATCACGATGCGTAACACTTGGCGCTTTGTTGTTTGGAACTTGTCCTCGTATATGGATTCATCGAACTTCAGAACGAACGTAAACTTGTCTGTTGCTGGTGTCCACCACATTCCTAAAACTCGCTCGTGCTGCGGTTCCTTTGCATCGATTCCCCATGCTTCTTGTTCTGCAGCGCTTTCACCTGCCAACGCGCACGCTACTTCTGGCGAGTTAGAT
This sequence comes from Scaptomyza montana, assembly GCA_018904305.1. Lineage (NCBI taxonomy): Eukaryota > Metazoa > Arthropoda > Insecta > Diptera > Drosophilidae > Scaptomyza > Scaptomyza montana. Next base: position 2,952,859 of record JAEIGR010000005.1, on the reverse strand, counting down.
CGCCAGCTACGCATTTCAAAGCCGCCTTCAGCATGAATGGACCTGACTTGCAGCGCCATCTCAGTAACTTCCGCCTCCGTCTCGCCGCTTTGCAGCCAGTCGTCTACGAAAGTATTTCTCACGATCGCTTCTGCTGCTTGGGGGTAGTCCTTGGCAAAACGTTCCGCATTCTTGTTCTTCACGAAGTTTGCTGCTACTGGGGAGCAGGAGGCACCAAAGGTCATAACTTGCATGATATACCTGTCTGGCTCGCGAGTGCGATCGCCATATCTCCAAAGAAATTGTTGTGCTACTTGATCCTCTCGCCGTATTTTAATTTGATGGAACATTTCTCTTATATCGCCACACACAGCAACGGCCTTTTCTCTGAATCGAATCAGCACGCCTACCAGCGATGGTGTCAGGTCAATCCCTTTTAGAAGTGAAGAGTTGAGAGCGACCCCGTCTACTCTGGCAGCGGCGTCCCATACAAGTCTCAGCTTACCTTTATTCGGATTGCTAATCACGAATATCGGCAAGCACCATGATCGTTCCTCATCGATCGTCTCATGCGTCCCCAGACGGCGCACATATCCCTGCGTTTCGTACCGCCTTATTGTAGCGTTCACGAACTCCGCAACTTCACGTCGCGCTCCATACGCGTCTCTAGACTCAGCAGCCGGTGCATTGCCATGCCCCAAGACTTGGGCATGGTTATTCTTTCATGCTTCCATAGCAATCCTGTTTCCCACCGCTTCTCGTCAGGTAGGTACCTTGTAGTACTCTCCAGTATCTCGAGCGCTCGTTGCTCCTCTTTGGATTGAAGCGTGCCCTTAGGGGCACTCACGCCGATCGCGTCTAGAGCAAAGTTAGCTTTCACCATGTCGTCTAAAAGTCTGTCGTTGTTGCACTCGCAAACGTGCATCACTCGTAGACCTGATGAATCCTGTCGCTTGTTGCGGCCGTAGAGTGACCATCCTAATCTGGACTTGGCAGCTATCAGCTCAGCATTATCTGATTCCTTGACCACCAATGGTACTCCTAACCTTGCGTTGTCCAGACCGATTATAATCGTTGCACGTTTTTCATTGTACGTCTGTATGGGTACCTTTTGCAGATGCCGATGAGCTTTTATGGTGGCAGCGTCTAACGTCTGGCTCGGCAAGTCTAGGCTGCGTATAGTGCGCACATTGCTCAGCGTGTATTTACGTGCCTCCTTGTCTCTCGCAGATATGCTGAACGAAACTCTTTTCGAGGCTAGTTCCTTCTGTGTAATGTCACCCGTCCACCTCAGGCACAGCTCATCTGATGGTCCGTCGATCTGCAACTCCTCGGCCACTCTTGCCTCTAAGAGTGTGCAAGCTGATCCTTCATCTATTAGCGCATATGTGTGCAGCATCTTGGATGGCCCGTACAGTGTAACAGGCACGTACCGGAACAACGCCTTGTCGCTCTGGCCTGTATGTAAAATAACAGCGCTATTAATACGGTTTTCTGGAGCTGTACTCACGTTTCCATATTTGTTCTCGTGCAACAGCGGATGGTGCACCTTGGTACACCCGTCGACTCGGCATGTCTCCTTGGTCTTACAGTGTTTTGAAAAATGTTTACCAAAGCATTGCCAGCAAAGTTTGTTCTCCTTGACAAACCTCCATTTGTTTTGTCCACTCAAGTTCCTGAACTCTTCGCATGCTTCCAACTTGTGCTTCTTCCCGCATTTGTGACATCCTCCTGATGCAGTTGACTCTGTGTCATTGTCGTTGTGAATCAGTAGTCTGGAACGTACGTGCTTATTAGTCGACTTGGTCTCGCGTTGATCTGTTGCTGTTGTTATTGGCATAACGGTGCTCGCGCATGATGCTAATTTAAACAACCAGTCGTCAAATGTCGCTATATCTACTTTTGCTATGGTACAGCTATATCGTGCCCAATCCAGCTTCAAGTCACACGGCAATTTATCCAGCAAATTGCGCAGAAGCATTGGGTCTCTGAGGTAGTCGGCAAGTCCTACGGCGCATACTGTTGCGCAGTAATTTTGCACTGCTAACGCCAGATGAATCAAGGACTCTAGATTGCTGTTTCTCACTGGCGGCTCCATTCTAAGCTTCGTGTGTAGACTCTCGTAGATCGCATCTGGTCTGCCGTAAAGCATACGAAGAGTGCTCAAAGCTTGTGGCACTGTCGCTGGCACCATTAACTTGCCACGCACCGCTTCAAGGGCAGCTCCACGTAGACATTTTTGTAACCGGATCAGGTTCTCCTGATCTGTGAATCCACACCTCTCATTCGATTGGTTGTAGTTAGCGATGAACATCGGCCACTCCTCTGGGCTACCAGAGAAGCTAGGTAGATCTCTACTGATCACCTGTCTCGTCGCTAACTGAGATGCTGTAAGAGACACATTCTGAGTGGAATTAATGTTCGTACTATATGTTGGTACTTGCTGCTGCATGTAGCTGTCGGGGCACGCTCTCGCTACATGTGGAGTCTGGTACTCGTTTTGTGGCGGAGTTGATGCAGTTGCGTTTGGCCTTTCTGCCCGTTGTTGCCTTTCGTCGACGTGCGTATTCGGGAGTCCTGAACGCGGGGCTTGCGTTGCTCTTTCGATCACTGTTGATCGCTCCCGATCTTCGCAGGTTCCATACACCGTTGAATGCAACACGCCGTCAAGCAGAGCTAAGCCTGGGCCTGCTCTTGTTGTCTGGTAAGCCTCTCTGCTGTGTGTTGGGGTCACGTGTCGCTCCTCCCACGCCGCTCGCGCTCCTAGTTGTGCCCATGTGACTTCGGCAGCTGTGGACGAGTTGGCCGTGGCAATTGTCTCCACTAAGTTCACACCCATGTGCGTACCGCCTGCTCGATTCATTTCCACACTGCTGTTTGCATTCACCTGCGATCCCAGCGACATGGCTCCATTGACCACCGTCGCTGCACCAAGTAGTGAGTGCGTGTCCTCTTCAGGCTCATGTACTGGCAGCATGCTCTCGTCTGTGTTCGCCATGTTGTGCGCAGCACGTGGTTGGTTGCTTCCAGGTTATGTTTGCACACCGTGGCTTGTGTTATACAGTTGCGAGCTTAACCTCACTTTCGCGTCTTAATTTGCTCAAGTGCAGGTCAAAGTTCATGCATATACGGAACTCACCAATTGCCTTTCAAACGCTATTCGAATCCAAGTTGAAATCCGTATCCAATGTATAAAGCAAATCCAATAGCTAATAGTTTTTTCGAATGATATCGCGCGAACGCGACAAATCAGCTATGGCCAAACTCTAGGGTCGGCAAACCGTTTGATACGCAATAGACCACTAAACGCGTAGATGTAGTTTTAGTTATTTTATGTTCTTTCGGTCTTATTAATAATTACTCGACATTGACTTATAGCGTCTCGTGTTCTTATAGCGAAAAAACTAGTGTCTGCCTGTACTGTATAACTTACCGCGATCGATTCATTTCGCGACTGATTTGCATGTTTCATTTTCATCAGCCTTTGTTCATTTCTTTACAATTTACAGTTATTTTTCTCTCAATTTCCTATTCTACGGTGTGACGTTGTGACGTCACAAGTATCCAGCTATCTATCGATGACGATAATTAGCATAACGCGAGCATTTTACCATGCAGGGCTACGTTGCAGTTTTGCACGGTAACACCATTAATATATTAATCCTCTGCAAGTGTTGCCAAGTGTTGATACATAATTATTTATTAATTAACAAGCAAGGGCCAACGTCGCCGACTAACAAATAAGAAAATGAATAATAAACCTGCCACACGTGTTATTAAGGGTCCGGTCCTAAGGCGTCTGATAAGATGTTTACATATGTATACATATAAGTATATAGGTAGGTTAGTATATAAAATTAGTTATGTAGAAAAGTAAAGCAAAAGCTCATAGCCGTAGGTAAAGCGCCGAACGCTGAGGCACCGGGTCCGGTTTATTTATTTATTTTTTTTTTGTAAGCGTCCCACCTAACCTCATTTTGCGGTGCGGGTTGAAAAGTGAGTGAAGGGGGGGTTAAGGTGGGGCTTTGCTGTTATCTAAAAACTTTGACAAACAATTTTATTTCGTTTGACGTGCGTTGTTTGTTTAGGCCGGAGAGTTCGACCGGGCCTAAATGTGTGGTAGTCCCATATCTTTAACAGACACACACACAAATACATATGTGTAACTAAAATTTGATATACAAACAAGCTTTGCTTTCGCACCGTCGGCGTCGTCGTCTGCAGCAGAGTTGATTGTTAGTTTATAGTATGAGATCATCTTTTTGTCGGGGTCTAAGGTCTTTATCGTCTATCGCTTTGACATTTGCCTGATTGTTTTCGGTGGCTAAAACTTGATAAGCGTCTATTTATAGATGTTATTGTTTTATATTGTATTTATTTCAGGAGCGCCTCTTATGCATAGTATCAATAACAACAAGAGACAAGCCTTCATTAACAGCTGTTATGTTAAGGCCCTGTTATATGACGTAGCCCAAGCGGCTGTCTGTCTGCAGATACTGTTCAAAAGCTGCGCCATTTTACTTTTCACTCTCATATGTGTGTGTGTGTAGGTTTGTAATTCTAGGTGCAATTTAATTGAGAGTGTGTGTTTGTTTTTGTTTTATGTTTATCTAAGGCAAACAAATCTCAGGCCGCACATTTGACACAAATTCAGCGGCCATTGTTGGTTTTTTTTTTTTTTTTGTCAGATAAATATTTATGCAAGGCATAATTGTTGAAAGAGCTGAGCAGGGGGTTAAAGCGGCAAACCCCTTACAAAAATCACGCAATTTAAACGTGTGTGTAGGGAGGTACCCACCACCCCACCCCTTTGGCCATCACCCAAAACAGCGTGCGATTTATACACACGCTGATTAAATTTGGTTCTCGCTGTCGAAAATATTTGAAAAATCTTCTCAGAGCCAAAAAGGTGTTTTCATTTTCGATTCGGTTATACAATTTGTTGTTGTTGCTGGTTTATTTTTAGCCGAAGAAGAACAAAAAAAAAAATAAATAAATAAACGCGCGCACATTGTGAATTTATAGTTTTGTTTACATGCAAATTGGCAATACAGACGGCAGTGCATTTCTCCTCGCTCTCTCGCGTTCTTTCTCTATCTGTTGCTTACTCTTCTTGTGGTCAATGGCTGCTGCGAGGTCTGGGTTGTTAAGAGGTTAAAAGTTTAACAGCGTGCGTTCAGAGCTCATTAAACGTTATGCCAACATTGGACAACAACCGTCACAATAATTGTCATCTCGCACCCCGCCCTCTGTCAACAACCCAGTGCGCTTAAGGTGTTGCCTGGTGCTTTTAGCTTCAAGGTTATATTTATTAAAGATTAACATTGCTTTTCAATTAAGCACACGCGCTGCTTGTTAAGAGAAGCGCAGAGTAAGAAATCGAGAGAGAGAGAGAGAGAGCTTGAACAGATGCCTGCTTGATGAACAGCTCCCACTGTTTTAATACAGTAGCAGCTAAAGTGACAACTACAATGACTGTCACACTATGAACATGTTGGCTGCGTTTGCGGTTCTTAATTTTAGGGTTGCTTTGTTGTTGTTGTCCTTGCACTTTAACTTTACTTAAAAAAAAACCCTTGAAGAGTAAAGTATTATCGATACAGGGTGCGTTGTTATTTCTATACTTCTACTACTACTTTGAGATGATTATTTTTTTCAAACTTCTATCTTGCTCTCTTATTTAACTGCAAATATACTTATGCCTTATTTCCTTTAACTTACAAAGCTTGTAAAAAAATCTGTTTATCACATAAGTGTGCAAGTTTGGATTCTGATTAAAATATAAATTTATGTACGTATATTGTAAAAGCGTGCAAGTTCTGATTAGAATTAAATATATGCGAGTACTATACAAGAGATAATCAATTCAAAGTACATAAAGAAAAACAGGCAGCGTACAGTTTGAGAGCACTATCACCATTTTACACTAATTTGGTTTGAGAATAACTGAGCTTTGCAGCTGCAACAGTCGCCATAGATAAGAGCAACAAGTTTTTCATTCCCTTTCTTTCATTTACTATTTTTTTATGTGCCTTTTTACTTACGATTTAATAATACCTATTTATAGAGCTGTGCATTTTAATGCATTCTTAATAGTCTTAATCTCTGTTTCTCTCTTTCGCTCGCTCTCTTTGATTGACAACTGTTAACTCTAAACAAATATGTTACAAAAATGGTTTCTCACTTTCGTAAGCCCTTCATAAAATATACATACAAAATGTGCACATTTATATGCAAATCATTTACATATTAATATCTTTGTTATTGTTGGACGTATTTTAGTCAAACTCGTTTGTATACAACTGTGATACATTATTAATAAAGTTACGTTTTGTTTTGCTTATTAAAATGTTGTTACTGCTCTGTTTTAAAGAGAGCAGGCGAAATTCAATTCGCCGCTGCAGGTGCGGCGACATTATTTAAACCAGAGCAAATCAAATGACGAAAACACCAACATAGCAATAACAGCAAAAAATAATTTGCTTAGAGTTGAAAACAAACTAATTATGAATCTAATCATAAATAAATCAATTAAAACACCAACCAAGCGACTATCAGACACGTCGCGACGACAGCGACGTCAGCAAAAGCAGTACTAAGCGCATACATACAATGTGTACATATGTCGCATTGTTGTCGTTGCTGCTGTCGTTTTTACCGTTTGATAACCTAGAAAAGCGAGTGTAGCGTGAGTTTTGATTATTTTTATTCCATGTGGGCTTGTGCACGCTTTAACACTGTTAGTTAAGTAGATTGGATGGACTGCACAAAAACTAAACTAACTAACTAAACTGTTGATAAGGGTTCAGTATGCATGTGTGTGTTTGTTTGTATTGCTGTAAAGCTACGCTCGCCGGTAACTTAAGTGACAGCTGCGTAAACAGTTTGACAGCCATCGATCTATCGTAGGAGCTGTTTATAAGATTGTTTAGTTTTTGCTGCTCGTCGAAGCTTGTTTGAATGTAAATATTATACGATTTGAGTGGTGTTTGCATGTGGATGTGTTTACGTTTGGAAATCTTCAGTGACAGCTATTTAAACAGTTCGAAAGCCATAATTTGTTTCTTTTGAAATCGACGCAGGCATAACTCAACATCCTCACAGGATTCGCTTAGTATTGCATAAGAAAACAATGTAACATAATTCTTATTCATGCCTCAACAGTTTGACAGTCATCACTCTTGGGAGTGAGAGGATTCTTTTGCTGTTTTCAGCTCATGTAAAGTTGTGCTGTTTTTTTTTTTACAGTTTGCTGTAAGTTGGCTTCCTTTACAACTGTTAAGCATCGCTTGCTGTTAACATTTATTGCTTTTTCTCAAAGGTATAATAAATGAATATTATACGGTCGTCTAATCAATAAATTCAAATCACACACGCGCCTCACATTAATTAAGGTTCGCCCACTTAAAGCTAAACAACCTTGTTTACAACGCTACCAGACCGCATTTTGTATTTACTATACAAATATTATTTTTTTATGCATAAATTCATACGTTAAATAAAATCACACAAAAAGGCCTACGCATCATCAACAAACAAAAGAAGAGTGAAGTGCGCTAGCAGTTGAAAAGTAGGGGGGGAGGGTGCTAGGGGATTTTAAAGAAGCTGTTTGTCAACTGTTTTTGCTTTTGTCTGCAAAGTCCAACTAAGAGCAGAGTGTGGAAGAGAGACGGAAATGGAATGGAGTGAAGATGGAACCTGCCCTGTCCTACACCCTGCCCTACATACGACTACTTCACCCCACCCACCCGCACTCCCTTCTTTTTATACATTTTATAGCTGGCCATTGGTCGCGTTTGGAAATCTCGAAAACTTGTTTATACTACAACAAAAATGTATAAACAAGTTTTTATTTTTCTTCTGCGCTGCTGTTGAATTCTGTTGTTGTTTTTTTCGGCTGCTGCGTTCCTTCTTTTTTATTTTTGCTTCTTTTGTGGCTTGTCGTTAGTTTCGTAATTTATTCTAAAAGCGTTCCGTTTTCGGCCTCTCTATATAAAGAGATAGAGAGCAAATACATATGCACAGTGTATACACACAGTACGTATGTGCTGATATACATATATATGTTTATTTGAATACACGCTTTTGTATGCCTTTATTTTGAATTCATTTTTATTTTGTTTTATATTGCGCTTTGAATTATTCAAAATAACACTTTTGGTCTATTTGACTGTGGTTGTTGTTGTTTTTGTACGCCTCAGCGCTTTCAAGTGGGTGTAAAGACAATAAGCGCAACAACAGCAAGTAACTACGCTGGACATGGAATTAACAGACTGTGCAATGCTCTGTTAATAACAGTGCAATAACAAATATTGGTTTTCAAACTGTGACTTGAGCATTAATATCTCGAAAACTTAGCGTGACATAAAACAATATTATTCAATATCTTGACAAATTTTATGTCTTTAAACTTTTTAAGATGCACATAACCAATATATCCCTCATCTCATTTTGGTAGAGAGTATGACAAGAACTTTTGCACAATCTATAGACCGCAACAAAAACAAAACAACAATAATAATAATGCATAACAATTCAATTTCCATCAAAATAGTCACATAATGCAAACCAATCCACCCACAAGAAACCAAAGACGGAGTGCGGGAATGGGCAGGGCCATTTATTAGCGCAATGGGTGTGGCATATGTGTGTGTGGGTGTGCAGCTGCTTAACATACATATATGTATATGTATGCCCATGATTCTAATTGAGCTGCGCTTCTGCTCACAGTTTGAATACCATTACACAGTGGCTGTAAAATTGTTACACGTGCAACTGGTAAAGTGAAGATCGAAAAGTTCCAAAACAGAAACAGAACTCTGCGACTAAAACTGTTGATTGATTTAACCTTGAAAACGACACACGCACACAGAGACAAAGTCAAGATACACTCACACAAACGCAAGCGTTTTTTTTTTTTGCCTTCTTTTTCAACGCGTGTCGCGTCTTGTATAGAGAATGTTTTTGTTTTTTTCCATCAATCTTTTTATGTCAAGTCATCGCGAAAATAATCGATCTAAGATATTCAAAAAGCATTTATCATTGTCTATTAAGAGCATTGGGAACAAAATCAAAAACATCATTAAGCCATATATTCTCGATTAAATAATACAAAATTAATTGTTCTGATACATTTTAATCGAATGGCTGGAACAATTAACTGACTATTAAATTTATTAATTTAATACCAAATTGGGTGGTCTGAACTATTTAATAATTTGTTATTCTTTGAAATGTTTTGTTGAAATAATTTACTTATAATCAAAAAATCGAACTAAGCAATCTAAAAAACAATTCTAAAACCAAAAACACTAAAGAAAAACTATCTTATTAAATTAGAAACCGAAGGCAAATTAAAAGTAAAAGCGCATACAAATCATAAAAATTTGAAAATGCAAATGTAATAAATTAAAAATGCCGCATCTCGAAACGAAACTAAAAATAAGGCGATCGGTTAAAAAATAAAAAGAAAAACAACAAGCTAAACAGGTAAAAGAGAGGCCGATAAAAACATACGACCGGGTACACACATACATACATACAGATATAAATCGGGAAGGCAAATAACTTATACAGGGTGTCTTTCCAAAGGATGAGGCAGAACAGGTGTAGGGCAAAATCAAACATGCACACACGCACACTCACCTACATGGACAAATAGCCTTGTGTGTGTGTGTTCTAACAAAAATATACCGATTGCCAGGCAAACGGAGATGTTTCTTTTTATTTTGTTCCATGAATGACCCTATTTTTTTTAGTCTCTCAACTCACTCGCTCTTCACTATTGCATACATAAATATGCGTGTGTAAGTGCGTGTGTGTATTGTATGCTTGTCAGTCAAGAATAGACAGAAACAGCGTTTGGCCGGCACACAAAGCATAAGGAACGATAATACACAAACATACACACGCACACAGCATATGTATGTACATATATATGTTTTGTATGTGGTTGGGCCCTAACATTGTTGCTGAGCTCTTATGCTGCTGCGTGGAAAATGGTTACGCTGCGCATAAAGCAAAATGCGATAAAATGCTTAAAAATAAAATGAACTAAAACGCATATACATATGCATGTATGTACATACGTAGGCATATGTGTGTGTTTTTTTTTAATATTAAATTAATATTTTTCCACTTACATTCTTAAAGAAATCCATGAAATTGCTATAGTAGACAAAACTTTTTTGATACTTTTGCACAAACATTTGCGACAGCAACGCTGGCAGCGAAGCTTCGCCGGCTCTTGATGCGTTGCTGCTGCTGTTATTATTATGATTATAATTGCCATTGCCACCTACTCCACCACCAGTGTTGCTGAAGCTGCGCTGCAGCTGCGGAGAGCTGGCATTAAAATTCAAGCATTCGCACGAGATCATCATGATTGGTTTTGATTTGGATTGTGTGTGTGTGTTTTTGTTGTTATTATTTTTGAACGATATAATTGATTTTATAATTCACAACTATGGCGTTATTTTATTTTGTTATCTTTTGGTTTTGTGCGTGACTTCCTCGTTCGTCCTATTTTGAGTTTGGGGCTTAGCGGCGCGGGCGCGTAAAAAAATCACTAATAAAACACCCACAACTACCTTAGTTCATCATTTTAGCGTCCGTCCCGTTCAATGTTAATTTTTCGAATGAGCGGAGTTCGATTATCGAATTTCGCGATGTGTGTGTGTGTGCCATGCACAAATGCAAAACAACATGAAGCCAACTTCACGCTGCCCAACGAATGTTAGCTGCCAGACTGGCCAATCAGGCATGTTAATGCGCTGTAAAGGTGATTCAAAGAGGTTTTATGCAAATTCAATGCAAATGCTTATTATTATAGACATGTTTGCGAGCTTTATGAATTATTCAGGCTTCTTAATTTATGTTTTGTTAAAATAAACAGCATGAGCAATTAAATAATAGCATATGTTAAAGCTGTTAATTTTGAAAGAGCTGTTAACGCACCAAAGAGCACTGTTAAAATATATCGATATATATTACTTAAAATATATGGCCACACTGGTGTTGCAAACAAACAGCTGTTTAGTTTTATTTAGGCGCAAATTTTTAATGTGTTTAATGTTGAAATACGAAGAAATAATATGTACTAAGTGTTCTGTGCTCGTGCCAAATGTGATGTTAAGAGCAGTTGTTGATCTAGCACTCGAAGATATAGATGTAAATTGATGCAATTGTATATGTAAACCGGAACAGGTAAGAAAACCAACTCTACATTTTCGCTCTGTCTTATTGGCAAATTAAAAATGAATTTAATTTTCTTGCACTTGCTTCGCGTTGCCATTTTGACACGGCTTTCGTATTTGTATTCTGCATTGCACTTGATTAAATTCAAAGTGAGCCTCTGTTGCTGCGGCCAAGCATCAAAATTTCATGCAATTCTTAAAACAACAACAACAAAAGCTAAAAGAGCGCATTTTTCAGCTGTTTGTGGGAGGGAGGGAGGAGTAGGCGGGGGTGAAGCTTAAGTGTTGCTGCCTTTTTGTATGTCTTTGTTTCAACCTTTAAAGCAGTTAAGTTTGTTGATTCTGAAATTTATTAAATCAAAACCGATACTCAAAAGAAAAAAACAAATTTTTATGAAATTAATTTTAATTTATTACAAGTAACAGAACCTCAAACAGTGTATAACACTAAATCCAATATACTCGATTTACCTTTCAGTTACAGTGCATCATGTAACTGAAATCATAAACACAGACACGTGCCTAGGTTAGCCCGTTTAACCTGGAGGCCATTCTCCTGGCATAGTCCAGTTACAACTTTTTTTCGTTTTGCTTCGCACTATTTTTATTTTTTTTTTGGCACCTGGCTGTTTCGATGGGTTTTGCAGCTCCCCAGTTGAGCAGGGCGGCGAGCAACAAAAAATAAAAAAATCATCAAGCTAATGAAAGTGTCGAGTTATATGTATATGCATATATATATAGCTGTAACTGGTCGTAAGAGCGGCTTCAACTAGGCTTTCTGTTTGTTTTTCTGTATGTAATTGAAATTGCGTGGCGTGCGCGGCATTAAGTCATAAAAGCAACAACAACAACAACAACTTGAACCAGTTTGTCACACTCTGAGGCCAAGCTAAAGGCACGTACTCACCAAGAGGTCAAAAAGCATTTGAGGCTCTTGGATCTCTGGCCAACAACAGCGCCAGGGCTTAAATTATCTCTTTCGAGACAATTGTGAAACTTGTAAAGCAAAAAATTCTGTTTGTGTGTTTGTGTCATAAAAAAGCAGAAAACTGTAGAACAAGTTGCCACAAAATTCTTGTTCAAAATTTAATGAAGGTTTGTTGTAGTTCCGGCGAAACGTTTACTAAGAGGAGTATCATTTTTATTCGGTTTTAAGAATGAAACTTATATAATGTGTGTATATATATATATTGGGTCCATTGACTTGTGGCTTAGAATCTTTGCTCTTGAGAAAATCTAGAAACAAGCTAAGAGTTCTCGATTTTTTGGTTAGAAATTATACTTGTTTTGTTGTTTAAGATTTATTTAAAGTTTCATTAATATTTTATAATTTACAAGTTAGTTCGTACAGTCTATTGAAACTATATACGATATTATAATATTAATTTTTCGATAGGTTTTAAAGATTTTCTTATTGATTTTTGTGATCCTAACTATGAGAATGTCAAAGACAAAGTTCTTGAGAAAAAGATTCTTAAACAAAATTAGTTTTTCCTAGTTTTCGTAATCGTGCAATTACAATACCAATTAATCTAGACACGATCTACTATAAAAAATACTTCATCTCCTCTTTCTTATACGATCAATTGAAGTCCTTTCTTAAATTCGAACGTGCCGCAATTGCGTTATGTAAATCGATATGATTAAACGGATCGCGCAATTGATTGATTGCCATTCAATTTAATAATGCAGCACCAAAACACCAAAATCACAAAACAAAAACCAACTGAAAAATGAAAAAAACTCGACGGGGGGATATCTTATTATTATTATTACTGATTATTTTGTTTGGGGTTGGGATTTGCGGGCGGTTTGTTTGTTATGCGCAATTTATAAAGTTGCCTGACACAATAAATAGCAGCAGCAGCAAGGATAGCGCAAGGATCACGGGCCCATAGCCAAGACCAAGACCAAGGCACCTCCGCCTTTAATTCTCGCGAAAAATTATAAAGGAGCTATCGACCTAAAGTATTGTATTACCAAAACGAGAGAGAGAGAGAGAGGAGAGGTAGTCAGCGAATGGAAGTAAGAGGGAGACGGTATGATTTTGTGACCCAAGTTTACTTGCCTTGATAAGAAAAACATAAAAGGTCCTTTAAAGACAATGAGGAGCCCAAAAGCATTTCCTTGTGCTCCTTCTCCCGTTCTGCGCCTTATCCTTGTTTTATTCCTTATTCCTTATCACACCAAAAAGATCAAATTTCAAGAGCAGCAAGAGAAAGGACCAAACTATGCTGGGAAAGGATGTGATCTTTTTTCAAAACTGAATGGCAAACCAAAAGTTTTACTAAGGCTAAAAAGCTCATTTTTTTTGTAGGCGGCACAAAAGTCATGCATGAAAAAAATATATAGTCGGGTGGATAAAGAAAAAAATTAATAATCAAACTTTTAATAACTTTTTATTTGAAAAGTTTGCATCAATATTAAGCTAGAGAAAAGCATATAAGAATATTAGTTGAAATAAGTTAATTTTCCAAAAAAGTGAGAGGTGGTAGAAGTGGAAGCCACTTTCAAGGGTCTTGGGACATTTAAATATTAGATTTTGGTCAACATTTACTTAAATGTAAACTTAATCTAATATTTAAAGCGCTTTAAGTAAGTTGATCAAAATTCATAGACAAAATAAAATAAAACAAAATCTTAAATTGTATGTGTTTGTTGAACTTTTTTGTAGTTTCACAATTTTTATCAAAGAGCTTTATACCAATTTTAAGATCCATTCTATAACTCTTATGAAACAAGTCTTTAATATGCCCAACGAAAAGGAAATTCAAGTATCCAACATTTGTTTGTTTTCGCAACATTTCCTGCCTCTTTTACTTAAACTTCTGACCTGCTTTGTTCTCTAACCGAAACGAAATAAAGCGAATGCCAAACGAAATGTAACTCAGGCCACCCATGCCACGCCTATTTGGATACAAATACAGATACAGATACATAAACGAATGACTGCTGCATACAGTTACATATGTTAAGCCGATAGCTTTCACGAATCTTTTACATAAACACCAAAAACACAAACACACACACACATGTATGTATATGGCCAGCCAATGAAAAGAGGCGGTATTTGTATATAAGAATCTTTGTATCTTTGAATCTATGTATATTTGAAGTTATGTGTGAGTTTTGCCTTTGAGGCTATTTACAGAACAATTAAGTAGAACTTAGAGATATTTAGATATCTGCTTATTAATATAACTCGTGCCAGTTGGTGGGGAGTGGAAAATAAGATTATTAATTGAATTAGCGCCTACAATGAGATGAGCCATGCAGGGATAGGGAAAATATGTAACGGAGGGTCAGTTAATTGCCAAGGCGCAATGTAAAAAAAAAACAAAAAAGAAACCAACTGTAAAGTAAACTCAATTGAGCACAGGAAATGACAGCTAATTGAGACGCAAGATAAAATTACCCAACTCTTCATTAGACACATCCATTAGACGTCTTTCTTTATGAGTTTCCTGTGTTCGATTTGCATATGACAGCTATCTGTATAGAGTATAGAGTATAACTAAAGCTTGACACATTTCCTGCGGTTTTGATTTTTTTTATTTGGCTCATCCATCAAGTTAAAAATTCGCACGATATCATTAACAAGAGCTTTATTGACAACGGATATGCAATATGGCGCTCTAAAAGTCAGTTTCCCAGGCCATTTACAGCATACACGTCCTTCAAGCATGCTTCAAGGCATCCACTTCAGACTATAATACTATAGCATCATTATCATCATCAGCATCATCACCCCCATCGGTAAATCACGTTAATAAGCCGGTAATGAATATTATGTATGTTATTCGTTTGCTCTTTGGGGGAGTTTAAGGAGTAACAAAATTCCAACTTCGCATGTTTGGCACACATTTACTGCATGCGAAATTCAACCTCCTCCTTGTTGTTTTTTTGACCCTGTTCCGTTGCTGTCATTCTCTGCGAACCGGAAGGAAACATTTCAACGGTGTTTCGAATGTGTGGGGGAGTCGCGCTACCCTTGCGAAAATTACCAAGGACTAAGGATGAAAAAAAAGCCAAGGAAGGAATAACTTTTCGAAAGAATGTTGAACTGAAAGTTGCTCTCTAATTTAGAAAACATTTATTTGTATATTTTGGGGACGTTAGCCTTAAACTTGGGTATTTTTAAATAATAATCTAGGGTAGGGTATATTTTGATTATGAAATATTAAGTAAAATTAAACTTAAGGAGAGGGATAACATTTTCTTGATTTGTTTTATATATTATGGATTATGGAACAAACTAAAATGACATATAAATTTAACGAATTTCAGTAGATTTACTATAATAAAGTTGCCTAAAGTTTTCTTTTAGTGAAAAATACCTTATAAAGAACCCACATACCAAATTTGCTGTCTCCAACTTTTGTTATCTCTGAGTTCAATAAGATAGTTGGAAGAACATTCCTAGTATCACATTATCACATGACGTTTCTAGGGTATTTACAAAAATAAAACCGAAAGCATATATTTCACTTTTTCGTCTTGGTT
Source organism: Scaptomyza montana (assembly GCA_018904305.1). Taxonomy (NCBI): domain Eukaryota; kingdom Metazoa; phylum Arthropoda; class Insecta; order Diptera; family Drosophilidae; genus Scaptomyza; species Scaptomyza montana. The sequence continues at coordinate 2,937,182 of JAEIGR010000005.1, read as the reverse complement.
TAATAAGGCATGTGAAAACATTTCGCCTGGCATTTCCTCCTCCCACCCCCCGTTCCATCCTTCACCATATATCTAGTTGAACATATTTCATTGCTGCATCTCCCATTCAATCAGTTTTTATCATCATTTGTATCCATTATGAGGCGCGCTGGTTTTTCGTTTAGGTGTTTTGGCGTTCACTCACTTTGTGGCCTTTTTGGCCATCATCATCATCTGGCCAAATATGTCTTAGAGCTCTCTTCATCATTTGTCAAAGTTACGCGCGCTTTGAGCCAACTCTAACAACAACAACAGCAAGAAAATCTTATGGCTTGCAATGCTTTTCCAAATGTTTTAGACGCTCAAATGCCACAATTGCAGTCGCAGACAGGGAGCGGACAGGTAGCGGTGAAGTTTTTTAAGCATGCCTGGCAAAGGCCAACACTTAACCATAGCGGCGAGCAGAGTGGCAGGCGGGGCGAGGCGGGGGCTTGAAACAACAACAAGGAGCAGTTAGTTAGCTAGCTGCTTTGTGCTGCTAATGCGTCGCCAAACAGCTAAACAGCCAAAGAGACGCCAAAACATGCAGCTGATGATGTTGAGGTTCGAAAGACAGAAACTTTAACTGAGGCTTTGACTGCAGTTTTGATCCACTTGCTCGAAACTGGCACGTCAACTGTCAACTGCACTAGGCAGACTTTCAAACGCCGCACAGTGGTAAAACTATTGAAAAATATTTTAAATCTTTTAGTGGAAAGAACTCAACTTTTAAGAGAATTTCGGTAAGGAATAGTTTTTATTTTCCCATTTAAAGACATATTTTCTCAATGAAAAAATCTAAATTAACCACAATATAATAATTTTGTTTTTCTGAATAATAAGTATTTTTTAAGGAAAGTTACCTTTTTAGTGAAAGTATTCTACTTCATCAATTTTTCTACAGTTATATGCTTCACTTTTGCCTTTTTGAAAGTTAGCTTTCTTCTGCTCTCAAAATATCCATTTGCTTCTCTAATGACAAATTCTTCATCCAATATAAATTATTTTCGTTGCACTGTAATCGTTGTTTGTTGCAAAAAAAAACCCGTCAAATGCCAGAAATACCAAAAAATAAATCGACGCGAATCGATGCGTGATACTCCGGAGGTGGGTTTTGATTTAGATCCAACAACTGCGGACATATTGGTGACGTTTTCAACGGCGGCATAAAAACAAAAGGGAAAGAAAGAAAAATAATTCGCAGAAAATGAGCGAGAGGCGAAAAGCGAGAGGCGAAAAGCGAGAGAGAGAGGGATAAAGAGAGAGAAGTTGCAGTTGTTGGGGGAACCAACAACAAACGCGCCTGGCGGTCTGGGCGGCGAAAACCGATCAATGAAGCTTGGAAGTGTTTAGCTTTCAGTGCTGTTTTGCTGTCGAAGGATTTCCAGTTTTGCAGCTTCGGTCTTTCGCGGACGCGTTGGCATTCCGGGCATGGCGCTAATTAACTACTGCCGGTGTTTAGCGTTTTGCGCTTTATACTAGTAGTACTTTGTGAACCAATTGCTGATAATAAACATTTTTATTGAATTTGTGATGATTGCCGACCGATTGCCGACACAGGCACAGGTGCAATGCAGTTCTTTAGTTCTTTCTCCCCCAGTCTATCTCTTTCTAGCTGACAATTTATTAAATGCAATTTATTTGCAATTGCTTCTTAGAAGACCAGGAGGTGCTCTGAGGATTAGCAAGACTTCGGCATTGCATTCTGGGAAGACAGTCAGCGTTTCTTATCTTTTGTTTCAAGCCCAGTGCATAATTGCCACCGGTCTTCAAGATAGGCATCACCCCAAAGCAGCAGCGCCAATTTGTTGTGTCGCCTCGAAAGCAAAAAAAAAAAAATACGAATAATAAAAAACAAAATACAAACAAATCCCAAAAACGAGTTACCCTCGCGCGCACCTTTTTTATGTTCGTTACGTGTCGCGGTCGCCGAAAACTAACCAGAAAAAATTACAACAGCAAACGGCTTAAGAATTATGACTCAACTCGCAGTTACCCTGTATAAAAAAATGTTTGATCTTTCCTTAAATTTTTGTTCATAAAGAATTCCCACTCCAAGCTTCAAAAATATGTTTCCTGCTCTAGACTTTTCAGCTTTTAAGTTATTTGGGATAAGTATGATCGATTGGAAGCGTCGCAGAAGTTACATTTGACCTCTTACAACAAGTTTTGTTCCTGAGTTAGTTGGGGTAGGTCCATAGGTCATTTTACCGTCTGCCTTGTCTATGTCTAATAAAAGACATCCGCAACAGGTTTCCTTCATATTTTCATAGGCTGGTTTCATAAAACTCCTTAAGAGTATCCCACCCTTCCACCCATTTGATATAGGGTATAAAAAAGCCACACAACAAAAATATTCGCCATAAAATTTGTTGAAGCGCCTGACGCAGACGCATGTCGTCAGCTTCCATAAAAAAAATCTTATCAGATTTACAGGCGAAACTTCTAAGTAAACACATAAAAGAAATTACGAGAGGTTTGTTTTATTTGGTTAAAACTTGTGTTTTTGTTTTATTTACTCTAAATATTTTGTTGTATTTTTGTTTTTGTTTTTTTTTATGTGCTACACATTAAAAATGCTTGGTGCTTATGTAAGACATAGATCATAATTGTAATGTTACCATATGTATATAGAAAATTATATAATGTTGGTTTTATAATAAATACTGAAGTTAACGCATTGCGCCTTTAACTATAACAAAAACTGAACGTTGATACTTAACTATTTTACTTTTACAAACTAGTTTATCATAGAAATAGAAAAATTCATTGGATTTATCTTTGAAAACTATCACACACAAATTTTTTTATAATGAAAACTACATTAATATTATTTAGAATATTTTTATAAGTTTTAGTTTACTCGGAATAGTTGTTATAATAATGGTATGTCATGTATTCATTATTTATATATAAGTTTAATGTCAAGCTGTTCCATTAATTTACAAAAAATCTGGAATATATAAATTTATTGGCCAGATTGATAAGAGAAAACGAAAAGAAAACTAACACAAAAATAAATAGCGAATATCATTTTTTAAAATAATAAAACAATATGAAATGATTTTTACAGACAGAAAATAAAAACATTTTCTAGAAAAACAAATTGAAATGGAACAGTTTTTAGATACCTAAATTATATACTGTGCACATCAAGTAATCCAGCAAACGTTTTAAGCAGGAATAACTTGAATATTTACTACGTATGGTACTAGTTCGGGTATATCCTTAACCTGGAGGTCCTTAGCCGTTTGCAAGATACAGATAAATAGTTGTGGTTAATTGTTAGATTGCTTAATACTTGAGTGTAGAAGCTGTTTGGAATCCTTTTCAGGCACTGCTGCTAGAGCGTTCGGTCTGTCCACCGGATAACAGTTCATTGGAGCGGGTTTCATGCGGAACCTGCTCGACTTCGATGTACTCCTCCTCATCCTGGGCAGGGAATTCTTCTGGCTGTTGTGGCGAGGCTGCGGTTTCTGACTCATAAAGCTCCTGCTTCACATGACTGGGACTGAGAATGGGTGAGCTGGCCGAGGAGCTGTGATTCTCCTGTTTGGGTGGTGGACGTACCGCAGGAGCCGGATTGGGCGGTGCTGAGATTTGACGTAGTTCATGTGCACGCTGATGATGCTCGAGTTCGGAACGGAAAAAAAACTTTTCTGGGCACAAATTACAATCGTAGGGTCGAGCTCCATGCTCACCAATGTGAGCCAGGAGACCACCCGGAGCCGTAAATACCGCTGAGCAAATGTAGCAATTGAAACCTCGCTGTTCGGTACCAGCAAACGTATGCTCCACCAGGTGCTCCTGGAGTTTTTGCGCGTGTGGCAATATAAGCTTGCAGAGATTACAACGATGCTCCAGATATCCCACTGTGGTTGCTACGGGTTGTTGAGGAGCTACCACTGGAGGGCCTTCCTTGTTTCGCTTGCCATTGAGATTATGTTTGCGGCAGCATTTGTCACACAATTTAGCAGTTTCTCCCGCCTCGGGCAAGGGTTCCAAGCACAAAGCACAAACGGGCTCCTGGAGACTACCGCAATTTGGAGATTTTGTATGGAACTTTGCGTGTAAACTCAATTCAAATTCAGAGTGTAAAGTTTGACGGCAACAAATGCAAGCCATTGGTAAATTACCATCATTACCATGCTCTTCGAGATGTGCACGAAATGCAGCCACATGCTCCAACTGCTGGCCACAATGGGCACATTTCCCCGACTGACCCACCTTGGAATGTTGGAGCTTATGCTCGGCTAGTATTGCTGGCGATGGAAAGATCTCATCGCAAATCAGACACTTGTGTTTCCCGCTCGAATTGTGACAGCTCTTCATGTGCTGCTCCAGTTCCGCACGAGATTTATAATTGCCTGAGCAGTAGGCACATCGCAAACTGACTCCAGTCTTCAGATTATGAGCTAGTTTCCGATGTGAATGTAGTTCCGCCTCACTGCGCAAATCCTGACGCTCACACATGCCACAGCTGTAACTGCTCCCAGTGCTGGATGCCGTTGCATTCGCTGTTTGGGTTGCTTGTGCCGGTAGTTCGGGTGCGCTGGCTGCTGGGGAAGTTGCCTTAGCTGCATACATCTCCATCAAATAACGTTGACTGAGGCCGTACATGAGTGCAGGATGTGGAGTTTGTTGTGGCTTTAAAGCACTCGTATCAACCTGGAAAGGGAAAGTTGATAAGGGGGTTTATTTGATTAGTGTTGATGAAGCTTATGTGGATTGAGACCCTCAACCGAACCTCCTTAAAATTAGCTTAAACCGATTTTTATCGATAAATGGAAAATTCTTTAGCAGATTTTTACCTGCAATGGACTGTAGAACTTGTTGGCTGCCTGTGCATTTGTGGGCGTGGCATTTCCCCCAAAAAGTCCTTTAAAGGCCACATTGTAATCGATATGCAGATTGCTGTTATTATTTGTGGCAGCAGCAGCTGCTGCAGCGGCAGCCGCCAAAGGTGGCAACAAAGCATTGACATACAGACTGCCCATCTGATTTGTGGACTGCTCCTGCTTATCCTTGACACCACCACCATGTTGACTCTGCATATGACGATCGAGTAGAAACTCCACATGGAACGTTTCGGGGCAACTGGGACAACGGAATTGTCGGGCATGAGCCGCCAAATGGAAATGCATTTCCAACTCCGAGGCGCAAACAGCGCGACAAAACATGCACTGCAAGGGATTCGCTGGAGATGCAGTCGGTGGTCCACCTCCTTGACCAGCAGAAGCACCTCCTCCACCCACCAGCTGATGTCGCGTCTTGACGTGCACATGGAAATCCGTATCATTGCGAAAGAGTTCCAAGCACGCACTGCATCGTAGCAGCTTCGTCTCCTGACTATGAGCACAGGCCAAGTGGAGTTGCATGGACATGCGACTCTCACACAACTCCGAGCAGATGGAACACTTTAGTAATGTCTGAACATGTTCACTGATCAAATGCTGCTGCAGTTCATCCGATTTGGCAAAGGATTTGCCACAATTGGCGCCACAATTGAACTCGGAGCCTGTGATTAAAAAATGTGCCACAACATGACGTTCAAATTCAGACTGTTCCGGTAGACTTAAGCCACAGTGGGGACAAATCAATTGCATGCCCTCGGCAATGTGTGTTTTCAAATGATTTCGAAAGCTTTCAAAGTCTGGCAACCCTGCATTGCATTGATTGCAAAAGAAGACGCCAGGTGGCGCGGGTGGTGTTAAAGTTCTTCGTTTATTGCTGCTCAAGTCCGTCGGAAGTTCTTCTGCTGGAGGACTTGGCAGATCCTGCTTGATTTTTGGCATCTCCAAACGAGGACTAAACGTGCCTGCAGTTGCCAGACGATTGAAGTGTTCATAGTAGGAATTTGGACTGCTCAAACGATCCAAATGAGTTGTTCGCATATGCTGAAAAAGTGACGCTATATTGACAAATTTCATTGTACAATATTCGCAATTGAGCTGAAAACCATTAGTGGGAGGCTCTACTGTTTCAGAGGTGTTGGTTATGGTTGCGGAGCTTCTTCCTCCTTGTTGCTGCTGCTGCTGCTGTTCGTGTGCCGCCTGAAGGTGTGCATTCAATTGTTCGAGACTGTTGAATTCCATTACTTTGGGACTGCAGTAACTGCATCTCAACAGGGGCGTTGGAGTAGGCGTAGTTGGAACAACTCCAGCACGTGCCCGCTTCGGGAACTCCAGACGACTTGGACTGCTATCCGAAGCAAGAGCCAAAGCATAGCGACGCTTGTGTAGACTACCATTGCTAGAGATCGAGGCAGAACCCGTGGAACGTGGACTATAGTTCAGAGCATTGGGATTACCCCCAGCTGCCAGGATTGCAGCATTCTTCTTGTGCTTCTGCATGTGGGAGGTTAAAGCGGCAGCTGTATTATATCCACGATTGCACATGCTGCACTGAAAGGGTTTCTGTATATCGTGCGTCTTCATGTGAATCTTTAAATGATCGCTAAAGTAAGTGAATGAGGAGAGAAAATAAAGGGTTTAGGAATTGATAGAAATTGCATAGGCATTACCCTACAAGACTAGTGCTATTTTTATTCCCTTTCCCAACTTAAACACTTACCTTCTTGAGAAAGCTGCCTCACAGTGTGGACACTTGTAGTTCCTTTCGTTTGTATGCAACTTCTTATGACGATCTCGGGAACGCTTGTGTTTGAATAACTTGGCGCAGTATTCGCATTTGAAAGGCAAATGTTCGGCATGGCTCTAAATGACGAAAAAAAGATACCAAAGAGCATGAAATTAGCAAAGTTCAACAAGTGTTTGTTGTTGTTATTTTCGGTTGCAATCTGAATAATGATAATCTGAGAGCCGAGAACTTCTGAGGCTGACTAACCTATTTGAAATTCTTAGAAGTCGTCGTGTCGTTTGCCGTCAACTCATTCAGACAGTGCGATTCCTGTCTTGAATTTATTGCTGCAATGCAGCCGTTGACTAAATCTCAATTCCTTTCTGTGCACTATAAAAACGGGCATTTGGCTTTTTCACGTTTAGTTTGTAACGTCACCGATTCAGAATTTAGGTTAACTAAACTTTGAACTGGAGTTTAACTACTTTGGTTTTGCCTATTATTGAATCAATCAAAAAGTAAGCTGTAGACTTGCCTGAAGTTTAAACATAAAACACTCAGATGACATGGAAGAGTATACCAAGTTCGGTAGCTGATGATTCTTTAACTAAATCTGCATAACAGGAGAAGGCAGACGGAATGGGGTACGACAAAGTATGGAGGTGTTTCACTTGGCTTGTGGACAAAAGTTCATATAAATGCGCAACGTAAACGCCAGAAAAAGTAATAGGAGGGTGTAGGGGGAGGGTCTTTGGTTGGTTGAGGGGATTTCTCTCCACAACCGGTTTGCTTTTTGGGTTCTTTGGCGGTCGGTCGCGCTCGGTTTTTAAATGCTTTGAAGTAAAGCGCTCAAAACAAAAAATTAGCCCATTTGTATGCAGCCCCCCAGTTCGAGTTGGCTTATTGCACAATATGAGCCAAGTTTAGCCAGACAGCTCGAGAATTCTCGTGTTGGTTATGGTTTTTTAAACTGTCGCGCAAATCATCAACATCATCACCATATTTCCCTACCCGCCAGTCCCAAGGAACGTGCAAAGAAACCCGCCTAGGATCAAAGAGCAGCGCATGTGATATTAGAATCCCCTCTCTCTTTCTCTTTCTCTCTCATTTTAATATTTTAGCGATAAGCGATCTGCAGTTGTCCTAAACACAGTTGCAATTGGGTTAACAAGTTGCTGATGTCATGGGCGTACCAACAACAACGAGCAGGATGAAACATGCGTTCAAGTGGGTGAACATCGCGAATTACGTGTTAAATTTTTTTAGTATTTTTTGAAATGCTACCGAATCTTTTGGCTTTGTGAGTCGCTTTTGCCGACGTCTAAGAATGTGGCTTTGATATGCATCTTATAAGAAAAAAATCTTTTTGAAGCCGGGAAACAATTTCATGTTAGAGAATTTTGGGTTAGTGGTTAAGACTAAAGCTCAGATGTTATGAACATAATTTGGAATATGTTTATTTTCAATCTTCAATCATTAATATCTGAAACTTCTAAAGGATAGTAAATTTACCTAATTTTTCCTTCTCATTGATGTTCTTTAAGCTGCTTGCCCCCAAAAAAGCAAATCATTTACGTATTTGCTTTATCAATCTATTTTGTCTCGTGACCCACTTTAATTTTAAACCAAACACAATCGATAGCAATTAGGAAATTGTGTTTTACCTCCACTTGACACTTGGCGGTTAAATGACTCAAGACTGAAACCAAACATTAAGCTTGTTCCATTTTCAGTCTCCACCCAAAGCAACCACCCAACGCTCTTAGACGTAAGCATCTTAGACAATGTCAAGTCGAATAATTAAACCTCCCCTTTCACCCAAGGGAACTTGTTCTAAGGGAAAAGGGGTTAGGAAACTCACCTGCACGTGGTGCTTCAAGTAGCCGAGACGCGGAAATGATTTATCACAGAACTGACACTGATAGGAGCCGTCGCCGCGACTTTTAATGCTTTCGCTTGTCAACTTATCAAACTTGTTGGCGGCTGCTCCAGTGCCTGCACCTCCATGTCCTGCTCCGGCTGCAGCGGCTGCTGCCAACTTGGCTTCCTTATTGATTTTGCGCAGCTTGTTGGCAATTTTCAGCGCCTGCTGATGATGATAATGATGATGGTGATGATGCAAATGAGCAGGTCTCTTTGGCTTGGGTAAGTCCTGTTGCTCCATAGCAGAACCTTCACCATTCGCCTTGGACTTGGACTCTTCGGTTTGGGGTTCCTCGGACTTTGGCTGCTGTACCGAGTTAGGTGTCAGTGTGCCATCCGAGATACTTGGCGAATAGCTCGAGGAGGTATGCGTGCTGTACATATCTATAAAGCATAAGGGGAAAGAGAGAGGGGGATTAGGGTATCAGTGTTGTAATTAAGATCATGTCTTGTCGTGTGGGCAGCGACTGCATCCTTATTAGCATCATCATCATCATTGTCGGCGTCGGTTTCTCTTGTGACTAAGACACAGGAAATCAACGTTGGCTTATCAAATGCTCGGACACACACATTTAATTCAATTAACATGCTACGTTTGGTGTTGCCTCCACCCCAGAGACACACACACACACACACTCACACATTTGGACCTTACCCCCTATTCTATCCCAACCCCACTATCCGTGTGTGTAAATGAGCCGCACGTTTGTTTCATGCAAACTAATTGCGCTTTTGTACTTAAGAGCATTTTAATTACAAAGATCTGCCACTTGACGCCTCTTACAAGCACATGATATCCGACAATGAGGGTCACTTTAATCATACACTGAGCGTAATAGAGTGGGACAAGGTGTCAAACAAACTAGAATAACAGCATCAATAGCAAACCGAGCTTGTGCTTTCAATGCTTTAGGAACCGAGCAATCCCAAGCAGAGAAAAAACACTTATAAGATAAATAATTCTCAGAAGAGAAGGAATCCATAGCAGAGAAGGAATTTTAAATAAAGGAACGACCCTCAGCAAAAGAGGGATCCTCAGCAAGGGACGAGGTTTCCTTAGGAACGAACATTTCCTTGGAGCGGGAATTGCTCTAGTCTACAACTTGGGACTAACATGCCCAACCATTTCTCTCAGTGTGTACACAACTAACACTTCGATATGGTCACTGATCTATCACCACGCGCCAAGTGCTGTGTTTTTTTCTTTAATTTTGGTACACTCTGCGTTTTGGAAAACTTTAATTAAAGCTAATTGCGCCGTCTGATCCATAGCTGTAACTATAAATGTATCTCTCAACTATCCTATGTCTCCAAACGTATCTGTTTGTTTTGGCTGCCGTCGCTTGAACTCTGATCTTAAGTGTGGTAGTTGTTTGCAGCTCCTCACACTTTCAACTTTTTCAACTTGGTTTTTCTTTTAATTAGGAAACATGAAAATGATGCATCAGATTAATTATTCTATATGTATATGGCGTCAATTGAACAATGTCTTCGCCTTTGTCTGGTAGTTACCAGTTTCAAAGTGCCAGTTGGGTCAAAGAAAGTTGTAAGAGATTGAAAATCTTATAAGATTTGATTGGGTTAAATCAGAAAAGGGGTTGAACGGATTACAGATTAAAGTGAGAGGTTAGAATTGTGTTTAAACTGGAATTGAATGGCGTTTTGAAAGCTTTTAATTGTGCGATATGATAAATAAGTGTTTTAAAAGTTGAGAATCTTATAAATCTTTACTTAAGATATAACTAAAATATATGTAGTTTGAATTCAGAGAAAAATTTACTTTTTAAAGATCGACGTAGAGTAAAAATATAAATTTACGGATCGGTATTTTTTCAAATCATTATATTTTATTTAAAATATGGAAGAATTTATTCCAGATTAGTAAAATTTGAATCTTACTTTTGAAATAGAAAAACTAAGGAAGTTTTGTGACTTCTTCAGCATTTCCTTAGTAAAAAAGTTCCAAATGCCTTATTGAGTGTCTATCTAGCCATCCAACCCAGATGAATCTTCTAAAGCAAATTCTTTCCCGAAGATCTCATGGAAATCATACAAAAATTCTTTAACAAATTACCGTTATTTGTTATCTCCTTGGTGGCTTGAATCTTTTCAATTAAATTCTCCAAACGCGAACTAGGACCGCGATATAACATCTTTAAGGCCATCATGGCATTGTTCAACACTCGTTATAAATCGCATAAACTTTTTCGCAAATTGATTTCGCAAAAAAATGTTCACGAAAACATTTTTGACACTTAAAACTATAGCTTATAAATTGTGATGCATTATTTGAAGAATTTAGTATTTTACAAATGAAATTCAACAATTTTATTCAATTAACACGCGAGGCGACACCAAACGACGCCAAAGGATCGCATTTGTCGTCGTTATTGTTGTTGTTGTTGCGCGTTCGTAACGTCCAATTGCCGCGAGCACCAAAATGTGACTGAAATCAGAGCCAAGAGCCAAGCGCCGTAGGAAACCCGAAGCAGCAGAAGTGCTGTCGTCGCCGTCGCAGTAACGGGCGTCAACGCCTATAAAGCAGAAACAAAACACACGACAACAACAACAACAAAGCAATTTCGAGCACTTGGCGAACCAGTCTGCCAAGCGCATGCGTCTCTGTGTGTGTGTTTGTGAGTGTCAAATGCACTCTTATATGTGTGTGTTAGTTTGTGTGCCTGGCTGCCTTTTGGGATTCTGTGCACCAAGCGCAAGGCGGCGACGTCGCTGCTGCCAGCAAATGAGAAACAAACAAAACACAGCATTAAATGGCGCCCCATACACAAATACAAAAGCACGCAGCCATGCGTGAGCGAGTGAGCGCAAGCAATAAAAAACTGCGAGAGAGCAAGAGCGTAACATTTTGTACGTACGTTTGTGTATATGTGTGTATGTGCTTATATACGAAGTGAATTAAAAAGGCGGAGCATGGGAGATCAAGTTTGTGTGTATGGTGCCGCTGTCACATTGGGCGTTCATTTAGCAGCGCTAGTGGGAGCGCTAGAGAGAGGGAGAGAGAGGGAAGGGCCTGAGGTCTGTTGGTTGCTTTGTTAATTTATATGTGGGATAAAGGAGATGGGGCGCGGCTGGTTGGTATACTTTTCATATGTATTTTATTCGTCTATATGCTACCAGTAAAGTAATATGCAAATTAGCTTTTTTTTCAGTCAAAGTTTTCTATTATTTTATTTTAACTATTTTTGTTGTGATTTTGTGGGTTTTGACTTTGTAAGTGCTTCGGGCAGCTGTAAAAGTTTGGAACAAAAATGTTTTTTGATTTGTGTTGAAACTTTCAACTTGAAAGCTAAGTTTTTGACTTTATTTTAAGAGGATTTTTTGTATTATGCAGAGTGCTAGGTTTTCGCAAGCGGATAAAACTTTTACTAAAATGCAATGCAAGTGGTAAAGAACATAAAACTGTTGTTAAATACTTAAAAGAATTAACTTTAAAGCTTAAAATGAGTACTTTCTAATTATTCTCTTGACAGCTAAACATGCACGCAAAGATCAATATATATTTTTAGCGACGTTAATTTCCATATGTAAGCCGTCAATTTTTATTATATTATTTGCATCAACATTTATTAGCAGATCCCAAAAATTGCTGTCAATATACTGCCAACAAGAAATTGCACAAAAATCTGAACAATATTGACACAAAATGACAATAAACGCTAAATAAAACCGTGCAAAAGGCTGAAAGGCTGACAAAAACGGCAGCAAACACGTTAAAGCCATTAGCGCTAAGAGACGCAAATGTCGGCCCTTCAATATGGCAACAATTTGTGGCCAAACACAAACACACACACACAAAAAAGGACAACCAGCAAAGGCAAGGACAAAAGTGCTGTGTCAAAAAGTCAGAAAGAGCTTACCACTTGCTGCCGCTGCTGCAAGTCATGCTGCATGCCACTAAAAGCCAAATTAATTATGCATGCAGTTGGCAGGCAAGCAACCTGGCAACAATGGCCAAAAACTGCTGCAGGTATCATTTCTGTTTTTTTTCCGTATTTTTGGGTTTTAACTTTTTACTGCTGCTGCTGCTGCTGTCAGCAGCAATCAACAGCACGCCCCTGTACCAACTACAAACCCTACCCCTTCATCAACGACAATAGAAAAAAACTATTAAAGTAATTAAAAAATCATTTAACACATTAGCAGGTTTTGTGTTGTTGTTAGCTGGCTGTTTTGTTTGTGTGCGAACCGTTTCGCATTTTCAATTGGATGAAAACTATTCAACCAATGGGATTCGTTCGTTGCTCTGCCAACGCATGCGTTGAGACAGAGAGCAAAATAGCTTTAGCTCTGCTCTCTCTCTCTCTCTCTCTCTCGCTTATTTACTACACAGCAGTTGGGCAACTCTCTTTGCTTTTTTGTTGTTGGCAGCATTTATTGACATCGCTGTCGATTTTGGGATTTGTTTCTGTTTTAATTGCAGCGAAAGCAACGCTAATTGCGGTTTATGTGTTGGAGTTGTTGTTGTTGTCGATTTTGTTTGCGTATGCGCGAGTTTGTTGTTTCAGTCTTTGGTTGTTGAGGCTAGAATTTTGCCTAGTGTGAAATTGGCTTATAAATTTTCTTCTTTTTAACAAGCTTTCATTAGTTCTACCTGACTGTTTGTGCATTTATTTTAGGTATACTACTTGTATTGTTTTAAATCGATTATTAAAAAAAAAAATATTTTAAAAAGATAAAATCAAAATTTCTGCTATAATTTCTTTAAGTCACAGTTTGAACAACATTTAATTTTAAAAAACACAATTTTTGCTTGCGTTTCTTCGCTCCAATCACATTAAACGTAAGGTCGACATTTAAACCCAATCTTAACTTAACCAAGTACCAATTAAAAATGGCATTGATTGTCTAAAAGAAAAACCAAACTTTTCCAATATTTTCCAAACCGCCAAAAACTTCATTAATTAATGATGAACAACCCATCAATCCAAGAGGCGAAACACAATCTAAATCTCAAAACCAATTAAGCTGAATTTAGCGCCTTTAATTTTTAATGCGCCCAGAAAAACTTGTGAAAAATGTCAAAACAGATATCAAGAAAACATTAAAACAATACCCCACCCCACCCCCCACCTTTCCCACACTCAACTCTCCCAAGCTTCTTTAATTGTAACAAGAAAATTTCCCTAAAATTTTGTTAACTTAATTGCTTTACAATTGTAAACATCAGCTAAGCGTTTTTTAGTGTACAACCAACAAATTTCTACTTTCATTTCAAAAAAAAGTTCTTTTAAGTTTTGTTCGTTGAGTTGGGATTTTTAGCTTTTTGTCTCTCTGTCTCTCTCTTTCTCTCGCCGTTAATTATGTTTGAGTGACAGTTTTGTGACAGGCTGGCGCTGGTTAAGATCGCACTGCCACGTCCAATTCCACATTGGAATCGGGTGGAGAGATTGGTGTTTCCGTTTTTGTGTGTTTGGGGTATGATGGGTTCAGTTTGGTTCGTTGGGTGAAAAGAGGGTGGAACAGGTAAATGCGACTTGGCAAACGTTGATGAGGCTTAGTTTTAGACCTTGCATGATATTCTGTGTTAAGGATTGGAATATGGTATATTGGTGTGTGTAATAATAATGGCAATACAAATTTAAGCAAAGTTTTTTATGTTGAATATCAAAGAAAGCATTTTTCGACTCAAGTTTCTTTAGATTTGTGGGAAATATAATCAAGTTAATATTTTATAATGGTATATTCTTCTATTATTGAGAAAACTACTCTTTCTTTAAATCTTATTTTATGTTAACCCATCGTTCCTAAACTTTCTTTTTAAGCTGTCTTTGGATATCTTTGGTGAAACCTTTGTCAAACCGAAACTTTATGATTATAACTTGTATTTACAGGATATCTATATATTCATAATTTATTACGTCAAAGTCTCTTTCTGATTTCTGTGCATATTTAATGCGCAGCTAATGTAACGCCTAAAAAAAAAAAAAACTGAGATTTGTTGGTCAACTCGAGTCCTTCTGATGCTGCTGCTTCTGTTGCCTGGGAGCACTTTTCCGTTGGCTCACACATGTGACAGGCGGGTTAACATTTTGGTTGCTGGTGACAGGTTGCTGGCAAAGGGTTTCTCTGTTGACAGACGCTGACCCGGCGCTTTGACTGGCGCCCTCATGCATAATAGATAAATTATAAAAATAAGCACAACACACACACGAGGCAGGGGCATTATGTGGTGTTTGTGTGGCACATCAGCAACCTGTCAGCCATTGTCCTTCAGCGCAAGTGTCCTTTTGTTGCCGTTTTGTGTTGCTTTCGTTAGCGAGCATTTTAAATTAACCACTTCTATTGCCACTTGCAGCAAAAGTCACTCAAATTGTCACTTTGATGTTTGACAGACTCGAAACCCAACGACAAAGTACCAAGGTCCGAATTACGAATTGCCAGTTTCGTGTCCTGAGTCCTGTACATAAATTAATGTATATGTGTCTCCATAGATTTTTATGCCTCACACTCCATCTGCCCGCTCAATTTTTAACCGGACAATTAATCAGACGCTTAGGACCACATTTAATTAGAGGCTTTGCATCCAACCGGTTAGAAAAAAAAGGTTTATTTGGGTTGTCATTTTTTTGGGAATTTTTTTTTGCTAAAGTTTTTAATACGTTTTGTTAATAAGAGATAGCAGCTTATGTTATGATATGATATGAGTACTTAAATCGCAATAAACCATGCAATGCAATACCAAAGAAATTATTGTAATAAAAAGTTATGAAAAGTTTTTGAAGCTGAATGTGTGGGGGAGAGAAGAATT
Source organism: Scaptomyza montana (assembly GCA_018904305.1). Lineage (NCBI taxonomy): Eukaryota > Metazoa > Arthropoda > Insecta > Diptera > Drosophilidae > Scaptomyza > Scaptomyza montana. Next base: position 2,921,893 of record JAEIGR010000005.1, on the reverse strand, counting down.
TTCTATTAATAATAATAATGGTTTTGTATTTATTTCATTGAGAATATTTACATAATTATTACAAGCCAGATATGGGGATTATTATGTCCCTTTCATTGGAAACAAACTTTTCAAAAATTGTATAATAAAGGCTGAAGAAAACTAAGAAAGTAAAGATTAAACATACTTATTATTTCTACTTGTTTTTGTATTTCAAACATCTATATTCTTCCTGTGTTCTATTCCCAAAACCTAACCAATACTGTGGGCGACATTGACACTAGCCCAAAACAGGCCGAAACAGTAATGGAACCCCACTGAGCAACCTTTCAAAACATTCCAAAAAAGGGTCACTTAATAGTATTATTTACCAAAACAATAATTAACACTCAAATCAGATATTGAGAGCTGCAATCCATTGAGTTCAAAATCCACTTTGGAGATAGGGTCAAGTCAGCCAAGTCATCAGGACACATAATGATGATCCTCTAATAGCGCTCAATTGCGTAAACTGAATGATAAATGAAGTGAAAATACTCAATCAGGGAGCAGGCATCACAATTTGTGTCTGACCAAAAGGCAAACAGGCGCTGACACAAATCAATCAGAAAGAAAGGTTTCTTGGTTATTGGTTCTTGGTTCATTGATCGTTTGTTTCGTCGATCTTGATGAGCTGTCAGCGACTGGCGACGTGTCGGGTGCGTCCTGCGGTGGCAAGCAAGTTACGCCCATCCTCAAAATCGAACTAAACCGATTGAAAAGGGTTTTTTCTTTTGGTTGTGAGTTTTGAGTTTGTTTTCTTTTTCAGGTTTTGGTTTTGTGATTTCAGCTTGACTGAGTTGACTTTCGCACCTGCCAACCACAAAAGTGGAGCTTAGACTTCGCCCCCCTCTCCGCTCCCCTGCTCGTTTTGGCTCTGTGGCACGTGCTAACAGCTTGTGGTTACCACTAGACGGGGCAGCTGTGCATAGGGTGTGCAACAGCTGCCACCGTTGACCAGAGTTACGCGTGCCACAAAGCCCCGAACAGCAGCAGCCATAAAGCGCGACCGAAACTGAAGTGCCTCTCATACCTCTTGTAATTGAAATGCAAAAGAAGCTCAAAGGTTGAGCCTTCTGGACACACATTGAGAGAGAGGGAAAGAGATTAACATGTCCGATTGCGCCACATCCGAATGATGTCTTTTGTGTGGCGATTCCGTTTGCTGATATCTCTCTCTCTCTCTTGTTCGCCTTCTTACTCGCTTCCGGAAACTAGAACTCCACGATTGTGTTTCAAGTGCCCGCTGTTAACGGCACACTAAAGGGGTCGACGACAATTTTTGTTCACGGTTTTGGGCTGGCAAAATTGGGTTTACGACACTGCTTGATGTTGATAATAAACATAAAATCATTTTATTACCATCATTTCAAAGGCAGTTCTTCGTTGGTTGGCATTTAACTAATAAGCAAAACGTCAAACTATTGAATATAACTAAAGTTGAAGGGGTTTTGTTTTGTTTTTGGGTTTCAATTGGCATTAGTTATGTATTAGGGAAGTATGATGTCATATGGGGATTAATGAATGGGTTTAGGTTCACGGGAATTTATTGCTCAATGGACCTTTCCACTCTCAAACTAGATAGAATATGATAGGTTGGCTAGAATTTATAGCAAACTTTACTTGAACAACTTTATACCATAAATATAGTTTCCTAGAGAAATATTGCCTCTTAAACTAGTTTGGCCAGAAACGAACTTCAATTGAATACTTAGCCCTCCAATTACTTATCTCTACATAAACCACTCATCCACCTATGAAACATATGCAAAATATACTTACTCTCCCTTTTGTTATCGTCCCTTTCCTAACCCTAACCCTAACAAGCAAATGCAATCATTTTGGTGAGCCATCAGGAAGAACTCTATACGTAACGCATTACCATCACCAGCATTACCACACACCCCCATCCCCACCACCCTGCATCATAAAGCAGCCGTCGCGCCACCCTTAATAATGTATTACATTCATAAGATTTATCTAGCAAAACGGAGGAAAAACCTGCTGTAGCAACAACAGAAATAAAATAACCCATAACAATATGTCCAAATTAAATCCTTTAAGGCCAAAGGAAGCAAAAAAAAGGAGCAACATTTCAACGTGTATTTCATTTAAATTACCAAGAATTTATCTTCAACCAAAAGAGATGGAAGGATACGCAAATGTGGAGGATTTTGTGTTATTTTTTGGGGGGTAAGGAAAAACTGCGAAGTGTTTCCCCGGGGAAATGGGCAACGCGCTCGCGAAATTGTGCCTTGGAGTCGCATAAGAGAAGCGAACGGCGAAAGTGCCACCAAAAGTATGCACATGGGAGCCACCAAAAGAAGGGTGGGCGGAGGGGATAGCCAATTGGCATATATGTGCGTGTGTGTATCGTAAAACGTTCGCTGACTTTTATGCGAAATGAAAACGTCTTCGAACGCGTAGCAGCAGGAAAAAAGTAAATAAGGAAAAACAGGGGGTTTGGGGTGCCCTTCCTTTATTCGCAGGACTTGCTTCTGCTTTTGCTCCTGGGAGATGGGGAAAACTTGGCCAAGCAACACCTAACGCACATAAATCATGCAGAAAGGTGGCAAGCAGCACCAGCAGCAGAAGCAGCAAACAAAAGCCAAACGCTGGGCGTGTCATAACTTTTGCCTTAAAGCCCTGCCGCCCCAAAATTCCCAGGACATGGTCAGGCAGCCTTTTGGCCAGGACTCGCGGGAAATAGATTCAGTCCAGCGTCTGTTTCCCTCTCTCTCGCTGCAGCAAAACTTGGCGCACAACAAAACAATTGCTTAAAAGTACTGCAGCTGACAGGGCGACGAGTGCAGCTGTAACAATCCTCCTCTCCCTCGTCCCCCCATCTTACAAATCTCCCTTCAAGGGGCAAGTTTTTTTGTTCCTGCTTTGTTGGTGTCAAAAGGCGTTTGTACACCTGAGATTGCCAACTTTTTGCTGTTATTATTTATGGCTTTTATATAGAAAATCAAAATCAGCCTGGGAGGTTTTACATTATCTATAGCCTGAGAATAGATAGTCTGGTCTGAGAGCTTTGCAACTTTATTTGATGCGTGTTGACCCAATTTATGCCACATTGCGTGCCTCTTAAAGCGGCACTGGTTTTTGGTAAGATCTTTGCTTAAACGTGATCTCTCGGCCCTTTTTTTTGTGTGTTTAATTTTGAGTACATACAGTTCATTAAACTGTCTTCAAATGTCTTGATCTACGTTAGCTGCTTTTTAGTGACCAGTTTTTCCACACACACACACACACACACACACAGCACAGAGATGTCAATCTTAAAGCAATTTGTGTTCATTTCTTGTGAAAGCAACGGACTTGAACTTAAAACATGCTGCGGGCCACACAACTGTGAGAATTTAGCACTTAAAGCGCAAATCTTTTGCAAGTTTACCCAACAAGAAAGAAGAAATAATTAATCAACATTTGTTTAAGAAATGCGTGACGTTAACATACCCTGTGTGTAATAAGGTGGACAAAAATAGTTTGAGTTCAAAGCTTTAAGCTGAAAGAGAGAACTTTTAACTATTTTTATACCCTAAACCCATAAAATGGGTAAAAAGGGTATAATGGTATTGTGCAAAAGTATGTAACTGGCAGAAGGAAGCATCTCCGACCCCATAAAGTATATATATTCTTGATCAGCATCAACAGCCAAGACGATATAGCCATGTCCGTCTGTCCGTCCGTCTATCCGTCTTTATGAACGCGTGGATCTCAGAGACTACAAGAGTTAGAGACTTCAGAATCTGAACAAGTTTGTTTCAAATTATCGATAACTATTCTGGTTTCCGATATACATATGGAATCGATTACAAAAAAAAAACCAATTTGGAAAATGTAAAAATGGAGATATCGAATTAACAATAAAATCGATCTGAAGATTTCGTCCAAGTCAGTTATACCAAAGTCTTTTATAAATTCAATATATTTATTGCAACTGGGTTCAGGGTATCTTCTAGTCGGGCTCTCCCGATTAGAGCCTTCTTACTAGTTTCGGATGGAAAGTGGTAGACTGAAAGATACTCTGTAAGAATTGATAAAGTAGCTTGGCAAAGTAAGAACATTCCAATAATATTCCTAAATATTTCTCAAGCCCCGCAACAAAATCTAGTGAAATTCGTAAAAGTTGAGGATTTTAAGCAATGTGTTTGTATAAAGCTTATAAGCCATAACAAGTATTTCTTACATCAATGTAGTTCTTACTTGATTCAAAGTTAATTCAAAAATTAGTTTAACTAAGATACTTTCTCTCTGTGCATAAAGACTAAGATAAATTTACTCAATATTTTAAGTTTTAAGTCTCAAATGGTTACATAACCCTTCTACAACACAAACACACTGTACAAACAGGTCAAAGTTGGTCCAAATGAAATTTCAGCCAACGGCAAAAAAAACACATTTTATTTGTTGTCGCAGACAAAAAAGAGCAGCAATAATTTATGGTCTTAGACGCGAACATGTGAGAGAAGGCGCACTTTTGCATAGATTTGCTTGTTTGGCTTTCTTTTTGTGTGTTGTGAGCATGTTTATTTGTCTTGTAAGACAAATGTGTAATTAATTGCGTCGCATCAAAAGGAAACTTGCAACGGAACGAAACGGAACCAACTAACTATCTATTTGCATACAAACTTGTCTTAAAAGTCCCTTTTCTAGCTTGTCACGCAACTACTTGCTGGCCGCACTTCCCCCACTTCCTGCCTGAAACACGTGCTATTAATAAATCAAAAGGACACAAGGCTCTCAGAGAAAAGAAGCAAGAGAGAGAAAGAGAGAGAGAAGTCCGGAAGTCCAGAAGGCAAGCCAAAGTCAAGCACAAGCAAACAAATGAAATGACTTGGGTAAACTTTTATGAGAGAGCTGGAGATGGAGAGAGAGAGAGAGAGAGGGCCAAACCCCCCACCCCCTCCCCTTCCATCCCTCATCCATTCGTACTATCATTTTGCTTGTCTGCTTGACTGCAACTAATTGCATTTCATTGCATACATTTAGGCGCAGCTGGATGCCCATGCTTATGCCCATGCAAAACAAGCACAATTTCCACACCGCAATTTCTTCAAATCACATCGCAAGAGCGAGCCGTAAAACGTTTCAAAATTGTAGCCAAATAGCCATGGAGCCATCGTGCCACGGTGCCATAGAGATTTCCATAGAGCCAACCACACACAAGTGCCGCCACAGCATCTCCGAAGGAAAGCAAAAAGCCAAAGAAATATGAAAACTGGGCAGGCCGAAGCCAAACGAAAGGAAGTCTCAACACGGCGTGGAAGGAGTGGATCAAGTGTTGAGTGCTGTGGTAACTTAACTAAGTGTGTGCACTGAGAGAAATGACAAGATTATGCGAGTTGAATGAAAAGAAGTAAAATCTTTTAAGAATATCATTTTAAAGTTAACATTTTAAGACGACAGAGACTTTAGGTATTAAAATATTTCATAGCTCCTAACATTCCGCTCAGTGTACTCAAGCATAAGGCAACACTGTTAAGACTTTAAACCAACGCTACCAACTCATCCGACTTATTCGAAGCCAAGTTGAATGGCAAATGGCAAATGGACAGTCGACAGCAGGACGCGACAAGGACAACATTCGGTAAGAAGTAAGAAAACAAAAAGCACAAGCAAGTCTGGCAACAAAACAAAAAAACAGCAAAATAACAACAGGCAAGGAAATGGGCAAAACGAAAAACAAATAACACAGAAAAAGCATACGAAATGGCACTAGAGAGAAATGTGGCAAAGCTGGCGAGGAGAATGGAAAACGTAGCTCATGATGCTGCCTAGCCAAGCGATGTCTCCTCAATCTCCTCTGTCTCCTGCATCTCCCTATGCATGTCTGTGTATGTCTCCCGCTGGTTCGACAGCTCGTAAATGGCAACATGGATGTATGTGGTGAAAGTGAAGTGTCTCTCGTCCTGTGGCCAAGAGCGAGACAGACATAGAAAGAGAAAGAGGGAGTGACAGTGTGTGGAGTGCGACTCCGACTTGGTGTTGATTGCTGTTTGGGGTTTTTAAAACGTAGTTAGGCTGCCTTCCCCCTTGGCTGGCCGTTGCCATAGCCATATATACTATATAGAAGAAACGACACCCGCGGCACAGGTGTAGAGCACCCAGGAGTGTCGTCGCCAGCTGCCATATAACACCCCATACGGCAATTTCAATGGTTATACCAGCAACAACAGCAACAACAACAGCAAGCGGCACGCATAGAGAGCAAGCTAAAGGAGCAGCAATAACAGAACAAAACCGAGAATAAAAAATAGAAGCAGAAGCAGAAGCCAGAGTTGGAGTGAAAGTAGGTTAGCCCAAAGGTTAAACGTTGTGGCTTTGACAAGTTCAAGTCCAGCCTCCTCTCAAATATCTAAAAACAAAACAATTTTTGTTCTTTTCCATCAAGCATTAAGACAATTAAAATAAGTTAAGTTGATGTGAGAAAATTGTATTGCTTGCAAAACTCAGGCAAATGACAAATGATTGAAAAAAGCTTCAGTTTCCAATCGCTAAAGTAGACTTTAAAAAGCATAAAATGGCAAAGCTTTTGAAAATCGGACTATATTTGTAAAAGTTAAAGCTTCTTAAAGTCTTTTAAAAAACTTCAAATTTGCATAAATCGGCTGAATAAAGTCGGATCAATAGTTGTTATAACGATTTGGAGTAGCAAGCTTTAGAATATTCTCCGATTACCCTTAAAGTTAACATGTCACAAATTACGTATACGTCAACTTACCCGAATAGAAACTGTCCAGACTTTGTAGCTCCTCATCATCGTAGTCCTCATCGCCGCTGAGGCTAAGCAAATCATCCTCCAACTCCTCATCATCGTCTTCCACCTCCGCCTCCGCCTCTTCGTCGGCATCATCATCGGGCTCCCCATCAACATCCTCGATATCCTTGTCTTGAGTGGCATTTATGTTGGCTATAAGAAGTAGAAGAAGTAGAAGAAGAAGATGGAGCATACACACACACAAAAACACATATATAGTTATTTAGTTGTAGTTGCAGTGTTAGCTGCAGCACGTTCCACAGCCGCTAGCTGCATGCCACGTCCCCAGATGCAAGGAATTTTGATTATGCTATGCCCCTGGGTGCCATAATTCCATGCCCAAGCAAAGCCATCTACGCCTCCCCTTCCCAATGAGTGGCACACTCTCCCCTAATCCCCAACTTCTACCCCCCCCACTCCATCGTAACTATTTGCTGAAGAGCATTTAAGAGCGAACAATGACGAGAAATGCGCAGGCGCATCGTTAGAGTCCTGCCAAGAGCGCAACTTGTTTTGGTTTTGAGTTACGCTCTCTCTCTTTCTCTGCCTCTCTTTTCACAGCTGTTTTGGGCCAAGCTGATTTGTTTGCACTAAGCACGTGTTGTGGCCTGGCCTGTGGCATGGGGTTGAGGGGGTTCTGTGAGGTTTGGGGACTTTGTGTCTTTGACGTGTGTGGAATGCGGCGCGCTCGCAACATTTTCTTCGCATTACTCATACGCAACGCTTGACGCGTTATTGTCTGGACTCTGTCTTGTTGTCTGCACTGAAGTGGGAAATGCTTTGGTATGGGACGGTTGGGTGGGTCTTAAAGGCTTTGGGTGTTTGGGTTGTTTGAATAACTGAAACACAGCTGCTGAATGTCTGGCACTGGAAATTCGTTGGTTTGATCTCTTTGGTATTTGAAATATGAATAGCAAAATAGCTCTGTCAACAATTTGGTGTCAAAGGTGTCATAATTTCGAGCAATGTCCCCTAATTGTACGGAAATTTCACATTTTGCCTCAAAAAGCAAAATTGTCTAATTAGTTTAAAGTATTTCACCTACCTCCCCCACTTTCCAGTGTAATATTTCGAATCTTAACTTCATGATGCTCTTTTAGGCTTACCCCATTTTTCCTAAGAAGATACAGCGTTTAAATTTTCATACCTTTTCCAATTTTCCTACAGCCAATTTTACTTTGATCTTACAAAATTGTTGGGATAAGAAGTTTTTTTATTAGTTTCTAATTACAAAATCAAATTTTAGGGCTTAACAGGGTGATCCAGGTGATGCCCAAATGCAACATTCTAAGCGTCAAAACCAAACATTTCTTTGATGGCTTCGAATAATGTTTGCGTTCGCTTGACGTTCGGCTTTTATGCCACACTTTGCATACGCGCATATGTAGGAGGGAGGGAGGGGTTGAGGTAGTGGGGGCTTGCATAGAACGAATGAACGTTGCCACACGTCCAATAATCCTTGTCCTGCAACTGGGGAATACTTCATCAGCGGCAACAAAATTTTACGAATTTCTCTCTCTCTCTCTCTGTGTGTGTGTGTGTGTGGCATGTTGCTGTTGCACGTGCGCCAAGCGCCATCTAGTGTCAGCCGGCGGCAGTTACCACACATACACACATAGACACACACACTTACACAAGCATGTTGAAAACTCATGCCAAAAACGCAAGTGCAACATTTGCTGACGGAGCAGCGTTGTTGATGCCACCAAATGGCGACTTTGACACAACGCCGTCGTCCCTATCAAACCCCGCCCCCTAACTCTCCTCCCCTCTTGTCTCAATGCATTCACTACGCTGTTGATGATTATTCAACATGCGCTCTATGGGGAGACGTATGGCCTGTATCCCCCCTCGCCCCTTCTTGTGGTCTTCACCCTCCCGCTCTGTGCTTGCTTCTTACAGTCAGTTCTTCTCTCTCTCTCTCTCACACCCTCTTTATGATCTATACCCATTAAAATCGGGTAGAAAGTGCATAATAAAGAAGAAAAGTTTATAAGCGAACTTATAGACTGTAAAAGTTAGAGATTAAAGATCAGGTTATATCAGGTTTTCGAATGCAGGGCGAGTAATTTTAGAGTTTGTTTTGAGATGTTCAGTAAATTACTTCCCTAATACTATAAAGGTAATATCTTTAAGAAAGTTTCAATATTTGGTTAATATATTTATCGAAAACAGGAAACTGAACCAGAAGTTTGTTTTTGTCTTTTCCTAACTCAATTTTCCAGGTCATAAGGAAGAAGACTTCGATTTCTTCGGTTTCTAATTGGACTAAGAGAATATGAAATTATGGGACTAAAAAACTTGGTATATATTTTTTATCGAACTTGGAAAGGGAGTTCATTGAAGTTTGTTTCAAATATTAAGTAACTTTTCTTTCTTGTTTTATCTCACATTTTGTCCCATTAACCAATTTAGATTTCTCCGCCTTAGCTAATCTTTACTCAACTTTAAGCAAGCTTAAATGCATTACAGGGTATCAACCAATCGTTCACTTTCATCCTATCTGAAGCCACTTTTCGTTGTTCTTTTTGTGAATTCGCTGCTAAAATTGGCTTTCGTCGAATTGTTGCTTTGAGTTTTGCAAATTTTTCAACACGGCACACCGACGCTCATTGCGTTTTTATGGGTGCGAAGAGGAGGTACGTGTATGAGTGTGTGTGTATGTATGTATGTGTGTGTATTTTTGACTGCATTCATCAGCATCGACAGTCGCCTGGGCTAATTTTATGGCTTCGCATCTCTTGCGCGCTCGTCATGTTAATGAAGCGAATATGTGTATGTGTGTGTGAGTGTGTGTGTGTCAGCGTGTGTGTGGCTCATAAATCGAACGAAATTTGCATATGGCTGCAGCAGCGCCATCTTGCGGCCAAGGCACGAATGCATTTTTATGGATGACAGCGAAGAAGAAGAAGAGCTTTGACGTAGTTACCGTTATTATTGTTGCCACGCCCACATATGTAGGCTGCTGCTGCTGTTGTTGCAGTACCAAATGCAGACCACTCGCTTAAATTTCCCCAAGCGATGACTACAACAACAACAACAACAACAAGAGGCCCTAGCTCCAAGCCCAGGTTTCAGATCCCAAAGCCCAGCAACAGCTACAACCAAAAAAAACAACAAAAACTTGACTTGGACAGCGAATGCAATGTGAACCGGGGCGCGGACTCCTAAAGTCCATCCACACTGCGCCAGCGCAGCGTCCCCAGGGAGGCGGCTGGAGCGGCCGACGACGCCGCCGCCGCTGGCTCACGGCTCCCACAGGGAGGAGCTGAAGGAGGAGAAGGCAAAAAAAAGAAACACTCACGAGCAAGAGAGAGGGAGAGCGAGAGGGAGCAGTAGATGGGATTCAGTGAGCTGTGGGATTTAACTGGAGAACTGTTAGCTAGACGCTCTCCCTCTCTTTCCCTCTCTATCTCTCTCTTTCAACAGCAACTCCCTGGGAGTCGCTCTTAATTCGATTCGTTTGCTTGCCGCTGCTCCTTTCCTATCCCTCCGCCCCCATTATTCCATTGGGAATTGTTGCGCAAATGCTTTTTGTGTGTTTCTCTGTTTGAAAATTATTGCAAGCAACAAATACAACAACAAAAAATACCCAACGATGCGATACGATATATGATATATGTATTATATATATCTTTTCTCTTTTCACTTTATAATAATCGAGGGGCACAAAGGGGGGGAAGAGTGATAAGAGGCGGGGGAATATTGGTTTTGAATTGGCTTCAATACTATGTCCCTGATGCAATTAACGAGGTGTTAAAAAACCTTTGCAATGCTGCAGTTGCTCTGCTTTGATTGCGAACATTTAATAATCGATAGATTATCGATAACACCTGAAAAGGTAATTGCATAATATCTAAACATGGCGGGACATTAAAAGCACTACTTATTCTCTTTCTACTACTATTTAGTTGATAAGTAGATCGAAAAATTAATGTTAAAAGCTTATTTTAAAATAAATCGATAAAACCTGAATTGTAATCTTAGTGTTATTTAACATTAGAGTTCAAGGCCTGTCATCTAAAGGGTTAGAAACAGTTGTAATGTTTTTATTTTAAGAAAATGTGTATAAAACGATATCGATAACATATCGATAAATTATCGCATTGAAAAATTTAATAATACCGCAAGACATTATTATCGCATTTCTTTTTCAACATAATTTTCACAAATAATCGATTAGTTTTAGTGATAGGGTCTATGACAATCGATAAATTAATTAATCAATACGCATGAACTTTGTCACAACCAATTTGACCCCATCAAAAAATGTTCGCATACCATTTGTCAAATTTCTAGACGACATCAAGGCAAGGCACACGCACACACACATACATACATACACCTACACCTACACCTACAGTTAGACTATATGCAATTCCCTAATCAAAGCCACTGAAAGCAATGAAGTTTTGTCATAAAATTTAACGCACCTTTCGTGTGTTTCCCACGGGTGTTTCAACCCCCACCAAACTCCAATACCCCCAAAAAAGGTTTCTACACCTGATAATTTAACCACACACACACACAAAAGCATCTAAAGAGAGAGGGAGAGAGATAGATGATAACTCACTTTTGTTTCATATATTTTTTGTTCGATACACAACGGAATAATAATGGCAAAATGAGCAACTTCGCCTCTATGCAACAAGAAGATGGTTTTGGTATGTCTCTCATTCGGTCTCAAGATGCTCCCCAATGAGCATACCAATAAACATGCTACACACACACACACACACATGCATGGCTCCTACACCACCCTACCACACATCCCTCCTTCCGTTTTCATATTGTGTCAGTTTTGTTCCCACTCGACTCGGCTGCTTATATAGCAATGTATAATTTTTATTCGCACCCAGGTTGCTCCCCATGGATGTGTCGTCGTCGTCGTTGTTGTTGTTGTTGTTCTCCGAACTGTTCCGAAAACTGTCATATAACCTACCCACAACCCCTTCTCTATGTGTGTTTGTGTGTGCAGCGAACACAACCGAAATATTGCAACATAAAACTTTACACAAATATAATCTATAAGCAGCAAAACTCATATTAATGTCATAGCATATGAAAGAGGCAACAACAGGGAGAGAGAGAGAGAGAGTAAGAGAGAGAGAGAGAGAGAGAGAGAGTAAGAGAGGGAGGAAGAGGGAGTATAGAAATAACCTTGGATAGCAAACGCCACAAGTTTGTGAGTCAGAGTGTGTGACACTTTGGCTTTCGCTCAGGCGAGCACAGTGGCATAAAAGTGCATACAAATGTAAGGAAATTATTTAAAATAGATCAGGAATAAAACATATAGAATTTAAAAGACGTTATAAAACAAGAAAAGTCACAAGTAATCGAAACCTGATCAAAATTCGAAAAACTTTCCAAGTATAAAACTTCTTAAAGAGATCTTCTTTTGGAATTTCCCAACTTTATTATAATAATTTGTCACTTCATAAAGTATTCTTCATCGCCATTGTCACACACAGAAAGTGGAAATAATGTATCAATAGCTTATTGGAATATATTTTGGTGTCAGTGTGCTCAGGGGCTGGGTGCTCGATGGTGCGCCTCTTCAACTTGGGCCATGTTCTTGATGCGCAGCGCACAAAAGGGCCAATTCGTTCTCGCTGGGTTTCGCATGCCATCAGCAACAAGAGCAACAACAACAGACGAGGCAGAAAGACAATTTTCGGATCCCCCAAACTTATCACAGCCTCTCGATTTCCCTTTAGAACATTATACAACACTCAAGAGAGCCACTGCCGCTGAGTCAGGGGCATGGCAACAACGAGGGGGGGGTGGGGTAAGAGGCGAAAGAGGAGCTGCTTCATTGCTAGTACAATAACAGTAAACGAGGCGACTGCGACGCAAGCAGCAACAGCAGCAGCAGCGAACGCACTGCAGCAAAGTGTACTTGTCATACATTAAACGAAAGCGAGAGAGGGAGAGAGAGAGAGGGAGAGGTGGTGCGAGTGAGATAGCATGTGTAGCTGAGCGCGCAGTGGTGATAAAGTTTTTGGCCCTCCATAGTACCGTTAGTTGGTGGAGCCATCTCCCCGATGCGAAGCGAAGTGAGGTTTAAATCGAGACTTGGTTAAAAAGAGACAGACAGAAAGAGAGGGAGGGAGGGAGAAGAGAGAGAGTTAAACTTGAGCAGCGTACAGGTACAACAACAACAACAACGGCACCCAGACCGTACAACATGCCACACTCGTCCAGTTACCTGGCTGCAAGCAGTTCCCAATGGCTCCAATGTCTCTTTGTGTGTTTGTGTGTGTGTGTGCACTTAGAAAAAAAATGCGTGTTAAAATTTATATAATACGATCTTGAAATTTCAGAAACAGACTCTTGATTATTTTTTAATCTCAATAAAATTAAAATTATCCAAAACAAAAATTTTTTTAAGAACACAATTTAGGAGCAGAAGTTTTGCGATAAAAACTATTTAGTCTTGCTTGCCTCAAAATGATCTAAGAATCTACTTAAGAATACTTATTAGTCGAAATATTTGACGTCAAGCATCCAAGTTTTTGTAAGAAGAATAGTTCTTAACTTTTCCAAAAAAAGTCTTTCATAAATAAGTTTATCTTTTAAGAACTTCATCAACAAATGTTCTTAAAATAAAAATAATAATTTTTGAGCTATAACTGTGCGACCTTCTTAACATTCTGTGTACTCAATTCAAGTACAAAACACCCTTTGTTAGATTTTTCAAAGTGTAGGGTGTTTAGGGGGGTTTTGGGGTCTTTTCGGTCCTTTGGTCTAGTCTGATGATGATGTTCTATGCCGCCGCTTGGCTTGTCTGTTTGTCCAGCGGGAATACGTGTGCCGGCAATGGCAGCAGCAGCAACAGTGGCAACATAGAAAAGAGCAACAAATAATGAACAAAAACACACACACACACACAGGCACACACACATATTGGATAACTGCATGTGAGTTTGTGCTCCATTTAAACATGGTGCTTGCTTTATTATTGTTGGCAACAAAAGCAACAACAACAACAATATCATCTGCCACATACCATAACGAGGCAGCGCTTCGAATCGATGGCTTTACACACCCAAGTGCCATAATCCAATGACGCACAGGAATATTCCAAATACAGCAACAACAACTAACAGTCTTTGTGTGTGTGTGTGTGTTTGTGTGTATGAATGTAAATGGGCGCGTATATGACGCCGCATGGACACATCAAACTTTATGCATCGACAGCAGTAGCAGCAGCGTGCAACAGCAGAAACTGTAACAGCCTCCAAAATCATAAGCATATAAGCATGTTAACAGGGTGACTCGGGTAGCAACCAACAGAACATAAACAAAACAAAAAACCATTGCCTACTTTTGAGTGCTAAGTTAATAAGGTTTCAAAGATGAGGCAAAATGCTATAAATAAAGACGTAAAGCTTGAAGCCAACTATTTAAACAAGTCAACATAATCTAAAGACTATTGTCTATCAGCCAACAGCTAGCTGACCAATAAACACCCTTTAAACATCACTAACTATAACATTATCCAATTTACAAGCCAGTTGAGCTCTTTTTAAACCAAGCATAAACTGAAAATCTAAAGCCAAAGCTAGAAGCTTGAAGCTAGAGTTGGGATTTGAAGCCCAAATGTGGTAGTCACAGTTGTTGGCAACAACAGCAACAACAACTGTTAACATTTGCTATTTATGAGACTGTCGAGAGTTATTAGCCGGACATGTCAATGCCCCATGGGGCAAGCCCAAGACGATGACTTTGGACTTAAAACGTGGGCGATTCCAAAAGCTGGACACAAATTCTTGCCAAGATGTGTGTGTGTGTGTGCGTAAGAGAGGGATGGGGAGTAGAGTAACTTAGCAGTTCATATCAGTCTACATATATATATGTATATATCTATATATATCTTTTGGACAAAAAGCAATAAAATATGCAAATTGAAGTCAAACTTACCAGTAGATGTGGACCTTGGGTTGCAATGTCCATTGGCGTTGCCAGTGGCAACTGCTACTGCTGCTGCTGCTGCTGCTGGTGTTGCAACAACGAGAGACGTTGCCACAGCAGCCATAGTTTCCCCAGGGTGTTGTAGTTCTTCTGCCGTTGCAGCTGCTTTTACTACTTGTGCCTCTGCCCCTGCTACTTTTGTTGTTGCAACATCGGCATCAGCTGGCTGCCACTTTTGTTGCTGCTTCAACTGTGATTCATTGGATGCTCGCTTCAGCTGCTGCTGTTGTTCCTTTTCAGGCCCATTCTCCTCCATTTTCTGCGCCTCCTCCTCCTCCTCCTTTTCGGGTTCATCTTCTTCGTCGTAGTCCTCCTCCTCGTTGCCTTCATCGGCACTCAGCAGCTCCTCTTTGGGCTCCAGTAAATCGGATGCTTTGCTCATCTTTGCTGCATCTCCATTAATTTCCTCCTCCTTTTCGCCAACTGCAAAACAAACAGCGTGAAAATTAAAGTTAATCAATTGATTATGCACAAAGCTTTGGAAATGTTTTATACCCTTTCTACTCTGGGGTCAAGGTTGAGTTGTTCTCTATCGAAATATGCCCTCTAAACTGAAACTGTTTCAAACTGATCATAGCAAGGCCAAACCAAGAGCTATGATCCTACTTTGGGTAGTTAAATATTTATTGAATCCATGTTGAATATTGCCCGCAACACATTAATTTTACAGGGTATCGCTAAACGCAAGCAATTATTATTATTACTAAATGAATGCATTGAACGAACATTCGCACAAATTGACAAATTGAAGTACTCGATGGCTTGGACAACGAGTACTTGCTACACTCACACACACACACACACACACATACTCACACACACACATCGTCATATATACTCGTTTGTATACTTTCCATACTCATGCAGATTATGCTAAAGCACTCCCCGGGCGGCCATCGTGCCAAAAATTCTATTTACACGTTTTGTGTTTTATTGTTGGTGCCGCTGCCATTTGGATACCGGTTTTCTAAAGAAAACTGTTGCCAATAGCTCAAAAACTCCAGAGTGAGTATATGTTTTAGTGTGTGTGTGTGTATGTTGAGTTTGTTCCTGGCAAAGCCGCACGTGATCGATGGCTGGTGCTGGTTGTCTTGTGGGTGTCGTTGCCGTTAGCCAAAAACAACTGCCTTAAAAGTAATTGCAAGGGGTGCAACCAACAACAACAAACAACATGAGAACAAGCCAAGAACAGAAAAAAAAAGAACAAGATGCAAGCTCATACGAAATGGAAATGTGGAACATGTGTAATTGTGCAATTAAATTGAATTTTTCATAAATTGTGTTGCTTTGCTTGTTGTTCCTGTTGCGGCAGGCAAGGCAAATGGTGAAGTTTATGAGCATCTTTTATTCTTTATTGTCTGTTAACTGAGCTAGCTACAGGTGCGAATATCATTTACATGAAGTGAAGTCGAGTTCGAGTGCTTCGAAAGTTAGAATGTGAAGCAAAGAACAAGGGTTTTTGCAAGTCTTTAATTGATTATCCTATTTGATTATTCGGTTCTTGTCTAATACAGTCGAAGCTCGGTATAACGAGTCTCAAGATGCAAGTCAAAACTTCGTTATATAGAAAGTTCGTGCTATAGAAAAGGGTTTTCCGATTGTACCAAATTGCAGATAGAAAACTTTGACTGTATTAAAAACTGTTTATCTAAGAAATTTGTATTGTATGCTTATTTTCTTAGCTACTTAAAAGTTGAAATACCTTAGGAGAAATGCTAAATCGATCAAAATGAAGCAATAATCTGACTAATTTAACTCTAAACAGAATCAAAAACTAGCTTCAAATTCACATAACAAACTAAAATACAGTGTGAATGATAAACCCAAGCAAATAAGTCAAGGTGATGGGGTAGTCAGGTAAGAGAAGGAAAGGGAAGGGTAACATCCATATTTGTGACCGCGCGACAAAGGTAACGGCTTAAAATATATTGCCAAAAGGACATGCCGGAATCACACCGCAAGGAATCGCCGCACGGAAAAATCAACATTATGCCCAAACAAATGTTGGACGAGCGACGACCAAACGATTGCCGGAAAGACCAGGAAGGCAGCGAGTCAGGCAGTCAGAGCCTGGTCAACATAATGGCAAACGTCGACAGCAACTGTTTGGTCCTGGTTGGTGTCCATGCGAAAACATTTGGTTATTATTTCCATATAGTACTACTATATAAAAGCTACAAAAAAAAGGAAGAAGAAGAGAACTCGCGCAAAGCCACTTGAAGGGATGTGTGTGGGGAGATGGTGGTGTTTGTGGATATTGGGTGCCAAGCGAGTAGTGGTGGAATGGAGCAGGGGTGAGGGGCAGGGGTAAAGTATAGCATGTGTGTTTGTAGCGTTTGCGGCGGAAGTGCCGCGTATTTTAAAATAAATGCGAGTGAGGCAAGTAGAAGAAAGGTCGAGGTGGGGAGGAGGTATGATGGTGGGGGGGGGGGCTACGAAGGGGTATTGGGGTGTGAGAACCAGTTATGGTCGTTAAAATTGTCGAAGCACCGCAACAACAACAACAAGAAGAGCGAGAACAACGACGACGACGTAGTCAAGTTCCTTTTTGTGCGAGGATATGTGTGAGTGTGTGTGTATAAGTATGTGTGTGTGTGTGTGTGTAAGCGCCCATATGTATGCAAGCGATTTTCATTTTTGTTTAAAGCCCCCCAGAGTGCATTTCGCACTCGGTCGCTGCCATAGTGTGTGTGTGTGTGTGTATTGGTGTGGAGCGCAAGTGCCCGCAAGTGTATATGTATATGTATATGTATGTGTGTGTGTTTCTTACTTGGTTTTTTTGTATTTTCGGCTATAGCATGGCTTTTAAGCGGTTTTTACCCCCCCCAAACCAGAGAAAAAGGTGCGCACTTACACACACACACACACACTAACACACTTGCAACATATTTGTAAACGTAATAATAAGCGTCGTCCCCTTTGACCCATCAATCCGTTGCCACTACCCGAACAATACCCGCCGCTTGCCACTTTTCCAAGCTCCCAAATGGCTACTAAGCGTGTGTGTAGAGAGCAAGCAGAGAAGCGAATGTGCTGCAAGGGATTGGGTAGGTGGGTGGGTGGCAAAAAGCTAAAAACAAAAGCTAATGGTGAAAACACATATGTACGTGTATTAAAAAAAATAAATAATGAAATAACAAACCCGAAGGTGTTGTTAAAAGCGCCAAACAATAAATTGCATCAATAGTTGCGCGGCAAACATAAAAAATCAGCAACAACAAAAAAAAAACCGAGAGAGCACTTGCCAAACAACAGCAAAATCGATAAATGAGCGATCACGCTCTCAAACAACAGTTGCACAACAGCTGCTGCTGCTGCTTCTGCTGCTGCCAAAAAGCACAATCAATACAATGAACGATCGATCAGGTAACCCTGGCTTAGCATACACACACACACACACAAACATATCGATATATACAAGCAAGCTTAAGTTTCACAGCTTGCTTAAAGTGCAAATAAAGCAGTTATTTCCCTGGGTGCGAGAGCTTGACAAAATGCCGCTGCCAAATAAAATTCCCAACAGGGAATGCCTCTAAACAGACAACAGCAACAACACATAATACATTCCGATGCTATGCGAACAAAAACCGCCCACTGCAAAATCTATTTACCAAACTAGTTACCGTTATACCACTTTATAGCCAATATATGTACGTGCACAGGTATTGTGCACTAAGAGAAAAATATGTATATGGATTAGTCATAAAAAGTGTTAATGAATTTTTCAATTGTTTTAAAATGTATTCGAAAAACATATGCAATATGTAATTTTTCGTCATATAATGCTTATGTTTTTCGCATTAAAAGTTAAACAAATGAGTCTTTTTTTTCAGTGTCTATCAAAACCGATTTACCTAGCGAAAAAGTATTGTGAACGAATTAAGAATCTTTTTTCTATTTTTGTTCCCATTTAGATTTCTTTTAACCAACTTTCAGTATACTTTATGATCTCTATATGACTTAACTATTCTTTTGCTGAGTGTACAGAGGCTATATAACCCCAAATAGTTGTCCCCACAGCAGTCCCCACACACATAGCCTATGGCCAAAGTGCTTTCAGCTGTTGTTGTTGCTGTTGTTGCTTTTGCTGTTGTAGCTGCTGCTATTTTGGCGCCGAGGAGCTAGCTCTCTTTGCAATGTCATAGCAAATATTTTGCCAATACTCGCGGGACGAGAGCACACGTTGACGACGTCAACGGTTTTGGAGGACGCCTGTGGAACAGCATCTAGGCAGCTGGGCAGCGCGGGACAGCGAGGAGGAAGTCAACTTGGATCTCAACTTATGGCAGACGTTCGCTTGGGTACAAAATAAAAAAAAAAAACGGTCGCAATGTCTAAAGCCTCGCAATGCCAGCAGGGAATTTATTTGCTAGCGCGGTTTTAAGGATTTTGAGCCAACATACAAAATGTTTGTTAGGTGTAAACCCAAAAATGTAAATAGTTGACATCCCCCCCCCTCTCTCTCTCTCTCTCTCTGTCTCTCAACAAAATCAAAGCTTATATATGTATGTATGTAGGTATATATTGTCAATAAGCACGCACTAATACACATGCATATATGCATGTGCCGCGTCAACGAATGAAAATTCCCCAGAGAATTGCGCATGGTTTTTTTACTGTTTTTGTTGTTGTTGTCTGCGCCAATGTTGAATTCCCTTGGGATTGGCCAGAGAGCCGTTTGCCGACTCCCATGAGAAATACATGGCAATGGGTTTTTTGTGTTTTGTGCTTTTTTTCAGACAGACAGACATAAAGAGCGAGAGCGAGAGAGACTGAAAAAAGCGCAAAGCCAAAGTTCGTTTCGATGTGTGTGTGTGTGTGTGTGCGTTGCTGTTGTTTTTGTTCCCTTTTCGTTTTTACGTTGTATACGTTGGGGAAATTTTATGCCCTGTGCAATGTGTGTGCATGTGTTTGTATGTGTATGTGAGTGTGTATGTGTATGTGTATGTGTATGGCGCTGTCTTTGGGGGCTTCGAGCCGGTTGCCAGTTACCCGACTCACATGTGCATTGGATTTATTGTCAATTTTATTTGTTATCATTGTTGTTGCTTTTGCTCGCATCTGTGTATGTGTGTGTGTGTTTGCTGTTATTTACACTGACACAATTTGAAATTGTATTAAAAATTAACGGCACTTTGGTTGCCTTGGCTGCAGTTTTCAGTATTTGCTGCAGTCAGCCAGCCAGCCAGCCAGACTAACGGTAAAAGCTATCCACCACACACACAAACACATTTTTTTTTTGAGCTTATACAAACGGCGCACCTCTTGACTCCGCCCTCCCAGTCTGACAGTTAGGTGTACCATTTACCCCAGGGACTACAACTGCTGTTTGCTGGCATGCTACTCCCTACCTTCCCCTCATCCCCTCCCTCCACTCACTGCACTTGTCACATTTTGTGGACTACAACTTGCTTGGGCCCCAAATCAATCAAACACTCGAACACACGAACACATATGCAGACAATTTGAACTGCTGTCTCAGTGGGGAATTGTTTTTGTTGGACTTGGACTTACGTTTCAAGCAGGCACGCGGCTTAGCCTGTTTGCGCCTAGACATGGCAAGCAGTTGAAAAGTACTTGAAGACGACGAAGATGAAGAAGAAGCAGCAACAATTAAACAATGCACTGAATATTAATAACTGTTTTTACGCGCGTACCAAAAAAGCGCGCCAAATACGAAGAAACACAAACACACACAGCGTCACTGAAATGGTTACAACTATTTAAGCAGCGAGGCAATGGATTGGATATCCTTGCGCCTGCAGCGTTGGCAACTGACTGAAACTTGCCTGTTGGCCCAAAATGCCAAAACACAATAAAAGAGCACACAAGCTGAAGTTGAAGCTCTTAAACAAAATGGCAACGCAGTCAGAGAGCGAGAGAGAGCGCACATAACATAGATAGAGAGAGAGAGTGACTAAGAGAGAGATTGTGCGTGTGAGTGTGAGCGAGAGAGAGAGAGAGAGGGCATATATTGTCACCCAAAGCAACCACCCAAAAAGCCAAAACAAGAAAAACAAAATTGTGCCGGCAAAAAAGGTGAACATGAACATTTTCAGTTTAGTTGCGTATCCTGTGGCACAATTCCCTCGAGAGGGTTGTTGCCGCAACATTTTATTGTGTGTCATCATCCCCTAGAGAGTATCGGTGCTGTAGATGTCGCCACCAATCGGCAGTTGGGTGACTTTGAAGTCACATGCTGCGTTAAAGAAATGCGCCCCGTTGGAGACGCCGCCGCTTGTGTTGCAATTAACAACAACAACAACAGCAAAAAGTCAAGTCAATTATTTTGCACGCGCCCTCCTCTCTCTCTCTCTCTTTCTGTCGCCAGCGCGCTCTCTCTTCACATTCGCACGTGCTTATGGGGGGTCCTTGTGAGGCACCTTGGCTAGCAATTTGTTGCTTTCTCAGCAGCGGGAGTCGCCGTTCGTGCGTGAGAACGAGAAGGCGATGACAGCGGGATCAGCATCAACAGCGGGTGATTTCAATTCTTATTCATACGCACAACAATATTCCACTCAATCTCAAGAGTCTCTCGGGTTAAAAGCAAGCGAATCTTGACTTTTCGTTTCACCCTAAAATCATAATTTTGACTTCTTTTTTTTTTATTTCAATTAAATGCTGAGAGTTCATTACATTAATATTATCCTAAGCTATAACATGTGATTGTTTGCCTTAGTCAAAATATTTGTTCTTTAAGAATTTTAAAGAAACCTTTCGATTTTTAAACTAACACAAAAAATCCCTTAACCTAGGTCAGCCACAGTATTGATTTTCGTCAAACATTTTCCCTTAGAAAAACCTTTACAACAAAAGCATAACCAATTCAATGAAAATATCAGTTTTTGGAGAGTTGTAACTCAAGAGCCAAGTCTAAAGGTTCATAAGTTTGATTTATTTAACTAATCCTTTGTATAGCTCAATTTTTAATAAAAGATTTGGTTTCATTTAACATTTTCTTTAAAAATGTTATGTAATTTGCAAATAAATAAGCTCTCAATTAAGTGCATATAAATTTGCAATCCACATTTGTTTTATTACTTTACATATCAAGTTTATAAATAAGCAAATTTAATTTTTTGCTTAAATTGACTTTTCAAAATGTGCGCACTACAAGCAGTCCACAGAAATCCACTTAGATGTGAGCTGCTTGCCATGTTGTTCACTCACTGCTTGCACGTATTTCAACTGCTTGCATATGCCTAAAAGTATGCTGCGTTTAAATTACAGAATAGTAAATAAGCAAACAAATTGATTAATTTTGTTTATTAAGTTTTAGATATACATAATATTAATAAATACCAAGCTTCGTTTGTTTAATAAATATATATGTATCAGTCTTTTTTGTTCAAGGGCTCAAATTACGAAATTTAATTATTAGCACATAATTGTCTTAATAATTACTGGTCATAAAAGTGTTTTGTTTTTAGTTTTGCAACTTGGCATTCTACTATTCAAATTCGCTTAAAACTAACAATTTACTAGCTATTAGCTGCATTAGTTGCGCTTTAACAATTCTTCTTACCACATTGTTAACTTCCTTTAGCTAGCCGAAAATAAATTACAAATATCCGCTTGATAACAAAATCATTTTTCCCCCTATTACTTGTGCGGCAGCCTTTCGTTTCCCAGCGAGCGCTGCTCCTCCATTCATCAATTCATTCATAAACTCTTGAGCAAGTCAACAAGGCTCCTTTGTTTACTATTGGAGTACGAGAGAGATACAAGGCGTAGTAAATAGTAGCGGCAAGCGTCAGTAAACCAACCATCTTAACCCAGTCGCAACGAAAAACGAACACACGAAAGCCGAAAAAACGAAAAAACAAAAAACCATCTGTCGCTACAGCGTTTAAAAATCCGGTTGCAAGCTGCAAAGATGAGGAGGCCAAAGTGAACAGAACATATGATTGAGTTCCCAAAAACAAAAAACATCAACACGAGAAAAGACAAAATGCACCTTTTGTGTTCGTTTTGGAGCAGCAGAAGCAGCGGCAAAAGCAGCAGCTGCTGTTGTTGCAACTCTCTGATGTGAGTTAAATCCTCAACATTTTTGAATGTGGATGTGACGCCTGTTGCTGTTGCCGCACACACATGCTACAAGTTGTTGTATCTTCCCAAAAAAGAAATAAACAACAACAACAAATACATATGTATTATAATGATGAGCAGGACGAGTATCTCATGTTGCTGTTGTTGCTGCTGTTGCCAAAAGGAAGCCTGCACATTAAATTTGGAGTTTGTCGCTCAATTTTATATTTTCTTTTTGTTGAGACAGCAGCTGTTGTTGTGGGTTTTGTTTTTTGCTTTTGAAACAGGCAAAAGATCTGCACAATTTGTAGATAGGTCAAGTATTAATGGTTCAAGGTATTATTGACTTATTTCAATTGTTGTATTGATCAAATATGAAAATTTTTAGCTTTTAAAAACGTGAAGTATGTATGTTGACTGGGTAAAAGGGAATTTCTTTCGGGATATTTTGCAATTAACATAAATAATTTGAATTACGACTAAAAAATAGTCAGAATCATTTTTCATAGTTCAAAAATTTATTGATTTAAGCATTCAAGAAGAGTCAAAACTTTGAACAGCCATAAATTTGTCCAAACTTTTTAGATTTTCAAAAACGAATGATTTTTGCTTGTGTTTTGGTCGCTGAATTTGGCAACTCAAATTCTACTTGAAAAAATGGAAACAGTTCCTTTAACTTCCTTTCTAAAACATCATTTATATATTTTACTGCCTTTTGTCAGTTTTAGATTTCTCTCAGTGCACGCTGTACAAAACAGCAGGCAGCACAGCCAAACAAAAGGCGGCAAGGTAGCAAGGAAAAAGGGCAAAGGAGAAAGAGGCAGCCAGGCAGCCGAAGCAGGGAAACAGGCGAAAATAACAACAACAATAAAGGAGAGCAGATGGAACGAACGAACGACGATGACGACGACGAAGTTCGTTGCTGAGTGCCACAAGCCGAGTGGCAGTTACTCAACGAGCTGAGCTGAGCTGCTGCCTTGCCTCATTCGATAATTGTGCGTGCAACGCGAAGGACGTGCAACGCGAAACGGTTGCTGTTGTCGTTGTTCTCTGTTCCCCCAGTGTCTGTGTTTTTGTTGTTGTTCGTCGTGCTCAATTCGCAATTGTTGCTGTTGGTTGGGTTGCCAGCCACCACCCCGTGACGTCAGAGGCAGTGAGAAAAGAAAAAGAAGAAGAAGTGAAAAGAAGGGCAACAAACAAAAAGAATATCGTTAATAAGGATTTGGTGCTAATAGAAAGAAGAAGGACATTGTTATGTCGGCAAATAATGAAGCTGAGCCTGCGGCAGCAATGGCAGCAGCAGCACCATCCGCCGCAGCATCGGCTGCCTCAGCCTCAGAGTACCTGAAACGCACCTGCCTCATCTGCGGCTGCCAAACAAACCAAACCATCAACATCTATGAGCCACGCTCCGGACCAAATATTGTCCAATTAATCCAGGCCAAATTCAAGTTTCAGGTAAATCAACCCAAATCAAACACCAAAAACTATGAAAATCCAAATTCAAACCGACAAAAAAAAATCGATAAATGAGTCACACACAAACGTCCTTCGTCTCGCCCAGTGTGTGTTTGTGTGTGTGTGTGAATGTGAAAAAAGGGGATGAAAAACTGTGAATTGTGTGCAAAAGATTTGAGGTACCAGCACCTAGTCTCCCTCTCACTCTCTCAGTCTCGCTCTCTTCGTCCATTCAGGTGGCTGCAGCATCCAAGCGTGTGCACTTGAAAAGTCTCGCGGAACGATGAGTTTTTTGCGTAGAGTCTCAAATCCTAGAGGGGAGGGGATGGGAAGGGTTACAGCGAGGTGTGGACCTTTATTGTTAGAAGTTGGTACAGCATCAGATTCAAGAGCAAAGGGTAGGAATTTAAATTAAAAGCTTAAGGAATTTTGCAAAACAAAAATGTTGGAAGGGTAAAATTGTGGAAAGAGTAAAGTCTGTGGGAAAGAAATCAAAAAAGGGATGAGATGATGTCAAAAACCCCTAACGATCCTACCTAAACTCTCGCAACAAAGAACCTTCTACCTTATCAAACTATCCTTGAACTCGTTAGTTTCCCAAGGGAATAACCGAGTAGATGAAAGTTGAGCCATAGTAAGGAACGAAGGGTTAGATCTAGAAGTCTTTTTTGAGCCCGGCTGAACCCTCTTTCATGGAGTTTCACACAAAAACCACTTTTGGGTCCTTAGCGGGAAATATAGGATTGTTATGGCAAAGACTTAAACTATTCAATCAATTGGGAAGCATAGAACCTTCAATTTTAGTTTTCAAATAAGTTCCTCTTGCAAAAGTTTAACGTCAACGTAACCTAATTAAGCTCCCTGTCAAAAATGTTGACAAGTTGGTTCAATACCAGAAACTAGATCAAGGATTAAACACTTCGATTTAGCTGTGACGTCAGCAGACTCAACTTTACCCAACCCATCAATAAACCTTGGAGTTTGACCAACTAACTGACTGACTGACATACTGACTAACTAATTTAAGTGGCTGAACTAAACTTAAACCTCTATTGAACAGTGTGTGTGTGTGTGTGTATCCGTATCCGGTGTAGAAGCGTGGGTAAAACTTAAAGTTGTGTTGTTAAGTTTGTTGGTGTTGGTAACTGGATAGCAGCTGCTGCATTTCCCTTTTCTGTATGTAATTGGATACTTTGCATGTGGCACTTAATCAATACATACAAAACGCATAGTCCTTTTTACACACTCTCTCTCTCTCCTCTCTCTCTCTCTCTCTTTCAATCTCTCTCTCGCTCTCATCTTTTTTCCATAATTTTCAACAGCTTGTTCTAATTTAAATGCTTGTGTAGCATGGGAAAATGCGACAGGAATTCCAAATTAAGTGCGTTGCATATTGGATTACAGTTGTTGTTGCGGTTGTTGTTGTTGCTACCTGTCAGTGAGAGCCTTGAGGCAAACTCATGAACCTGCCTCCAAGCTGGCAGCTGCGACAATTCGTGCATATCTTTTTCGTCTTCTGCTTATGATTGATCCAATTTCTGCGGGTTTTCGTTTTGCTTAAAAAATCAAAAGCAACCTGTGTGCCCTTACTTAGCCCAGCCTCTTTCACAATTTTTGAGTGCTACCTTTATATTTTTTATTTATATTTTCCAGCTGCCTTGCAGTCGACAGCAGCTGTCACAAACACACACACACACACACAACCATCTCCCGCATGATGAGAAACCCAAGCAAACTCTTTTTGCATATCCAGCTATTGTCTCTCGTTGTTCTCGTTTAGGTAAACAATTTGTAAAGGTTGTTTGGTTGCTGTTAGTACATTCCTTTAGGGTTTTATGGTTTTCTTTTCTTCGTTTATGAAGTGCGCAATCAGTAGAAGCAGCTGAAACGCAGTTGCCTTATCTAGATTAGAACAACTGCGGGTTTTTAGTTCTTTTGTGATTTTGGTCTTTTGGAGTCTATGGCAATGATCCCAAATGATAGCCAAATCGATTGTTATTTAGCTTTACCTTTCAACTATTCAGTTCTAGACGGTCTATAGAAAATAAACAAGAAATAGGGAATGAGGTTCTTGAAGGACTTCTTGAAGGTCTTCTTGTTTTTGGGCTAGTTTTTTTAAGGTTTCAGTTCATAGCTGTTAATTGGATTGCTGATAGTCGACAGTTTTTTTTAGATTTGATAAGGGTTGCTTAGGAAATTATAATAGCTGATTGATAATGGCTTATATGATGTAGAGGACAGCCGGAAGGATCTTAAAGCTATGCACAATGTTTTCTTGAATGAAAATAGATTTAATACTGTGAAGTGAAACCTTTTAAGATCTTTGGAACAGTTTTAAACAATTTTATTTGAAAGGTTTCCCAAACATTCTGCCAAGATCTCTACAGCTACAGAAACCGTTAGAATTTACCCTACTTTATTCAGTTGGCATAGCTCACCCTTCGCCAATGGCTTGCAACATAACGATCGTTGCACCACCTGCCTATAGAGCAACACAATGCACCCCCCACACATATAACACACATAGAACTACCCCGCCGCCGCAACCCTCCTCAACTCCCTCTTCAATAAATACCCATAAAGTTCATGCATAAAGCCTCAATACCTGAACAACATTGCCATAAAGCAGCAGCAGCAGCATAACAACAATTCCGTTTTCAGTCATTCACATGTCTTTCTTCTCTCTCGCTTACACTCTCATCATCTGTCTCTTTCATTTCGTATGTGCTTATGTTTTTATCAGCTTTGCGTGTGGCTCTTGTTGTCTGTTGTTGTCGTCCGAATTGCACCTGGCCTGCAATTTGCATTATTTTACCGTTTACACATGGCCTTTTTAAGCGATTGCTTTGGGTTTTTGGGTTACTTTTAAGGTTGCGGTATGAGTGATCCTGTCAACTCTAAAACTCTTAACTCGACTTGAGTTCTTGTCTCACTTAGCTGCAGTCCTATTCCACCTTTGACTAAGCTTTACTGTAGCTTTAGTGAGACTTTTGGCTTAATCTGATCGATCTTGACTTAACCTAACCTAGCTTAGCTCTACCACCGAGGACCTTCTTTCAACTCCTACTCTACTCTACTTTCTTTTATAAACTTAACCTCTAAGCTGAGCTCTTCCCTATCTCTAGTTCAAAAGTAAGGACTCAACCCATCGATTCTACACTATTTTAACCTATATTATTTATCCTATCCCTTTCCTCTGACTCTCTCCCTTTCTAATTCTAAGCAGCTGTCGCTGTTGTTTGCCTTGCCGCGTGCCTAATGTCATCTTGGGGTTGCATACATATATTTTATATTATTATTTTCTGTCGGGTCTCCTTTCGCTACGCTTTGTGCAGCAGGCGTTTCGATATGGAAGGCGCGTGGCCAAACGAGTTTGCCGTCTGGACAGAGCGCCTACCTACAGAAATATACAAAATAAAACCTAACCGTATCCTCCAACCCCGCCTAAAGCCCTTTTTGGGACTGTTTGGTCTGGTTTTTTTTTTTTTTTGTATCTTTTTCGTGGCAGCTGCTGGGCGCAATTTTCGGCAGGTGCATGAATAAGAAACAACAACAAATATTATTGATACGAGGAATGCCATGAACCCGCTCTCCCTGCTCCCTGCTCCCTGCTCCCACTCCACTCCTCTCTCCGTACCTGTCCACGCTTCCCAAACGGATCTTCAATGGTAATTAATATGCCACAACGCAACGGTGAACCCAAAGTCAACTTAAGTTTTATGATATTTTTTGCACCTTTCAACCAAACTGGGCAGGCAACGCTCATTAGTGGTCAGTGATCAGTGATCAAAGTCGAGAGTGGTTGCTCAGTGTTCGATTCTCTACTTGGGGCGTAGCAAAACTTAAGTCCTTTTGGTTCTCGCTTGTTTTGTGGTTATATGCTTCAGTTGTAATTCGTTGGGCAGGACTACAACTTAACTGGCATTGACACGAAACTCTTCCGGGCGCCTTGAGCATGTTCGGAAAATTACACTCAGGTGCACATTATTTGAAATTGGAGAAACGGTCTTGGGTAAAACACTGCAGTTTGAGATAGGAACAGTTTTTTTAATATAAGGTTTTTCCTTACTTTTCTTCCATAGACTCATCTCGGTTTCCTGGGAAGAGTCTATTTCCAACCATTACTATAGCCAACTTCTTGAGATGTTAGTTTATTTTGCCTTTCTTCCTTTTTTAGAATATTTTCGTCGATCCTTGTCTGTTTCCTGGGATAAGTCTATATGCCAACTGATTCTCTATCGTTCTTCCTTGCACATTGATTAACCTATTTTTTTCCTTTTTCTCTTTCTCTTTTTACAGCCTTTGAATGAGGATAAGTTCCTGTGCTTTAGCTGCAACAACTGGCTCATCAATTGGCACTCGCTGCAGGCGCTCAACAGCAACGATGCAGATAGTCAGAGTCGCAGTCAAAGTCCATCGCATCTGGGCAACAATAGCAGCGCTGGCGCTTTGGTGCGGCAGAAGGATCAAGCGCTCAAGGGTGCCAAATTGCGACCTGTGGCGCAGGTGCGTCCACAGCCACAGCAGGCGCAGCAGATGCCACAAGTTCCAACCCCGCCAACCGCAGCAGCTCCACAACAGTCCCAGTCCCAGTCCCAACCTCAGGCCGCTATAAGCTATAATAAGCGAAGATTTGGTCGGCGCACTACATCCGCTACCATCAGTGGTATGCGTAAAATGCTGCGTCATTGCAGCGCTTGCGGTGCTCCAATGGTCCTGCGCCTGCTATCCTCAAAGCCAGCCCAAACGCTTACCAAGCTGGCCAAACAAAAGGGCAGGAGTCAATGCCGAAGATGCCGTGAGAGCGAGATCAGCAAGTGTCGCAGGATGTACCAGCGAAGTATTTTTAAGGTGGCACAACTGGAGCGCGAGCTGAAGCGGGAGGCTCACACCAGGGATCAAATACTAGTCAAGGCGTTGGCCACGCCCACCAACCAAAGATTGCCAGCACCGCGTGTCGATGGCAAAGTGGTGGCCATGTTCCGGCGTTTGGGCACCACACTGAGCAGCGAACAGCTGCAGTTGGAGGCAGTTGAAACGGAAATTGAGCCAAAACCCCCATCCCCCACTCGTCCACTGCGAATCATGAGTCCCGCCAAGGAGCGTCCGCGCTGGACACGCGATCTTGATGAGGATGAGATACTCCTGGAATTCGATAGTGTCATAACGGAAGTGCTGCCAGCGCCAGCGTCAACACCAGCAGCGCGTCGGCGTCTGCGCTATCAGCTTACCAATAGCGAAGAGCAGCGTGCATCGGAAGCGGAAGTGGAAGTGGAGAGAAACCACAAAGTAACCCACCACACATTGACAGGGCTGCAATTGCCCCAGGGACTGAGCATTACCTTGATCTGAATGAAAGAAGCAAAAGCAAAAAAACAAAAAGCAACTCAAACACACATCAAATAGTCAAATTGAATATGAAAAGAAAGAAATGCAAACGTCATTATATAGTATTAGTATAAATATAATTTATTGGGTACCTCGAGCAAATTATAAATTGTTAGTCAAAATATTAGCGCAAAAATACAAGACCTAAGAATGTTAAGTTAATTTATGCAAAAACAAAAACATGAGAAAGAAAACAAAAACTATATTTAAAATAATCTATTGTATATTACACATTATTAGTAAACCCTATTTCCTCTCCCACCCCAACAATTCACACATCTAACACAAACAAATAAAACGCGTTAATCCTGTAGTTGAATTTCTTTGTATTTTACTATGTAATTGCTCCAAAAATTAAAAGTATTCAACAATTACATATGAATAAAATAAATAGCACAACTACAATCACAATATTCACAGATAATAAACCTGTTTTTATTTAATTTACATTTTTAATAGCTCACAGGTTTGAAACAGTTTGAATTTAAAATGTTAACGGCCAAACAGCTGCACAACAGTGCCGCCACTGTTAGCTTGTTAGCGTTGCCAACCAACTTATCTTTAACATAGTATTTAGCAGCTGTTAGCACATCGATACGCGTGCCGATATATCGATACCTTAGACATGCCTTGCATTTTTTTATTTAGTCTTCTTTTCGTTTTTCTTGCGCATGGTTCGGTATTTCTTCCGAGTCTTGGCATTTTTGCATTAAAACGCGCTCTCGGCGCTGGTAAACCAACAAAAGTTATTCTGTTCTGCAAAGTGCAGCGTGCTTGGCTGGTAATTACGACCAATTACAACTAAATTATAATTTGTGATACGTGCTTCAAAAGTGTTAATGTCAAAAAGAATTACGAAAAAAATTATATTAAACGAAGCAGCAAAAGTAGCAACAACAAGAAGTTACTGAAAGCGAGTTGACATTGAAGTACGAGAACGCGCTCGTATGTATAATTGCGTGTGTGTGTCGTGCGAAATTCTTTTGTGTTAATTCTTATTAAAAATTTGCGCATAATAATAATTGCACAAACTAAGAAAAGCAACAACGAGAACAATAACAATTGAAGCGGCAGCTCGTTTTGCGCGTGCTCTTTCATTTTTCAATTATTTGTTGCACATCGCATAAAAATCAATAAAAAATAAAAGCTGTTCAATTGCCGCTGCTGTTGTTGTCGCGGCAGGAGTTTTTCGCTTCCGTCAACAAGCAGAGAGCACAAAGCTCGGTCGTGTTTAATTTTTTGCTATTATTATGTCGTGTTATCTTGTTTATTTGTTGGCGTGAATAGCGTGAAAAACAGCATTAAGGCGTATTGAATTCAAAAAAAACTTTATTTCTTTTATATCTGTTCGCACAACTCAAGGGGGAAGCTTTTGCAAGCTGCATTTGAAACAACAACTACAATATCAACCGATTTAATATTCATCACAGAAAACAAGGTAAGCAGAAGATGAAAATTGCGATAGAATTAAAAATGGCGCTGGGCAGCTGTCGAAACTTTTTTTTTGCACGCACTTTAAATTTGACAAGTTCAATAATCGAAAGTGTCTATTGTGTTCTCTCTTGCACGCATGCATACAGACGCATGTAATTGGAATTGTATAACGGTTCATTGCACCGTGCAATGATGCCAAATTTAAGTAATTTTGGCGTTGTTGCTGTCTCCTTTTGCTTTGCTACACTTCCTTTTCAGCTGCTGCGTCAGCTGCTCGTGTCTGTACCGTTATACGGGTTTGTGACTCAAAAACATGAATGCGTTGTTTTTGCGATTGTGTTTATTTATTTGTATAGTATTTTGTTAACTTGCCTTTTTTGGCACAGCCCGCAATTTGTTTTGTCTCAAATTTGCTGTAATTAAAAATCAAATTGATTTTTCCGTTTGCAAACATACACGAAATAAAAAACGACAACAACAAGAAGAAGAAAATAAGCAATCAAATTGTCAGTTAGCGACAACAACAACAAGTAACGATTGCTGCAACAATGAAAAAGCAATTTTCGTATTAAGAAAAAAAACAAACTCAGTCAAGGCATTGTCTGCTTATCGTTGTTGTTGTTGTTGCTTGCCACACGTTTGTGCCTCGTGTTTGTCGTTGTTGTTGTGGTTGTAGTTGTAGTTGCTGTGTGTTGCAACAATAAGCATGGCTAATTTTCGTTTCAACAAAAGTTAAGTACTCGACTCTTAAAGCTATTGCCGTTGTTAACGAAACGGTTTTTGTTATTGTTGTTGCCCATAACTTTAACTAAAACAACAACAACAGCAACAGTACAAACAAAACAAAGACATCGGCCTAAAAAGAAGAAGAAGCAGAAGTAATGGTCCGACAATAAAATAAAATGTTTTGTTATTTCTTCCATGCTTTTTTCTTTCTGCGTGGCGCTTAAGCATTAACCAACACTATGCCACATAATATCCAATAAGAATTAATAGTATTCCATTAGTTTGTGTGTTTATTTTTACTCCTTTTTTCTACTCTTTCGCTAAATTGGTCAATTTCGAAGTCGGTTGACTTGTAAAGATTGGCTAACATTAAAAGTAAGTACCTTAACTGAGATCGATTTCAAATGATAATAATGGTGTATTATGGTTATGTTGATATGGATCTTGTTTTGTTCTTTTAGAAGAAGAAGCATACCGGGAATCGAACCCGGGCCTTCTGGGTGAAAGCCAGATATCCTAGCCACTAGACCATATGGGATTATATCATCTCAGAATAAAAAATCTTTTATAAATATCAAAAAATTGCTCAATTATATTCTTTTAAATAGATACGCCCACAATAAAACAATGTTAAAAATAGATTCGTCCAAAGATTGCAATCTAGAAAAGTATTTCTGTTGGCCACATTTACATCTCCCATATTGTCTAGTGGTTAGGATATCCGGCTCTCACCCGGAAGGCCCGGGTTCAATTCCCGGTATGGGAAGTTCTTTGTTAAGGATTTAATTTATTGTCATTTTGATTACTTGTTTTAACATTAATAATGACGATAATGGGCCATTAATCAGCTAATTTTTGGGTGATTCTTGAAAACATTTCCTCAAGTTGAATCTCTTGTGTTGCACTCAAGTCTCCACTTATTGTTGACCCCGTCTGCTTGAGCCCAACTTAACTTAATTGAAGTGGCTTTTTAATGAATTTCAACTGAAAACTGAACGCCACTCATAATCCGGCTCAATGAACCTTTTTTTTCATCATTTCATTTTACCCAGCTGTGCAACTAAATTTTCCGAAAAAAAAGAGAGAAATAAAAACTGTAATTCATTTAAAGTGTGGCAAGTAGCCAGCAAACAGCAACAGTAGGCCATTGTTATTGTTGCAGCAGCAGTAGCAGCCGCCCGCCCACTTTTTAGTTGCCTGCTACTTTCGCAGCAATTGAAACTTTGTTTGGTTTTGGCATTATTTCTTTTTTTTGTTGTCAGTTTGTATGCCATCATCGACATCTACTCCGCATCGTCATCTGCTCAGACAGGCATTAGAAGCGCGTGTGAGACGATATACGATCGAGCAAGACGCAAAGAGGAGAGAATAAAACAGCATACAAATTAACATTTTTTATAGTGCTAGCAACAGTCAAAGAAAGCCAAGCCCCGAGAATTGACAAGAGCAACACATAAAAAAAAACGTTCAGCTGTTGTTTTTTCTGTTTTTTATACTTCTTTTTTTCTTTTTGTAACGCCAACGCCAACACGGACTGCGTTTTGTTGCTTTTTGTGTTAAACCAGTTGAGTAGAGACAACTCAGCAGCAGAACAAAAGAGCAACAATAACAATAGCAACAACAACAGCAGCTGCCATCACCCTCACTCCTCTAGCTATGCTGACTGCATATTAAAGCTCTTTATATTTTTTCTCTGCCTGCTGTCGCTGTCACAAACCAAACGTATTTGTTTGTCTAAAGCTTTTTTGTTAGTATTTCGTTTGCTTAGCGCGTTTCATTTTCATTCCTTCAGGCACAGTCACTGATCACCGTTTGATGTATGCCGTTTCGTTTCCATTGCGTTGCTAGTATGTATGTACGTTCGGGATCCAATCATTTTGATGTGCTTAGGGCGCCTGTGCTTAATTAGCGGTAATGCAATTTGTATAACACAAGATTCTGTTTTCTATTCATTGCGTAGCTTAAGACAGCCTTCAATTTGTTTGTGCCATGGTCGCATGATTAAAATTACCAGCAATGCAATTACTTTGACATTATTGTTACATTTTCACAGCAAGCAGCTTTTGAACGTGTTGAATGTTTTGTTGTTTCGTTGCCTTGGGCGCAAGCACTTAATTACCCACAATGCACTTTCCATTACAACCCTCCTGTTTCATTTCCACTGCGTATCACTGCGAGTCGGGCTCCAATCAATTTCAAGTGCCATTGGCGCATGCGCTTAATTATTATTAGCTGCAATTTTTACAGCGCAAAAAAATAAAGCGCTTTTCTTTTCTTTTTTTTCAACCGCTTGCGCTGTGTTACTGTGACTTTTGAAGCGTGTGACCGGAGGTGAAATTTCATTTTTGATTACTTCAACTAAGCCACTACTAAAAAAAAATACAACAACAACGCCGTCAAACTGTCTAAAAACTGGCGATAAATGCGCACACAGATACCTTTTTGGCGCAATATAAAATTCGTATTCGATGCTGCTTTAAATGGACAAACTGGGAGTGGGTCACACAGCTGCAGAGAAGCTTGCCTGCAGTCACCCAACCAGCCATCCAGCTGACGACAACAGACCAACGTAGCGATTATAGGGATATGCGGAATTGATACACACTACATACCCAGAGACATACAAAGTAAGATCCAGACTCGAGAGTCTCGCAGACCGGTTGGCGGGAGATCTTAGCTTGGTTCGCTTATTCGCGTTCGTTCGATTCTTTTGCTCAAAGCGTAAATATTTCAATTTATTTATTGGTCATGCGTCTCTCTCTCTCCGTCCACTTTCTACCCGCTAGTCTGTTAGTCTGGCAGATGTATCTGTTTCTACATGTCTTGACCAATGTCTCACCAGCCCGGATTTAACGCACGCAAAGCCAACATAAAACTCCAAAAATAATAATAAAAAACAATCTGTGTCAACGGCCTTTGGCTTTGAGTGCAGGCCCTTCTTAGAGACAGACGACAGACAGACTGTGGGCGTGTCGCCTACTTTTGCTTCGACTTCTATTCAGTTTTCTCATTTGCGCATTTTCACAAACATGAAAATTAAATGAGTGAAAACGTTTTGCACTTTTTTTTATATTTTATTTTGCGTTTTTTAGTTTTTAGTATTTTTCTCTGTTTGTCTGCGCAAACAAAAGCCAAAGAGGTGTGTACGACAATTTCAACTGCAGGCCATGCATGACCCGCGTATATATTGTATTCCCTCCAATGGGGTGGGCGGTTGCCTTACGGTAGGGAAAGCGGGGGAACTAGGCATGGGTAGTTGTTGTCTGATTGCCATGCTAAATGGTTGAAGAGAAAACTACTATGGCAAGAGTATAAAAATTAAACAAACCACGCCAAACTGTTTGAATGTTTTTCCATAACCATGAGATACCCCTTAATTGAGGTAAGGCCGAATGAGAATTTCGGGGTAGTAAACTAAGTAGAACCAAAATATGTAAAGAAAAAAAAAACTGTTCTGTTTATAATATTCAAAAAATTTCAAAAAAAATAAAAAAAAAAACTTAAAAACCGATTCTCTAGCCAAACGCACAGCTTGAACCTCGCTTTTGAGCCCCTCAACCGAAACTTAACAGAAATTGTGGAAGTTTGCAGTCCTGAACCGAGACTAAACTTCTTTTTACGGAACAGAAATAGAATGTTTTAATACAAGGAAATGTCTACAATATTGATCTGTGTTAAAACACTTGAAAGAGTTTTCCACTCTTAATAGCTTTGTTTTAATTATTCCACACACCCTCTATTTGCATGCGTGCAGGGTATTAAAGAAAAACGAAAAAAAGACGGTTGCCTGTCGAATTGAAATTTACACATTTGCTAGCTTGCTGCACCTCACGACAAGTCAAACAGTTTTGGACTTACAATCGCAGTTGAAGTCAAAGTGGAAGTCACAGCCAGAGTCGGAGACTTTGACTAAAAGAAGAAGACGACGAAACGAAGTGCGTGAGTTATATTTTTTTTTTAATGGATTGATTGTCTGTCTGTGAAGAAGTTAGCATGCTAATTGGGTTGTTGTCTATGCCATGGCGTCGCGTTGCGTCGCCTCATGTCGCCTCACCTCGCATTGTGTATTAAAAACGACGTGGTGCACTTTAAAACGCTTCACTCTAACCATAAAAGGGTTCATTGAAGTTCAATTTCGCTGCGGGGCAATGTTTGAACTTTAAAGGTCAGCGCATGCATGATAGTTGGCGGCGCTCATTTAGATAAGAGCTAAAGAACAATTTAATGGCTTCTTCGAGGCTAGTGTGCTGATACAGGTTGTGGCTAGACCCCAAGGCCCATAACCTTTACAACCATATGTGAAATGTAAATATTGTCAATGATATTGAAATGATGACTAAAAAAAAAAAAATAAATAACTTCCCATACCGGGAATCGAACCCGGGCCTTCTGGGTGAAAGCCAGATATCCTAGCCACTAGACCATATGGGATATTGAATACACAAAAATATCTATTGGCAAACAAGCTATGAGTTCTATAAATACATTAAATGATAATAAATATATGAATCTATTAAAAGAAAATTCCAGCTTTAGCTGTATAATATATTATATCGCACTGTAAATACATTTATCTTCATTAACGATACAACAATCAACAAATATGTGAACATTAAAACCAGCTTTTAAGTACTATTGCTCTAAAGCGCATCCGCTCATAATTTGCCTTTAACAACCGCTTTTGTATGGTGTAGTCACCTTTTATATAGTATCATCATCGAAGTGAAATCCAAAGTAAATATCTTGATTGCCGTCCATTGTATCTTTTACCTATCTCAAATGCTTTATCCATTTTGGATCGTTATTTTCTGTTTGACCATTGATGATTACTACTTTTTCCCTCTCTTCCTCACTTGCCGCCTACTCATACGTTTTTTTACTCTTTTATTAATTACCAAAACGAGTATTTTTTTTCTTTTAGCCCCGGTTGGTTAGTTTATGTCAGCTCTCGTGTAAGATAAATTGAATGAATCTTCGCTGCTGGCGCTGCACTTGAAGCGCACATAAAAATTGTTGCCTGTCAGCGTCATTGAAACGCTCGGTGTGTGTGAATCCCCCCTGTTCAAATGTGATCCTTGCCTTGTATTTACCGTTGCAACTGTTGTTGTGTGGTGCTAATGCAGTGAAAATCTCGTAAACTTCATTTAATTTACTGACATTGCATTGGCTGATGAATCAATCATCATTGCGTCTGCTGTGCTTAACTTTAGCTATTTAAATGAACCGGTTCTCGCGTCTCCCCATCCCCATCTCAAATAAGCGTAGGCACTTGTTGTCTTCAACCCGCAGACAACATGAGTCCAAAACAAAAACAAAAAAAAAACACTTTCATGATGCGGGGCAGTCAGTAAGTCAGCCAACCAACCAGCAGTATCTTCATGTCTGTTTGGGAGGGTTTAAGTTTTCTCCACGGGCATTGTTTATATTGTGAGAAAGTCTTTTTAAGACGATCGGACTCTGCTTAGGGTTATGTATGCCTGTGGCGCTTGAACATGTCTCTCAGCTTATGCGGCTTATTACATATTTAATTTATTAATTGGTTTGGATGCGCCAGATAAATTATGAATGGCCGTTTCATTTAGCCCAGTTTTTAAGCTATAAACAAAGAAAATGTTTACGTTTAACGTTAAAAGGCTTGAAAATCAAAAGGTGTTTGTTACCTGGTATTCCCGTTAACACAGAAAACGGGCTCCATTTCCGCGAAAACAACCCGAAAATAAAAAGAGGGTTAAAAAAACAACCGTTGATGTCATTGAGTTATTACCACACTTGAGTGATTTATTCTTGAAAGATCTGCTAGAATTGCATGAATTCAATACTCATTATAATCATATATCATTTAGCATTGTAACTTGAGTGGCATTCATATTTCAAGGGTGCCTCCGGTCTTGCTTCATTTACAAATTGTAACTGTTTAATTGGCAAACACAGTAATTAGATAAAAACGAGTTTCAATTTAACCCATGAAATTTCAAAACTCGATTTTTTTCTGATTTCCGAGTAACCTCAGTTGCTTCTCTACTACAAAAACGTTCTTGTTTAGTCAATTATCTAGTTTGCCAATCCTAAATATTTAATTTTTTTGCCCCTGCTCTGTGGTTTCAATACAATTTGCAAATCATTTTAAGTTTTTTTTTTTTGTATTCGTTGTCTGCTTCTTTTGCATGTTTGCCAAATCTTGTATCATTGTGTCATGTCCAATGTCGCAAGCGAGCACAAAAACACAAAAGAGTTAAGGTTAGAGGAACAGAGAGAGAGAGAGAGATAGAAGAGACCCCCATAGAGTTTTGTTTAATATCGCACAATTCGTTCAAGGCGAGGCGCGTGTATAAAGAAACGAATGGAAATGAAACGGTAGCAAATCGAATGCAATTAGGTAAAGCACTTTCGTTAAGCACCGATTACCAACACTGAACAATCAATAACATGGAACAATGGCAATGAAACTTGTCTTAGCGTGCAAACCAACAGTGCAAATTGGTCGTTTTGGTCATTACATTATAATAAGCCATTTGTTTTTTTTCTTCTTCTTTCTTTTGCGACATGCAATTAGTTTTCAATTATAATACATTTATTACCACCATCATCATCATCTTCAGCATCGTCGTCTTTAACAGCTTCAACAATGTTTTATGCTTTTGTTTTTATTATTACTGCATTCAATTAAAGTAATTGCTTTGGAAATTGAGTACGTTTTCTTGTTGTCAGGTCTGAGGAAACTTGAAATTGATCACACTTTTCAGTGAGTCA
The DNA here is from genome assembly GCA_018904305.1 of Scaptomyza montana. Taxonomy (NCBI): domain Eukaryota; kingdom Metazoa; phylum Arthropoda; class Insecta; order Diptera; family Drosophilidae; genus Scaptomyza; species Scaptomyza montana. Next base: position 2,883,354 of record JAEIGR010000005.1, on the reverse strand, counting down.
ACTTGGAAGTTAGTTAAGCGGGCGACTGTTCAACTTTCATTTTGTTTATGAGCTTACTTTTAACTATGTATTTATAATAATTACACCAGCACCATAAACCTACAAAAAATAAAATAAAAAAACAAACAGCAGCACAATGCGAAACGCAAACTAAATAAATAAAACAAAAAATTCATTTTATGTCTTGCCATTTTTATTCCTCTTTTTTTAACTGTTGCGCGTGAGCGGGCAAAAAGTTCAGACGCCGAGTCAGAGGCTGAAACTGACCAAGCTTCCAAACAACAACTACAGCCACTTTGTTGTCTGTTGATCGTCTGAACAAGTCGGCAAGTCAACGCCTGCCACCTAGTTGACCCCAAAAAAAAACAAACCACCAACTACTACTACTTAAAATAATTTGTACGATGCATCGGGTCTTCAATGTGAGTGAAAGGCCTACTAAAACTGTTCAAAATATGCCTGCGTCTTTTATGTTAACCTAAATTCCTCGAGCTTCACATATTAAATGCGGGTTAAATAACTTAGCTTAATGAATTTGTAGTTAGAACTAGGATAGGAAAAAAAAAACATCGAGGAAATCTCTTGAGTTCAAACATTTAGCCTTGATGACTAAAATAAAATATATAGCTGATGATTTAACATCTTTTGGCTTTGGGCTCAGTTATCTCACGGCTATTATAAAGTCTGTTGGAAACAAGATTTATATATATTTTTTGTCGCTGTGGTTTTCCATTCGTTCTTTGGACTCTTTCAACAGATCAAATTGCCAGCTACCTTCCCCTTCACACATCTTCTCCCTAGACAGCAACTCTGTTTGTGGTTTATCTAATTGGGAAATTATGTTTCTACCATACCACTATCTAAAATGAGATAATATATACTATTTAACCCACAGCCAAAGTACGTGCAACAAATTGCGAACCTTACATGAACAAAAAAGTAACAAAGCCATTGGCTACTTTCGCCTCTAAAAAAAAAAACTGTTACTGCCACTGATTTTATGTAGTTGTTGCATATTTATAGTTTATAGTGCACATGAATAGTTTTGGTTGTTGGTTGACGAGCGGTTTTGGTTGGCATGATGGATTTTTTGTGTTTTTTTCAACAACTAATCACATGTTTGAGGTTGGCTTGGTTGGTTTGGTTGGAGTTTGCAGTTTTGTGGTTTGTGTTGTCCAGCTTTGCGCTTTAATAACTTCATTGTCAATGCAACAAACGGGTGCACAACAACAGGCAGGCAGCAGCCAGCAAGCATAACAAACCGAAACATGTTAAAATACAAAGAATGAGTTGAAAGGGAAGCTGTTGAAATACCCTGTACATTTAATAACAAAAGAGAACTTAAAGTATTAAATTTAGTTTTATTTCAACACAGATAGTGCAGTTTGCATACCCTATAGTGTTTTTAGAGGGTATATTTGGCTTGCAAACAGTAGTACTTCCAGTGAATGTAAGCAACAAACAACGACAACAAACTAAACACAAAGGAGTGCAACAGCGCTTGACTTCTTTTCTAAACGCTTATTGTGTGCTCATGCTCAAGCCTGCGGCCGGATTTGAGTGGATTTGGACCTGATCCAGTTGCGGATATGGAGTCCGCCTCTAGAGTGCAACTGCAACTAACTGCTGGTGCTGCTGATGCCGATGATGGTGTCCACACAGTAGTCGTCATAGCGATGATATCGTGATCGTGAACGTCAGCGCCTTGGCAGATTTATGGAGAGTGCCAGGAAAATAAGAAAACAAAACAGAGTTTAATGTTGTTGTTGGTGAAAAGGGGAGTTGTTGAGCTGAGCTTGCGACGATTTCACAAATCAGAAAACGCGAAGAAAAAAAAATGAAGAAATATATCTTCATTGAGATCATCATCCGCTTGGCCGACTATCTGTCTGACTGTCTGTCTGACTTACTGGCTGATCTTTTAGCTACAGGTTTTATGATCGCATTTGCTGTTTTTAATGCGGATTGATTGTGGGTAGTTTTTTATGTGACCGCCACAGCCAAGCAGCCAAGCAACCAATCCACAGAGATCGGGACGGCAAAGCTGACTTTGCCTTATTTAGTTCTTAGCTGTATATATATAGAAATTATTTCTGTAAGATTTATGGGTGCATGACTCTTAAGTTAGCTTCGTCATCATTACACCCGCACAACTGGGTTGCTCTACCATCATCTCTCCCCCTTCCTCTTTACTCTCTTCTTGTTTTTTTCGCACAAACACTGATTAGATTAAATCAGAGACAAGAGAGAGCGAGAGGAAGATGAAAAAACATACGCTTGAACTTTGGCCCTGTCGACAATCATTTATCAGGCAATTTTTTTTAACTCTACTGCAGATGAAGATAAAATAGCGTTAAAAATTCGTGGAAGCTTTTGTGTTTTATTTTTTTTTCTTAAATTTTATATACAAAATTAATTTAAGAGTCATACAACGGATAATTAATCATAATTTGATTAACTGTTAACAAAATGGCAAAATTATGTTAAAGAAAATAACAATTAAGTAAAGCTAAAGAGAGAGATACAGAGATAAACACAACTCTTATATGAATGGTATAAGAGCATTTACAGTTAACAAATGACAGCAGCCCTAAATCAGGGTTTGTCATTACTCTGATAAATCCCATGTAATGCCGCTGGCAAACCTCATCATGACCACAGCATTACAGCATTGACAGTAATTGTTTAAAATTGTTTTCTGTTCTGTAGTTCATTTGGGTACCCAACCCTAGGGAACATTTATAGACACAAAAAATACACACACTGGCAACATTTCGAAATCAACATTGAATTGATTTAATTTATGCGCCGAACTCAAACTGAACTGAATGTGCTTCGTGGCGGCGAGTTGATTAGAAATAGTGCACAACCTCCCACAAAAATCCAAAAATTATAATAAAGTCGCCCCCCGCTTGGCGATAAAAGTGCTATACATGCTATTATTACACAAGGTACAAACTTATATTGAGGCAATTGCCAGCTGCTTACAACAAATGCGATGAATCAGCATTTGTTTGTTGTTGCTGTGTAACTTTTACAGATTGTAAAGAAAATGTAAAGCTACATTTGAACCATTTGTCTATTTGGTGTAGTTGAGAGCTATATTATCACAGAAATAGATATATTCCCACGCCCACGTGTCTATTTCTAGGTCTTTCTCGATTGTACTGTGGTTTATTATTGCTCTTACCTCTTTAATGTTTGTTATTATTATTACGATTATTATTATGGTTTGATGGCATTGCATTGTTTTGTTGTTGTTTAAGTTTAATGCTTTTGTTTGGTTGTGCAATTTGGCGCTTTTCCACTATTGCTTCCTTATTGTTTCGTTCGTTCGTTCGTTAGTTCGGTTTTTATCTTCACGCTCTCTTTTACTCATACGCCCCACTCTTGGCGATAATAGTGGGGAGGAAGGTATTCTACTTTCCATTGCAATTTGCTGCTTTTGTGGCATTAATTTGTGTTATTTTAGGCTCTGCTCTCTTTTGTAATTGTTGCCACTTACCGTTGTTCCAATTCCGTGCATTTCCCTCACCAATACAAAATTTGTGTTTATGTCTGCAGCGTTGCCGGTAAGTTGAGTGCCGTTAGCTTGATTGTTGTTGTTGTTATTATTATTTTCTCTGCAATAATAATGGCGCTCGGTTTTACTTATCCACTAGTCGTTTTCAATTCAGTATACCCCAATCAAGAGTGTGTCTCACTGGTATATGTACTTGGCATTTGTGTATATGTACATATATTTATATTTTCTTTTAATACATTTTCATTTTTCCGCAATACTAAAAATAGTCGCACACAGGCATAAATAAAAATCACACACGCATACGCCTACAATTTTTTTTGTTGTTAATAAAATTCGCAAATTTTGTATGAAATTTTTCACAGGGTAAATTAAATTAGCACCACCTGCTGTTAAGTTGGCACAGTGGTACGTGAACTTATTTGAGAGTTGTGCTTCGATGCGTGAATGAAATTGGGCAGGTCAAGAATCTTAATAAAATATGGTTCCCATTGAATTGATTCCATTTGAAATAAGAAATTATTCATGAGTATTAGAACGTTTCGCAACCACATTTTGGGCCCACTGTGCAAAGGCGTCAACGACTCAACGAGCGGTTGCTGCCCTCCGCTTGTTTCCCAAAAAATATAATAACGCTTTCTGCTGCTGGTGCTAAAATTAAATATTCAAATCTGTTGCCTTAACATTTGGTTGCGCTCTGCCGCCTCTTTGCCCTCCTTCTCCTAAAGCAAGCAGTTCACATAAATTTTGGCTATCAAATAAGCATATATGTATATTTATTTAAAATTAATTAATAATTCATAAATACCATTTGTTATTGTATTGCCAAATGCCAGTTAGTCAGTATTAGAGTTAATAACAAATTTCCGCTCAATTCGATGAATCACATTTTCGTATCTCTGCCAAAAGGGGGTAAACCAACTAACCAGAAGTTCATATATCAAAAACAATAAAAATTCACTGATCTCAGAAGAGTCATCAAACGAGCGCTGATAAGCGAAGCTTACAAATCTCACACACACACACACACACACACATACGATCAAATTGTGCAAGAATTCGCGTAAAAGCTTCCGGTTCAGCAAACCAGGTACGCATCAAACTACAACAACAACAATGAAAACGAACTAATCAGCGCACCGGCTCTCACTCTTATAATGAACTCTCTCTTTAATGCTCTCTGTGTCCATCTCCCCCACAAAACAAACACAGGCATATGGCAACGCTGTCAGCTGCTTGCGCCTTCAGTTCTAAACGATCCATTGCCGCGTACGTGCTCGTTTCTTTTTAGTAAGCATTGCTTTTGATTTGTTGTTGCGGCTGCGTTTTTAATTTTCGATTTGTTTATAATGTTTGTGCAACCAACAACAATAATAGATATTATAATCATAGCATTAATAAATACGACAACGACGACAAAAATAACGACGATTGCAGGCAACGTTTTCGCTGGCTAACGCAAAAAGTGTGAGTTGTGTTTTCTACATACCCCACCCCCGCTCTATCTCTCTCTCACACAGTTGTAAATGTATGAAGTTGTGATTTCTACTCCATCGCCTCCGCTCTCGCGCGAAGTCAGCTGCTGCTGCGTTTACTGTTGCTTTGCGTGACTTTCCTTCAGACGCCCCATATGTGTGTGTGTGTGTGTGTGTGTGTACTTGTGTATTTGTATATTTGAATGTAAATGCGCAACGTTTTCTTATCGCGCGTTTTGCTTTACGTCTATCAGTTTTCATTTCGTGTATGTTTATTGATACTGCATTTGTGCACAAGAAGTAGGTTATGGCAAAATGAGCAACAACTAGAAAAACAAACAGTGAGATACGATGAAAATCAATCAGCAAAGTGGCGCAGCACGCAGCGCATGTAATTAACACGCAACCAACTGTTGTTGTTGCCTGTCTGCCTTCCTTCTCTTCTTCTTGTATTGTTACACACAAACACAGACAGCTGATAGATAGTGTTGTGTCATGTTTGCTGTTAGCTTGCTGGTTTTTAATATGTGTACATATGTATATTTTATCAATGCAGCGACACAATTACGCTTTAATTGAGTGCGTACGAGCAAACAAACAAACTTGCTGCAACCACAACAACAAAAATGGAAAGTGTGAAAAAGAAAGAGCACGACGAAAAAAAAATACCTCTATTAATATAAAGAGTCTGCCTGTTGTCTGCATGCGTCTCGATAAAATTTAGCTATCGATTGATGCTGTCGCCAATGGCGGTGATGTAATTTGCATATACATAAGCAACTCTTCAAGCCAACCACAAGTAACAGCAACAACAACACCGAACAACCACATACATAATTTTTGGAGCGGTTTCAGGTTTAATGCCCAACAAATGCGTAGGCAGTGCAAGCGCAGTCAATTTTTACATACACTAACTAGTCGATATTAAAGTCCTATTAGCTTTAGAATGCTGTTTGTTGTGGTTTTCCAAATCTACAAAGATTCCTTCTGATAGAGTTGCCATACTTCCTTTCTTTTATATACCAAGACAAACAAATGCTCATGATCAAAAGCTCACTGATATAAATGTAACAAGTTGGGAAGTTCACAGCAACACTTTATTAGAGTATTTAAACAGAGTTGCTGCTCTTTTCCAGTATTGTGAGCCTGTTTTGCTGGGTAAGCCGGGTGAACTAACAAACAAAATCAAATTAAATACCTTAAATATTGTCGCATCCCGCCCACCCAAAAAATTACCAAATATCTGACTCGGATTGATGAGATAAACACGCTAAAGATTTGTTGCGATTTGAGTCAGCAGCTGTGAAATCCAAATCAACCGGCAGGTCTCTCTCTACCTCTCTTCAGACGTCAGCGGCAAACCTGATAAAGGAGAGAAGAAGAGGAGAGGGTAAACCCCTTGCCCGCCGAGACGTGTGTGTCATGCGGCTTGTCTGGCCAACAGCAATAACAACAACAATAAACAGCAAACGATTCGTTTTGAATGTCGTCGTTTTCTTTGTTGTTGTTGTCTTTGTTATCGTCATTTGCTGCTTTTAGACAATGCTACAAGTTCCTACACCTACGACCTAGAATTTGCCGAATATGTCAACAGGTATATAGCTAGTATAGCTATATACTATATATAAACCTCTCAATGCATAAGTATAAATAAATGTTATATAAATGTAGCAGCATCTCAGCTAGTATGTCTATATATACAATTATTTATTTACGTATGTTTGTTAATGCGACAATATGTTCTTGTATACCCTTGCAAGGGGTATTACACTTTTAGTGTTAGTGATATTTATTTATATCTAGCAAAAAGATCTAACAAACTAGAATATTAAAAAGCATTTTTTTTGTTTAAACTTGCGATAAACTTGTTTATTTTTCTTATCAGAAAAATCTAAAGATAAACTCTGTTAATTCTCTAAGTTATTTTACACAAATTCAAGAACTTTGAATTTAACTTATGTTCTTAACACATTCTACAAGAGTATTCAATCTTCGGCATGTCAAAAAGAATCGTACTTTCTTGTTTTATGCCACACCAAACAAATTGCTGCAAATCTTAGTTGCTTGTGACATCTTATTCAAGAGGCATAAAATTAAAAACAGGCGTGGCATGTTATTCGACCTTGACAATTATAAATATAAATACTTTTATTCAAAAAGAAATGGGGAAAAAAGGTTCAAACTATAAATAAATACAATTTGATTTTGGTCAAATTTTGCAAACTTTGATTACTTTTAACGTTGGCGTTGAACTCGCAATCTTTGTTTCGCTCTCAATGCTTGGCGCCATAGCCAAATGCTGTTGCATTGAAAGAGGGAAATCCTACCCCAATAAAAAATGCAGCATGCGCAGTAGTTGGCTCTCTGCATTTATATAAGCCAGATTTGTCAAGCTGGCCAAGTTGGTTCCATGGTGTAATGGTTAGCACTCTGGACTCTGAATCCAGCGATCCGAGTTCAAATCTCGGTGGAACCTGACCTTTAAACTACAAGTTTTTTTTATCAATTCAAATGTTTGATGTGCATTAAATAAAAACTCTTAAACAGTTTGTGATAATTGTTTTATAAATGATTCAGCTCAATGTTTACATGGTCCGTTAAGATAAGCACAGTTAATATTGTCTTATTTAAATAAAAGTGTAATTTAGATAAACGAACAAGCAACACAAGGTTAATTGCAATTAAAAGAACAGCTTGATGATAATACGTAATAAAAAAAATAATAAGAAGGAAGAAAAAAAGCGTGATTAATTGAATATCCTTTTCCAATCTAGCACAAAAGTATGCTATACATAGTTGGTCCAGTTCAGCTTAAATAAAGTGTATCTAAAATTCGAACAGTATTAAACTTAACATATTTTATTTTCTATGCCCTTTGGCAACATTTCACCTTTAGTAAAACTACAGCATAAAATTAATAGCTTTCTCATAAATATTCAGTTCAACCATTGTGAATGACTAGCCAGGTGTGTTTCATTCCATTCCATTTCGTTTGCCATTTCTGACCACAAACAAAATATAGACAGAGATAGATAGAGTGGCTAGTGTGTTTAGTCACTATATTATAGTGTCATGTGGATTTAGTTCAGCAATAAGCGTGGAATTTAATAAATTCATTAAATTTTCGAACAGACGACAACGCACACGCATCGAATGCGAATGCCATAAATTAGAACAAAAATTGAGCAAAATACAAAAAAAAAAACCAACAAAAAAATGCCAACTAAACTATTTAAGAGCAAAATAAACGCACACACACAAACGCCCAATAAGAACTCCGTTAAGCAACCCACACATAACTACAACAACAACTCACTCAAGTGTCGGTCAGTCTCATAATAATGTTTGTCATTTAGCTTAGGGGCCAATTTGTAGCGCACTTTCGTTGGCAACATGTGGCAACCAACACTAACAACAATTGACACAGATTATCTCACAGCAACAACAACAAAAACAACAGCACGAAAACTAAGATAAGTGTATTGGCGTTGTAATTTTTTTTTATTTGATAAAAGAGAGAAGCAGAAAAGAAAAAATTGTGTCAAGGGGGTTGCATGACAACCAACCAACCAATTACAACAACGACAATACACAAATTAAATTAAATTTGCGACTGTTTTGCACAAAAATGTATGTGCGTGTGTGAAAACAATGGGGCAAAGCTGGGCGCCAAAAGCCAAATGCCGAGTAGCGTCGAAAAATAAAAAAAAAAAGACAAAAGAGTAAAATTTTAGCATACGCTTTGGAACGACAGCGCAGTCGCTGTTAGCGTCGCAGTCACTGCTGCCATTGCCGGCTGAACGCCCTACACATGCGCCGTACGCCAGCTTTTTGCCTTTGGCGCTCTACCGCTGCTTGAGTGCGAGCACTGTGTTTCTGTGTGTGTGTGAGTGGGCGAATGCGGCGCATAATGAGAGAGAATGAGGTTTTCGTACGACATTGAACTCGAAATGTGGTGCAAAATAAAACAAGAAAACGAAATTAAAGCAAATATCGTGCTGGTTTTGCTTTACCACTATGCATGCATGAACATTCATATGTACATTCATACTTACATGTACGTGCTGTTGTTGTTTTTTTCGTTTGTTATTTTTTATTTTCATATCTTTTATTGCTCTGTTTGAACTTGAGCCTGCCCTAAAGCCAGTAGGCATTGGCTTATAACAACTGCCAAAAGTTTAAATAAAAAAATCATAAAAATAATGAACACAGATTTCTTTCAAAATTTGCTGCTTGTTAAACGGTATTTTGAGCGTGATTCTGTTTTCACCATACTAATTTCTCATTTCTTTTTTTATTATTGTTCTTTGCAGTTGCGCTTGAGAAGTTAGTGGAACGAGAAGCGATTGTATTGCAATTGAAATAGCAATAACAAACAACAAAAAATATAACAGTTATTGAATAACATAACGCACACACACACACACACAGCAACACAATGGTGGACTATTACAAAGTATTGGATGTGGCTCGCACTGCCACCGACAGTGAAGTCAAAAAGGCGTAAGTATTGCAAGGAGTTGTTCGAGGGAGAGAGTGAGCGAGTGGCGCTCTCTTGTGATTACTCAACACTAATTAAAATCACAGCTCGAGCCAAACAATGGAATGCCTCTTTTTGCATGCTCATTCCAATTATTCCAATGTGGTTTTAGTTTTTAAGTGCATTTTATCGAGTAATCAAATTAGGAAAGCGCTGTCTTTCTGCTCTCTCTCGCTCGCTCTCCTTTTTTCTTTAATTTGTATACGCTCTAATAACTCTTATTTACCTTGGCAGCTATCGTAAATTAGCACTCAAATGGCATCCGGACAAGAATCCGAACAATTTGGAGGAGGCAAACAAACGTTTTCGCGAGCTCTCCGAGGCCTACGAAGTGCTTTGCGATGGTAAGTGATCAATTCCCATACAGGGTTGCCCATTGGTTTTTTTTCCCCTCCTAGTGGATATTTAGTGGCGGGAATCACTATATTATTATTATTACTGTATGTTGTTGTTGTTGAATGTGTGTGTAGCCCGTAAGCGGCGTATCTATGATGCGCGGTCAACGCTGCACAAATCATCAGCGAGCAACAGCAGCAGCTCTACAAACGGTTACTATTCACGTTATCGCAGCGGCAATGGCACAACGACGGGATCATCATCATCCACAAGTCGTGACTATGATTATGATCATTATTATCCCAGCTATAGTAACAGTGACAGAAGGGGGAATCGCTATCAGTCGTTTACCTTCCGCAACTTATTCGAGGGCACACCGTTTCACAAACTCTTTGGTAAACTCTCAAAAGAGAGGCGCACTTTTGTTTTGAGTTTTTTTTCTTTTTTCATTTTTGAGATTATGCCATTATTGTTGTTTGTTTGTTTTTGTTATTTTGCTGAACTGACACAACCTTGAAGCGCACGACGTTTTGTTGACTTTTATGTTTTACCTTTATTTTGCATTAAGCGCGCAACTAAAAAAGCCCACATACATTTTCAATATTCTCATTATCATCGTCATCACCGTCTAAAAGCTCCGCTCAGCCAGCGTTTATTGTTATCTACTAAAATTTAGGCTAACAATTTGAAGAATTTTTATTAACTTTTTTTATTCTTCATCAAATTGCAGAGAAGAAACGACGCATTTACGATGAGTACGGCAAGGATGGCTTAGGGGATCGCGCCCAGACTCGCACACATTCGCGTCATCATTATACACATGATTTTGATGACTTCGATATAATGGGCGGTTTTCCATTTGTGTTCCGACCGCCCGAGGAGGTGTTCCGCGAATTCTTTGGTGGCAATTCACCATTTGCCGATTTCTTCAGAGGTACGTAGCAGATACTCTAAATACTTTAGCAAAAGAGATCTTGAACTAACCTTAAACTTAAACAGATGCCAATGGCTATTCAGCTTCGAATGGCGCACCAAGCAGCAGTCGACGTCATAATGGGCACAGCAGTGCTGCTCGACATCATCATCATCACCATCAGCATAAAATGGCGAATCCATTTAGTGCACCCGTGCTCAACTATCAAATGATGGACTTTTTCTTACCACAGAGCGGTTTCACTACCTTCTCCGCCAGCAATAGTGTCGCAACTGGTGGACATCATGGCGGTGCTGCTGTTAAACGCACATCCACCTCAACAATATTTGTTGATGGCAAAAAAATGATGACCAAACGGTAGGTTTTAACTATTTCTAACTTCATTTCTTTTCATGTGATTTAATTGTGTCTTCTTTTGATTGCAGTGTTGTCGAAAATGGCAAGGAAACTGTCTTTTCATATGAAAATGATGTCCTTAAATCAAAGACTGTGAACGGAGTATCCCAAAAGCTCTCTTCAATAGCAAATTAATTAATGGATAACAAAACAAGTTGCAACAAAAAAAAAAGAAAAAGAAAAAAACAAGTTCAAGTTAAAAGCGCGCTGGCATAACAAATTACAAAGAAAAAGTCATAAATTTAAAAACAAAGAACAAGAAAATAAGAGATGAAAAAATGAGAGAATAACAAGCAAACGAATATTGCTTTCTTAATCACGCTTCGATCATAATTATGTTTATAGATATTGTTCTACATTAGAATTTAGTTATGTTTTAATTGAAATGGTTTATTTTTTCTATCGGAAAGAGCAGCAGAAAATCACTGGCAACAACAACGGCAACAGCATTGGCAGAGGAAACAACATTAACGTCAAAGAGTTAAGCTTAAACAACAATGATAACAACAACAATCAATCAATCAATGGCAATTATTTAAAAATTCAACATTTTGTGAACAATATTTACTTATTTGATTGCGATTAAAATCAGAATTCTAATAAATTTGCTGTCATCAAAGTGCGTGAAATATTTAGAAAAGCTAAACAATAAAATGAAACTCCTGAAATGCTTATAAACAAGTCAAATCTTAAGCAGCTTTGTTGAGAAGCTTTTGCTGTTTTCTCTCTATCTCTCTTCCTCCCTGAGTGTCTAAACTGTTTAATGTAGTATAAAGCTACCGTTAGTCAATTAAGTTGCCACAATACTTACTTAAAAGAACCGACAGCAGCAGCATCAGGATCAACAACATGAAATACATCAGCAACAAGAAGCAAACAAAAACGACCAACAAAATGCGTTTGCGTTGCATTTTATGTGTAAATTGTTAAAATGCATAAAATAAATCTACACAATAAAGAAACACAAAAATATACATGCATATAAATATATACATAGTTATAATATTAAAGTAATGCAAAAACCTACATTTCTGACATTGAATGTTTGTATTTAATAATAATTTAAACTTTTCTTTCATAGTCTGTAGTCGTTTTTTAAATGCTTAAGCTTAAGAATATTCTTACATAACCTATAAAAAAAAGCAAAAAAAAAGTATATAGAACACAGCGTATTTGAATCGAATAAGATACATACAGAAAAACCAACTAATCATAATCGCCCACAATTTAATACTGTGTTTTTAGTAGACCATTCTCTCCTCAACAAATTAATTGGAAAAATGAAAACAAAACAAAAAAAAAACATTAAAATAAAAACAAATACGATCCATTAAACTCCAAATGTGATTTTTTAAGGTAGTTTGAATTTTGAATAGCGATCGTGCTTTGAGGCGTTGCCACCTCGACTTCAGTCGATTAATTCAAACTCGATCAGTTCGATAGCTGACAGCTGACGATCGCGATAGCTTGACGGGATGATTATTTTCTAGTGTGCAACACTGCATACACATATTGCAGATAATTCTTATTAATAAGATTATTTTTATGCACTTTAAATGGTATTACAAGCAGTTGCATAGACTTTAAATGGCAGCATAATGATACGTAATGATCACATGAAATGGTTCCACGGCCGCTTGACACGAGAGGCCGCTGATGATTTGCTTAAACAAGGTGGGTATCAAACTACAACTGAGACTCGCCCAAAAGAGGTAAATTTTGATAAGTTGCAATTTGTAAACTGTTCCCTGCTTATCTAAGGTTACCAAGATGGCACATTCCTGGTGCGCGAGAGCAGCACAGCAGCTGGTGATTTCGTCTTGAGTCTGCTTTATCAGGTAAGTGGCAAACGAGCAACAGGTTGCAAATGTATATGTATGTACATACATATGTGTGTATTGACATGATTGTGTACGTGTTTGTGTATTCTGATTGATCTCGTGCTCAAGTCGTGCTGGAAAAAGTCTTAAATGAGCCCATCTCCAAAGTCTATATTTATAATTATGTATTTGCTTGAAGGGCGAGGTCTGCCACTATCAGATACGACGTCATGGCGAGGATGCCTTCTTCTCAATCGATGACAAGGGTCAAACAAAAATCTTGCATGGATTGGAAACCCTGGTTGATTATTACCAGCAAGATTCCAATGGTTTGATCACAAAGCTAACGGTTCCACTTACTGGAGATCCACCACCTCATAATACACGTAGCCAGGGCGTGACGAATCTTCTGCATCGTGCCACCAGCAAGAACGAGAGCAATGTCGTCTTTGAGCTCCTCAAATGTGGCTATCGCAATTTCGATGCCAAAAATCAGGATGGCCAAACGGCACTCCATTTGGCCGCCCTAAATTGCAATGAGAATATCCTTGTGTTGCTGCTGGATGCGCGTGTACAGGTGAACAGCGCGGACGCCTTTGGCTGTCAGCCATTGCATGTGAGCGAAAAAAGTAGTTAATGTTAGTAGATCTTTAACTAATCAGCCCTTATTTAGTATGCCTGTCGTCAGAAACCCGCCAGTTTTATACGCACTCTGATAGCCGCCCAGGCGAATGTGCAAGGACGCAACATTGAAAATGGATATGTGCCGTTGCATGAGGCAGCCAAGCATGGGAATTTGGATGCAGTACAAACACTACTCGAGGCACATGCGCCACTGCTGCCACGCACCAGCTCTGGCGAATTTCCCTTTGATTTGGCCAAGGAAGCGGGCCAGACGGCCGTCGAGGAATTTCTGCTGAACTACAAGCTCCCGACGGCGAGCACCAGTCGCGAGCAGTGGTATCATGGCACCCTTAAACGTGACGAAGCCGTCTCCATACTCAAACAGTTTGCCCATCAGCTGCAGCGAATGCAGCTGGCCACAGAACAGCCAGTGGATACTGCTGGTTGCTTTCTGGTACGCTACTCCGAATCGCCAGCAGCATCGGGCTATGTTCTCACTTTGCTCAGCTCAGATCAAATGGCCAAAAACTTTCTCATTTCACAAGCAGATCTCTATCAAAACACTGGCAATAAGTTGTCTCCCAGCGGGGTAAGAAATACATGAAAATACTAATTATTTTGAAAATAAAAATAACTTTTATATTGCAGTCAAAATTTCTATACATTGACGATGGTCCCTACTGGCCAAGTCTGGAGCATTTGGTGGCACATTTCATGCGCTTCTCCTATGGCCTGCCGGTCAGTCTAAAGTATCCTGTGCCACCGCAGCCCAAGCCAGAGGTGCCATCCTTTTCCACAATACCACGTGTCACACAAAGGCAGCGTGACATTCAAAGTATGCCCAGCATGCCCTTCAGCATGCCGCCTCATCCAAGCTCCAGCTCTAGTTCCGGACTGCCGCCCTCATTACCAGTCAGCAAAAAAAAACAAAAGGAGAATGTTAGCTCAATGTTTAATACCTTACGCAGCCCCAAGAAGAGTCTCTTTGACATGAACAGCCTGCGCAAAAGTAGATCGAAGAATAAACGCAGCGATTCAGAGAGCAGCATTAGCTTTGAAGCGGCTGCCGCCCGTGCCAAAGAGGAGCTGCAGGCGGCTGCTCCGATGCTAAAGAATCTCTCCTTCTCAACGGATTTCAGCAATTTCAATGTGGACAACGATGACAATGGCGCTGGCGAACTGTACAATGTGCCACGCAATAATACACCCATTGAGGTGCCACCAATTGCAAATAAGACTGAAGCAGAAGTCGAGTATTTCACCAAAAGTGATGTGGCCATTGAGCGAGAGCGTCTCGCTGCACTCTCGGCCAATGGCTATATACCCACAATGGATGTGCATATGCTGCTCGATCAGCCTCTCAAGCAAATAGATTCAAAGCAGCAGATCTCTCGACTGGACTCAATGATATCCACAGGATCCACAGAGAGTGAAATGGCTGGCTATTTGCAGCAAAAGTGCAGCGGTGGCACTCAAACATCGGTACTCAGTTGCGATGAGCTGGCAGCAGCCAAACAACGATTCTTTATTCATTGCGATCAATTGGAGTGCGGACCGGAGATTGGCTCTGGTGACTTTGGTTCTGTCTATAAAGGCTGGCTGCGTCGAGCAGATGGCTTAGATCGTTTAGAGGTGGCAATAAAGACGTTGCGCGATGAGGAGCCACAATCCATTAACAAGCAGGACTTTCTGCGCGAAGCATCTGTCATGATGCGGCTGGAGCACAAATGTATTGTTCGTCTGATTGGCGTCTCCAAGGGAGATATGTTAATGATGGTGCAGGAATTGGCGCCTCTGGGATCAATGCTGCAGTACATACTCGATCACAGTGCCCAAATAAGGGTCAACTATGAACTAAAGCTTTGGGCAGCACAAATTGCATGCGGTAAGATAATTTCACAGATTTTCACAAACTCCAATTGATACCAATTTTTTTCTCTTCTCTTACAGGCATGCATTATTTGGAGACGCAGCATTTTGTGCATCGCGATTTGGCTGCAAGAAACATACTGCTAACGTCACGCCAGCAGGCAAAGATCAGTGACTTTGGAATGTCACGTTCGTTGCGAGCTGGCAGCGATGAGTATCATTTCACGCAAGGGGGACGCTGGCCCATACGCTGGTATGCGCCGGAGAGCTTCAACAATGGCATCTTCTCGCATGCCAGCGATGTTTGGTCCTTTGGCGTTACATTGTGGGAGATGTTTGCGCTGGGCGCACCGCCATATGGGGATATATTGAATAAGGATGCCATTGAGTTGGTGGACAATGGGCAGCGTTTGCCACAGCCTAATCTGTGTCCAGCTTACATTTATGCCGTAATGCAGAGCTGTTGGAATTATCATCCCAAGGAGCGGCCCACTTTCGCCTACCTAATGGAGTTCTTTAGTCGTGATCCTGAATATCAGAATCTGCCCGAGTTGGTGCAATCGGTGCATATCTAGGGCAGCTGCTTCTGCTCTTTTCCTTAAACGTGCAATTTCTTTTAATTTTTACTCCATGTATTCATTTATTGAAAGCTTGGTTTATTCCAATTTCTAACGTATTATTGTTTATTTTATATATTTCTATATACTTATATGTATCTACTTGTACCATATGCCAATATATATATCTCTTTATATCTATATAGTTTTTAATCTTTGTGAACAATATTGTGTCAAACAGCGAACAAGTGCCTTACATTATATTATAACTTATAACCAATAAAATGTTGTATACAAAAATAAATGAAGGGTTTTAATTATGTTGATTAGGTCCTTGGATACTTTATTCGTTATGTGCCAGTGCACATGAAAAGGGATACGAAAGTCATATCAAGCAGCTTTTGTAAGTGTACAAAGTTGGCAAAGGTAAAAAGCAGAGGACATTTTGCTTCGCTCGGAATTAAGTTGAAAGTTGAGCGCGCAGCAAAGTCAAGCTCAAAAGCATTAGAGCGAATTAGCCCTGCGCTCAAATTAAAGCAAAACAAAAATTGGTGCAGCACCCTGCTGCTGACTTCTGTTTGCCTGGTACTTGAGCTGGAATTTCTACTGCATTTTACCCATTTGACCATGCCCAAACACACAAACAAACATACATACATACATGCATACACACTAACATACACACATACATACAAACATATATACTGACAAACATACAAGCATGCATGCAGAAGAGGACATTTGGCTACACTGAGTAATGAGTTTAAAGTTGAGCGCGCAGCAATCTCAAGCTCAATAGCATTAGAGCGAATTCGCCCTGCGCTCTAATTAAATCAAAACAAAAATTGGTGCAGCACCCTGGTGCTGACTTCTGTTTGCCTGGTACTTTAGGTAGAATTTCTACTGCATTTTACCCATTTTAGCACGCCCAAACTCACAAACATGCATACATACATCCAGACAAACATATATACATACAAACATACATACTTACATACACACAAGCATACACACAGAAGAAGAGGACATTTGGCTACACTCGGAAATGAGTTTAAAGTTGAGCGCGCAGCAAAGTCAAGCTCAAAAGCATTAGAGCGAATTCGCCCTGAGCTCCAATTAAATCAAAACAAAAATTGGTGCAGCACCCTGCTGCTGACTTATGTTTGCCTGGTACTTTAGCTAGAATTTCTACTGCATTTTACCCATTTTAGCACGCCCAAACTCACAAACATGCATACATACATACAGACATCCATATATACATACAAACATACATACTTACATACACACAAGCATACATGCAGAAGAAGAGGACATTTGGCTACACTAGGAAATGAGTTTAAAGTTGAGCGCGCAGCAAAGTCAAGCTCAAAAGCATTAGAGCGAATTCGCCCTGCGCTCCAATTAAAGCAAAACAAAAATTGGTGCAGCACCCTGCTGCTGACTTATGTTTGCCTGGTACTTTAGCTAGAATTTCTACTGCATTTTACCCATTTTAGCACGCCCAAACTCACAAACATGCATACATACGTACAGACATCCATACATACATACAAACAAACATACATACATACTTACATACACACAAGCATACATGCAGAAGAAGAGTACATTTGGCTACACTAGGAAATGAGTTTAAAGTTGAGCGCGCAGCAAAGTCAAGCTCAAAAGCATTAGAGCGAATTCGCCCTGCGCTCCAATTAAAGCAAAACAAAAATTGGTGCAGCACCCTACTGCTGACTTCTATTTGCCTGGTACTTGAGCTAGAATTTCTACTGCATTTTACCCAATTTAGCACGCCAAAACACACAAGCATACATACACACATGCATACATACATACAGACATCCATACATACATACAAACAAACATACATACATACTTACATACACACAAGCATACATGCAGAAGAAGAGGACATTTGGCTACACTCGGAAATGAGTTTAAAGTTGAGCGCGCAGCAAAGTCAAGCTAAATAGCATTAGAGCGAATTCGCCCTGCGCTCCAATTAAAGCAAAACAAAAATTGGTGCAGCACCCTGCTGCTGACTTCTGTTTGCCTGGTACTTGAGCTAGAATTTCTACTGCATTTTACCCATTTTAGCACGCCCAAACTCACAAACATGCATACATACGTACAGACATCCATACATACATACAAACAAACATACATACATACTTACATACACACAAGCATACATGCAGAAGAAGAGTACATTTGGCTACACTAGGAAATGAGTTTAAAGTTGAGCGCGCAGCAAAGTCAAGCTCAAAAGCATTAGAGCGAATTCGCCCTGCGCTCCAATTAAAGCAAAACAAAAATTGGTGCAGCACCCTGCTGCTGACTTATGTTTGCCTGGTACTTTAGCTAGAATTTCTACTGAATTTTACCCATTTTAGCACGCCCAAACTCACAAACATGCATACATACGTACAGACATCCATATATACATACAAACATACATACTTACATACACGCAAGCATACACACAGAAGAAGAGGACATTTGGCTACACTAGGAAATGAGTTTAAAGTTGAGCGCGCAGCAAAGTCAAGCTCAATAGCATTAGAGCAAATTCGCCCTGCGCTCCAATTAAATCAAAACAAAAATTGGTGCAGCACCCTGCTGCTGACTTCTGTTTGCCTGGTACTTGAGCTGGAATTTCTACTGAATTTTACCCATTTGACCATGCCCAAACACACAAACATGCATACATACGTACAGACATCCATATATACATACAAACATACATACTTACATACACACAAGCATAC
This sequence comes from Scaptomyza montana, assembly GCA_018904305.1. Classification (NCBI taxonomy): domain Eukaryota; kingdom Metazoa; phylum Arthropoda; class Insecta; order Diptera; family Drosophilidae; genus Scaptomyza; species Scaptomyza montana. The sequence continues at coordinate 2,864,506 of JAEIGR010000005.1, read as the reverse complement.
ATGCAGAAGAAGAGGACATTTGGCTACACTCGGAAATGAGTTTAAAGTTGAGCGCGCAGCAAAGTCAAGCTCAAAAGCATTAGAGCGAATTCGCCCTGCGCTCCAATTAAATCAAAACAAAAATTGGTGCAGCACCCTGCTGCTGACTTATGTTTGCCTGGTACTTTAGCTAGAATTTCTACTGCATTTTACCCATTTTAGCACGCCCAAACTCACAAACATGCATACATACGTACAGACATCCATATATACATACAAACATACATACTTACATACACACAAGCATACATGCAGAAGAAGAGGACATTTGGCTACACTAGGAAATGAGTTTAAAGTTGAGCGCGCAGCAAAGTCAAGCTCAAAAGCATTAGAGCGAATTCGCCCTGCGCTCCAATTAAATCAAAACAAAAATTGGTGCAGCACCCTGCTGCTGACTTCTGTTTGCCTGGTACTTTAGCTAGAATTTCTACTGAATTTTACCCATTTGACCATGCCCAAACACACAAACATGCATACATACATACAGACAAACATATATACATACAAACATACATACTTACATACACACAGAAGAAGAGGACATTTGGCTACACTCGGAAATGAGTTTAAAGTTGAGCGCGCAGCAAAGTCAAGCTCAAAAGCATTAGAGCGAATTCGCCCTGCGCTCCAATTAAATCAAAACAAAAATTGGTGCAGCACCCTGCTGCTGACTTATGTTTGCCTGGTACTTTAGCTAGAATTTCTACTGCATTTTACCCATTTTAGCACGCCCAAACTCACAAACATGCATACATACATACAGACATCCATATATACATACAAACATACATACTTACATACACACAAGCATACATGCAGAAGAAGAGGACATTTGGCTACACTAGGAAATGAGTTTAAAGTTGAGCGCGCAGCAAAGTCAAGCTCAAAAGCATTAGAGCGAATTCGCCCTGCGCTCCAATTAAATCAAAACAAAAATTGGTGCAGCACCCTGCTGCTGACTTCTGTTTGCCTGGTACTTTAGCTAGAATTTCTACTGAATTTTACCCATTTGACCATGCCCAAACACACAAACATGCATACATACATACAGACAAACATATATACATACAAACATACATACTTACATACACACAAGCATACACACAGAAGAAGAGGACATTTGGCTACACTCGGAAATGAGTTTAAAGTTGAGCGCGCAGCAAAGTCAAGCTAAATAGCATTAGAGCGAATTCGCCCTGCGCTCCAATTAAAGCAAAACAAAAATTGGTGCAGCACCCTGCTGCTGACTTCTGTTTGCCTGGTACTTGAGCTGGAATTTCAACAGGTTTTAGAGGATGATAACGAAATGACAGAAAAAAAAACAGATTACGTACATTTTAATGTAACAAATTTATTATAAAACGTTGTATAATATAAAAAGTTAATAAGTGTGTATATAAAATGGTTGATGCTCTTACATGCTATATTAGTTCAGATTTATAAATCAGGTTGTACAGAAGAAATATATTTATATCGCTATGTAATTACGAATAATAAAATGAAATGGCTATAACAGAGAGAATTAATGCACTTGGCAACTCTGCTAACAAAACAAAAATCAAATGGAGCCATTCATCGCTTGCTGCACATTCGAGGTGGAGACCAGTTTCAAAGCGCCAATGATGCCATTCAGGTTCTGCTCGTTATATGCCTGGCCCTGGAGGGGAGTGACCACAGGCACCAGCTGATCGCTCTGTGGCAACTGTATGCCAATATGCTTCATCAATCCCTGCAAAAAAAAAAAATTTCATTGGTTGGTTGGTTGTTTCGAAATTATCATTCAAGACTTACAGCTTCAACTTCCACGCTTAGCTTTAGCTTCATGCCACGCTCATCGCTCTTCAATTCGAGTTCTTTTTCCACGGTAAACTTGGGTGTCTTGCCAATAACCCAATCCCAGGAGCAATAGTTGTCACGCAGCTCGTTAATGCCTGGGAACCATTTCTCAGTTGGATTGATCAACTGAAAGCCACGTTGATTCATTGCCTGGGTACTACCACCATCTTCTAACGCTGTTGCAGTAGTTCTTAAATATTCATAGCCCACAGCGGAGAGCAATTGGGGCACATTAACATTCTGATTAACATCCACGAGATTGCGAATGGGCGAAGGAACAGATGCAGTGGCGCGACTGATATAATTAGCCGGTTCCTTAACCAAAGACTCGCCCAGATGCAATTTATTGGCGCTGGCCAAAATCGTGCAATGATGATACGCATTTGGACGTCCCAATTTGGCAGCCGTGCCCGATATCTAAGAAAAAAGAAATACAAAAGTTAAGATGAGAAACTGTCTCCTGATACAGTCGAACTTCCATATAACGAATCTCAAAGTGACAAGAAAAAACTTCGTTATAGAGAAAAATTGTAATAAAGAATGGGTTTTTCATTGAACCAAACTGCAGTGTTTCAGAAATTAATACCTAATATAGAAAATTTCGTTATACAGGAGTTCGTTATATGGACTGTTCGAGTGATGAAACTATAAGTTTTCGTGTCTTTGGCAAGGTCATTTCTAAATGTCAAACAAAGGCGTCAACTAAAATGATCAGGCTGATAGGGTATTAAGCCACGTGTCTAACCTTTTTGTTGGCGATAACAATATCATCGCGATCATTGATCTCCGCCTTGATGGCCCACTCACGGAACAGTGCACGCGTCACAATATTAAGATTATATTTGCGATCATAACGCTCGCGCGGTGTGAAGAAGGTACAATTGAGATTGCCGCGATCATGATAGACAGCACCGCCGCCGCTGTTCCGACGCGCCAAGGTGATGCCTTTCTCCATTAGCTTGGAGACGTTGGCTTCGGTGAATGGATTCTGATGACGGCCAATGACAACGCATGGTTCATTGGCCCACAACAGCAGCACATGATGATGAGCAAAATCAAAATTCTTATACAGCCAATCTTCCAAAGCTAGATTGGTAAAGATGTCATTTGATTGAGATATAAATACAGATTTCTTTATATCTGAATCGGTAATCGAATTTGGTCTTTTAATAGTTGGTTTTGTTGTTATTGGTGCATTGGTTGCAGTTACATTATTGCCAGTGTTATCATTAACAGTAATATTATCGCTGGATTTTTGCCGCGTGATTTCTGTTGACGTTGCGCCCAGGCGCTGTAGCAACAGACGCAGTTGACTTGAGTTACGACGTAGTAGTAAACTCATTTTAACTATTTAACTTGACAAAAGCAAATGCAAAAAATAACAGTTAAACAGCTGCACTGCTAGCTACGACAATATTGCACAATAGTGTAGTTCTGTTATGTTCCTTATGTTGCGCTCTTACAAGGAAGTCAATTGCGCTCTGTTGCTATGTCGCTCTCGCTCTCTCTCGCGCTTGATCGCTTATTCTTCTCTGCTTATTTCCTCAGACGGCAATGCACTTGCTGCTCGCTGTTGGCTGTCCGTTGTTACAAAAACAAGGTCAACGTCAGCCTGCTAATTGATTTGTTTTTATTTTTGGCCGCCGCGGCAATTCAATCGTTCCCTCTTTGTGTTAGGTTATGTTGAATTTTATAGTCTATGGCATATACTATGTCTATCTATGTATGTATGTATATGTTTATGCTAGACGTGTGTTTGTTATTTTAATAATTATCTCTATCAATTCTATTTTAGCTTATAGATTTATTTTGCTTCGTCTGATTGGTTGTTTGCCTGCGTGCCGTATAAATTCCTTTTGGTTAATTGCTTTTTGGTTGTTGTTTTGGACTTTAGAGCGTAGTATCTGCTGCTGTATCTGCAGCCACGGAACTAGCGGAGATAAGGTACTCGTGGAGGGCTGGCGTCTGATGGAGCCACTTCCAGGTTTGATGTAGACCGCAGACACGCTTACGTAGACCCAAGCAGTCCTTGTTGTTGCACCACTTTTCTTGCATACTATGCTTCACATCCATCCAAACAGGAATTTAGGCCAGAAACGTTAACCTGGCCAGTAATATGCGTCTGGTACGCAATATAACACAACGTGAAAAAGTTATTTAAAAAGGTTTGCTTAGGTTGCGTTGAAAATTGAAAATTTTCCACTCTTTCTTTGTGCCGTGCGTCGGCAATACGGTGGGTGCGGGTGGTTGAACGAACGCGGTGTAATACACAAAACAAACACAGACAACGATCGACAGCTAACAGTGAATGCCGTATGTTGGAGAAATCACGTCCGAATTACATTGGCGCAAGATAAGCACTGAATGAAAATAGGAGAATGGCAAGTTCAACTAGCACGATGTACTCACAATGGCTCCCCACTTTTAACATTACTGCTCCACACTTAACAGCGAGCTTTTTGAAATCATTTGAACACATACAATTTTCATTTAGCTTTTAACGGTGAATTTGCTGCACATGTCAAACATCTTGCTATTTAATTAACTTTACTACATAATTTACAGGACAAACTAATGTATGTAATTGGGGTCTAGTTGCGTGTGCGTGTGAATGACAAAACAGCTGTTAAGCAAATTACAAATAATTACATTACGTTTTGTTTGCAAGGCATACATTAAATTTTATGACAGCTATTTAAGTTTTTCGTAAGCTAGTATTTCAGTTGGGTATTCCGCCATTGTTGATGTATTCTGCTTCTAGCGGATCAATTTTTTTTCGGGCAAAGCGTGCTGGCAGCTCCCAGTCCTCAATCGCCGGACCACTCGTGACCTGTGAAACAATGAAAATTCAAGCATTAGCAATAACAAACAAAGTTAAATTCGCGGTTCGCTAAAACAGCTACTGTAATAAATGGGCTATAAAGTTAACCTTTTTGCCTCCTGTCTCCCCTGAACTTGCCTGCTGACTTGCGGGTGTCTTGGTGTTTGCGACCGCCAAAGCGCCCTTGCGAAATTGGATGAGGGGCACACGCTTGGATAATTTAATTATATTTAAACGCACCATCTTTAGTTTCAAAATTGATTAACTTTTCAGGACAAAAAAGTGTCGAGTGTAAGTTACGTCAAAACAGCTGAGCGTAAACCTGAAGCAGTGCTGCCACATTGTTTCAAATTGTATTGTCAATCACACCGAACGAGGACACTCACAGGGCTGCGTAGTAGAAAAACAAATCTGTTTGCATTTGTAAAATAGCTTACCAATTCTATTTCAAGTCTGCTAGTGCAATGAGCGTCGCAGGCGGCGCTATTAGTACAACTGCATGCAGTGCCGCCAAAAACAATGCTCTACCAATGGCGCAACTGGCCGATGGCTGGCTGGAATTAGAATCTGATCCGGGCCTCTTTACGCTGCTGCTAGAAGATTTTGGCTGTAAGTGACTGGGGTTAAGAACTTATCTGCTCAAAACTCACTTCTTTCGTTTTCAGGCCACGACGTACAGGTCGAAGAAGTCTACGACCTCCAAAAGCCAATTGAAAGTCCCTATGGATTTATTTTTCTCTTTCGCTGGATCGAAGAGCGCCGTGCGCGTCGCAAAATTGTAGAGACAACTGCTGAAATATTTGTCAAGGATGAGGAGGCCATCTCAAGCATATTTTTTGCTCAGCAGGTGGTGCCCAATAGCTGTGCGACCCATGCGCTACTTTCCGTACTGCTTAACTGTAACGAGAACAACCTGCAGCTTGGCGAAACGTTGGGTCGCCTCAAAGCGCACACAAAGGGTATGAGTCCCGAAAACAAGGGTCTGGCTATTGGCAATACACCGGAGCTGGCATGTGCGCACAACTCTCATGCTATGCCCCAAGCACGTCGTCGCTTGGAGCGCACTGGGGCTGGCGTCGCAAGCTGTCGTTTTACTGGGGAAGCCTTTCACTTTGTTAGCTTTGTGCCCATAAACGGGCAACTGTTCGAGCTAGATGGCTTAAAGCCCTATCCCATGAACCATGGCTGCTGGGAAGAACACGAGGACTGGACCGACAAGTTTCGTCGCGTCATGGCTGAGCGATTGGGCATTGCCACCGGCGAGCAGGATATACGCTTTAATTTGATGGCTGTGGTCCCAGACCGTCGCATTGCCATTACGCACAAACTGAAAATGTTGCGCACTAATCAAGCCATTGTGTCCGGCACACTCCAAAAGCTGCTGAAGGCCGACGAGCAGGGCGAGCGTGATGAGCAACAACGTCCAGATACACCCACAACTCTGCTGGAGCCAAGCGCATTCACTGCACGTGATTTGCAATCCTTGCTCAAGAATTTGGATACAGAAATAGCCATTAATGAACAGCACTTGGCCGATGAGAACGATCGTCGTCAAATGTTCAAGGTGGACGCAAGTCGTCGCACCCATAATTATGACAAGTTCATCTGTACGTTCCTGTCCATGCTGGCACACCAGGGCGTACTTGGCGAGCTAGTTAGCCAACATTTGTTGCCCACCAAGAAGATCGCAAATCGCTTGAACAGGCAGAGCACGTCTACAGCTGCTAATGCGGCAAATAGTAGTGTGGGTGGGGCCAATGCTAGCGGCTCCAAAACCACACAGCAGCAGCAGTCACAACAGCCACAAACTCCGAAAAATGGCAAGTCGCCTGGCAAAACGCCCGGTCGAAGGCGCAAGGGGCGCAACAAGTGCAGGAAGCGCAAGTGATGCGAGTTGACCGTAGACCTAATTTAATAATCTATTTACGTTTATATATAATTACTATATATATATCTAATTAAGTTAATTATTAAATTTAGTTTAAACTAATGTCAAATTTGAAATTTTTGGTTTTATATTTTGATCATTTCTTTAATAATAAAAAAACATTTTGTTCATTTGATTAAATGTTTCAAGTCCTTAATGGCATTTAAAGGACTTACGACTGTGTGTTTGCTTGTATTTTTCTATATATCTAAATGGTATTTGTATAACAGAAAAAAAAACCATTTCTATAGCCCTCTCAATTTTTCAATATTTTCATCAATTAAGGACAATCTTAAATTATGGTAACATTGTTGTGAACAACAAAACAAAAACAATGCTTTCTAACTATATATATGTATGTGTATATATAGTTTATTTGTGTCTATAGAAACTATAAAAATAGTTTAACAAAAAAATTTCTTTACTACAGACAATGATAATTGTTTATGTGGTTGTTTCTTTGTTTTTCTATATAGCTGGTGATGATTAGAAGGATGCTTGGTAGTGTTATTTTTTTTTTTTTTGTGTATAGTTTGTATCATATTTTTTTTTTCGCTTTCGACAGACTAAAGCTAAAATGTTTTTAAGCCGTTTATCATCTAACGATATGGCCATGCATAGTATTTGTTTAGATGTAGTATTTTAAATGTTTAAAGATACATATGCGTGTGTGTGAGCAGTACAAGAGCAGCCTTTAGAAAAATAACATAAATAATCATGCTTTGTTATGTTATTAGATTCGGTTGTATGTTTTCTCACACGATTGGATTGTAAAGACCGAAATATATGAAAAGTTGACAAAAACAATTCACAAATTTTGTGACGTTGTTGTTTATGAATTAGTTGTATATATGAATTATTTGTTGTTGATGCTTGTTGTGTTTTGCAGTTCTATTTTAGTTGCAGATGCATTCAACTTGAAGCCGTCGCCGTATCCTCCTTGCTACCATTTGTAAGCTGCGTGGATTTGTCTTCAGCTTTTCCAGCCTCATCCGTTATCGGCTCAGTCTCTGGCGCATTATCATTGTTTTTAGCTGCAGCAACAATTGTTTTGAGCGCATCGCTAATCTCGTTCTCATCGTTGTTCGTCTTCAAATGCTTTTCAATCTCACTGCGCACCTTAACAATATCCTTTTGGCTGTTTAAAGCGGTAGAAAGTAATCAATATAAACATTCATTTAAATTTTAATGTCTCATCTAGAACACACCTGATGTGCACAAACAGTATGCCATTGATTGTGTTTAGCATTTCCAGCACAGAGCCCATCGATGGCGGCGTTATGTGTATGGGTGGCAGATCTGTAGTCAGCTTACCATTGGAGTATATATCATTCATCTTGCGCTGCAGTGACACAGCCTCGTGAGTCAACTGACGCAGAGTCTCTGCCGACTCGCGTGTCTTGTCGTGCTTCTCACCCAACTACATGAATGAATCAGAAGTTAGTTTGATCGCCTGCAATGTATGTAATCTACTCACCGTTGACTTGTAAATGGAGTAGGTTTCCTTTTCGCTGGTCAGCGCTGAACGGAAATCACCCATGCAGGATTGTGTGCGAGCCATCAAATGATAGCTCATAGCGACATGCATTGCCTTATCACCAAAGTACTTTCGATTCAGTTTAAGAGCATGCTCAATGAAACGTAGCGATAGCTCATACTCGCCCAAAGCATGCAGAATCAAGCTGATGTTGCTCTGGAAAGTAATAAACAAATCAATATATAATCCCTATATAAAGTTTCTAGTCCTACTTACATCGATAAGTGCCACCTCAGGGTGATCCTCACCGCAGATAAGAACCAGGAGATAACGTGCGCGATACAACAGCTTAAGAGACATGCCCACATGTCCATTGGCAAACGAGTAGAGTGACAAATGTGTCTGCGCGAGAGAGGGAGAGAGAGAGAAGCAGATTAGACAATGTCTAATAGTAGAGATTATAATTTTAACTTACATATTCCAATATGGTTGAGGGATGATCAATGCCATTGACACGCTCGCTCATGATGACAGCACGCTGTTGAATGGCCAAGGCGTCACCGGCATCGCCCAGCAAATAGCTAAGACGAGCAAGCATGCGCAGACAGGAACCATTCTCCTGATGCATTGCACCAAAAACATTATTCAACAAATTGAGCGCTTCGCTAATGAGCTCGTAGCCCTCCTTGAGCAGACCTTGTTGAATCTTGGCCTGTCCTGTCGTATAGAAATTATAGGCATCTGAGGCACGTGGGCAGATGTGCTTAACGACGGGGAACACATTTACAATGTCATCGTCACAAAAGGTGGGCTTGTGCTTTGACTCAAAGTTATATTCACGAAGGAGCACCTGGATGCCAACCTTAAGGCAAAAGGCGCGCAGTAAACTGATGCGCAACAGGCCATACTTGGCGCCGGCTGTCTCAATCGAATCGCAATCAAGATCCCAGTTCCAGTACGATTTTATCTCCCGGCGTATTTGTTGCCAAAGGGAGCGTGGAGTAACCAACGTCCAATCGGAGTTGCTGCCATTGAATGACGTCGATATGACATTTGTCGAGCTGTTGTTGTTGTTGCCACCGTTCTGTGTGGCTGATGCCGCTGACTGTTGTGGCTTGGCTTGGTTCTTGGACGACTTGTTGTGCTTATTGTGCTTGCCACCATTGTTGCGCGTCTGCTGCTTCTTGTGTACATCCTCAGTGCTGACGGCACCATTAACCGGACCCGTGGTCAGCAGACAATTTAGGAAGTGACTTATTGCCGCGGATAGATGCAGTGGCTCTGTGCTCTGCATATATGTGTAATAGATGTGCTTGGTGGCGCGTACAATCAGCTCTAAGACGGCTATCCTATGCAGATAATCCATGCGCGGCATTTCGTCGAGCATTTTGACGACCTTGCCTAGGTAGCGCACATTGATGCCATGACTGTGCAGGGATTCGGTCAGACTCTGACCATCGATAGGCGGCGAAGAGTGCGACATGTGTTCCTTGATAAACGCGGGTATTTGCTTTAACACCAGAAACTCGGCTGCGTCCTGAACGAGACGCTTTTGCTTGGACAGGGATTGACCGCCGCCGTCGGGGCCATCGATGTGACGTATTCCGGGCGAGAAGACATCCGGATTGAAGCGGAAATCAAACTCCTTTTCTTTGAGGGAACCGACAGCGGCACAGGCACGTTTTACCACCTCGGCGGCCTGCACCTCATTGGAGACGGCGACGTTGGATTGTGCCTCACGTATGGCATTCACCATGGCCTCAGCGCTCTTGTTCTCACTCGAACTGGTCTTGGATTCTTTATCATCTTTCTCTTCCTCCTTTGACTCCTCCTCATCCTCCTTCTTTGGCTCTTCAGCTGGTTGTTCCTTTGGCTCCGGCTCCTGCTTCTCAGCAATGGCAGGCAAATCTTTGTCGGCCTGCTTTTTGGCATTTAACTGCTGCAGATGCGCTGCTGCAGTGCGAATGAAGGTCACATAGCGATCTTCAATGAAGGCCTCGAGCAGATCCTGTCGCAGGCAGCACAGCTTATGGCGATGCTCAATGGGAAAACCCATCTGGCTGAGCTCCTTGCTCAGCTGTACATCCTCCAGCTTCAGGAAGTTCACATCGGGTGGGAAAGTACGCAACAGATCAAGTATATAGTGTCGCCCATCGTTGCCAATGATGCCCTTGCACTCCACCGAAGAGCACAGCTCGACGGGTTCATCACGCTCATTGAGCACCGAATGGGGCAAGATCTTCAAATGCTTGCCCGCCAGACGCAGCAGTTCCAGATACTTGGGATGACTCAGCACTGTCTTGCCAAAATCAATGGAGCCATAAACAACAGATTGCTCCTGTTCGCGTTCCAAGATGCCGGGTATAATGGACTGGGCTGTCACACGATAGCCACGATAGTCAATCACAACGGTGCCCAGAGTGTAGAGTCCTTCCACATCGACGGCATTGTAGACGCGGACACCGTGCAGATCGTAGCGTGGTGCCACAAATGCTGCATGATCTCCGCCAAGCTCTTTGTAATGATCGCGCACATCGAAGCCCAGCGAGAAGAATATATTGTTCCAAATAAACATTTGCATTTTAGAATCCTCGCCAGGATTAATGGCTAGCACGTTGCCATCGATGACAGCCATGGCGCCACGTGTTGCCGCTGTCACAAAATCACCGTGCACTTTAAAAATAGCGCGCTCGCGCAGCAAGCGCTCTGGCAGTGTCTTTCTGGGCAGTTCCCGAGTCGTTTGCAGCTCTTCGTTCCAATCGCGCGTCTGACCGGGTATATGTTCCTCATAGCTGGGAATGAAGAGGTTATTATTAGACCAAGCTTACAATACGTTACGTTGACTTACCCCAGCTTGGAGCTAAAGGCATCTTCGGCACGTATCGCATCCACGGTGTGCTCGAGTTGCGGTGCTGACCATTGATACACCTGATAAGGTGTCGCCACACGTTCAAAAGCATGACGCATGGTGCGACGCTTTTGGATGGCCTGGAAGGCACGTCGGAACGAAGGCGAGATGTGCGATAGAAGATCAATGAGAGAGTGACTCAGATGGCAGGGATTGTCTGGCTTTGGGTTGAAATTGTCATCTGTGGATTGATTGATGTAGAAGCCTTTGGAGCAGGCAGAGATGTGAAAACGTTTGTCCTCCATGGTGACCACATACAAATACAATAGGTCACCATGTAACTTGCGTGGACCAGGTGGCGGATTCCAGGCGGATGTTGTCAGCACTTTTAGAGCCTGTGGTCCCTTTGCATTTTTAATGTTTGGATGCAATGGCATCAGCGGCGGCTCACGCACTCCTGGCGTTACATAATCCGGCGGTGTGCAGTCCACCGAATCCGGACGTGTTCGCTTCTTGTCCAGCAGATCGCCCTGTGTGATTGTATTCAAAAAGGTTAGCGATGTGCAATCGATGCCATTGTACGCATCGGCAGGATCCAGATTCTTCAGTAAATCGCGCACATGGCGGACATGGATGCGTGCCTCGCGCATTGTGTACGGCTCCTCGACAACGCGTATCGTGGAGCCCTGCTCTAATGGCTCGATGGTCTTAAGCTCGGCAAAATTGTCCAATGTCACGTTGTCCAGCTGCAGTGAGAAGCATGTCCTGTGGCATGTCTCCTCACGATCCATCAGCAGCTGATGAATCTCCTGCACCAACTCCATGCTTGATAGCTGTACAGAGAGTATATCCGCGCCAGGACTACTTATGTTCACCGTTATGCCGATATCATTCAAAACATCCAAATCAGCATCATCTCCAGCTGCTGCAGCCTCATCTCCAGCTGCTGCAGCCTCATCTTCAGCCGCAGAGCTTTTGTCCTCAGCTGCCTCCTTCTCAGTGGTCACATTAGCATTGGCATCACCATCACCATTTAGCGTTGCCTTCTCGGCATGCCCATTGCTCAAAGCGGCAGCATCTTCAGCTTCTACTGCTTCTTGTTGCGGCGGGCTTTTGTTACGGTTCTTCTTGCCTAGAAAAAACGACATCAATTGTTATTCTAATTGTGGTCAAGGAAGGGCTTGACGCATATTGTTTAAGTGTCTTATGTATAACTTATAATGTTCATGCATTCTATAAATACTTCTGGGTTTTTTCCGTCTAGAATTTTTGATGAACTAGTAAGATTCGAAATTAGTATGTTAATGTTCAGATAATCTTAGTGCTTACAAACTGGTCATAAATAAATCATTAATAATTTTTAGTTGCGAAGGATGGCAACAATGCCACATAAGAAGAACTTAAGTTCAGCTGTCACTGCAGATTTTATTGGTATCTCCTGCAAAAAGGCAATCACATCAACCTGACTTCACCTATATTTTGCTCACTTGTTACATAACAGTTTGCCCTGTGTGTGCGTTGACTTTTGCCATTCACTGTAACCGGCTGAAAGCAAATACACATGGCAATGCACACACTCACTCACTCATATGCATACTTATATGTGTGCGTATGCTGTAAAACAAAACAAGAGAAAACAAAACAGAAACTGCTGATAAGAGACAGCCGCAAACGATGAGTGCTGCAAGAACGCAGTCATAACAAATCTCATTAAACACGCATTTCTCTTTTTTTTTGACAGTCTTGCTAATTTCGAGCGCATTGATCGAAATTACAGCAATCTTAATTTGATAAACAAACAAATATATGACGAGTGCAGTTGCTAAAAGCGAGAGCAAACAGAAAAAAAGAGAGAAATAACGAGTTATGCTTGGGATCATTGTGTGAAGAAAAAAAAACATGATTTACATAATTTACATAGCAATTGATTGCTTCGGTGCGTGAGTGAGTGTAAGAGATTGTTTGTTTGTTGCATGCAAGTGCGTTAAGCGGCAAGCACGTGGTAATTGTAGGTTAAATAAACAATTAAATCGTTGGGCGCCGCTGCTGGGGGTTAATGAACATCGGGCAACGGCATCTGTAAATCTTCGAATGCGTCGCCATGTTAAAAACTCGCACGCATACAAAAACTCGAGCATGCACGCACACACGTACACACGCTCTGTACGTAACTCCAACTTACACCAATGCAATTGAAACGCACGCGGTGTTTGCGCTGCTACGCTATTGCCCGTTGGGGGCAACGACAATAGCGCCCAGCAATAGACGACGTGCCGCATTCAAAGCATTGTAGAAAAAATACATTACGTAACGTAAAATTGTTATGTGATAGACTTTTTTTCTTTTCGTTAATATCGCACTTCAGCACTGAACGGTGACAATGATAGTCACGATTTACATGACAAGGAATTTGCAGGGGAGGGGGTGCTATGAACGAATTTGTCATATAGTTAACGCACCTTTCTTTTTTGCTGCGGCGCTGCTGCTGCCATTGACCAAGTTCTTTTCGCCGGCTGCGGGTGGTGCGTTGTTGTTGTTATTGGCTTTGTTCTCCTTGGCTTTGGCCTTGCCAGTGGCACCAGCATCGCCAGTCGCCGCCGTTGCATTTTTTGCATCAATCTCGAGCGCCATGCTGCTGTTTCTGTTCTTTTTATCGCACAAAAACCGAAAACCAAATTCAAATTCTATTACACGTTCACGTTGCCGTGTTACACAACTCAACGCTGCTCGGGCGACTGTTTGCTCTCTGCTCTGCTCACTGCGCTCAAACCTATTGCGCGTATATGATTGTATTTATTTATTTGTAGCTAGTATCATACATCTAATATAAACGTGAATTTATTGTCTGGTGTCTTTTTTTTATTACCATATGACAATTAGATCTTTGACTACGTTTAGCAAATTACGAGTAACATTACATTTAGAAAATATTAACGCGTTGTTTTCGGCTGGAACTCGAGAGTGTGACCGAACTGAATAAAAGGTAGCAATCCGTTTTATTTTACGAAAATTAAGTCTGGTATTTTTGGATGTAGAATCGCCAATCACCGCTGTACGTTACCAAGCGAATAGAAAAAAATATTTTACAACATTTGTCAACAAATATGTCGCTGATCAAAAATTTAGTTAAAGAAACTGAAACCAAACCGCGAAAGAAAAAGAAAAATGCAGGCTCTGACGACAGCGATGCTGATGAAAAGAAGAAGCCTTTGGGGCCGTTCATCAAATCAGCCACAGATCTACAAAGATTAAAGCTTGAAAAACTAATGAAAAATCCGGTAAGCTAGTTTTGTTACACACTTTAAACAATCACTAATCGCGTAAATAAATGATAGGATAAGCCAGTTATCATACCGGAGCAACGACGAGAACGCGACTACATGTCCTCAGTACCCACATTTGTGCGCAATGTGATGGGCAGCAGCGCAGGCGCCGGTTCCGGAGAATTTCACGTCTATCGCCACTTGCGACGCAAAGAATACGCACGCCAAAAGAACATACAAAACCAGAGTTTACGCGAGGCAGCCGACGATACCTTTCAAAAGAAACTGGATGATAATAAACAGAAGGCCGAGGAGCGTACGGCCAAAAAACGCGCAAAGCGCTTGAAGAAGAAGCAACGCGCAAAACGACCACGTGAACAAAAACCAAAGGCGGAGGACCAGAAACCAGATAGCGATTCCAGTGAAAGTGGCTCGGAGACAGAAGCGGTGCAGTCAACGGTAGCTGAGCAGTCGGAGGAAGAGGATGCTCAACAGGCAACAGTGGCTGAGAAGCCAGAGTTGGAGAATCCAGCAACAGCTGCCGAGAAGCCAGAGAGCGTTGAGGAGGCCACATCAAATAACGAAGAAACGCAAGTCGTAGAGCAGCCGGAATCTTCGGATCAACACAAATTACTTGATGCAGATGGGACTTGACTTGATTTAACAACTTCTTTGTATGCTTAAAATGAAATATATTTCATTTGTAGTTTATTAGTGAAACAAATATGTGGATTTATTGATGTTATTTATATATAAATAAAATATATATATTAACGATTTTCTGTAACGATTAAATTGCCTTTGTAGTTATAATTTGGCCAGTTACCGCTTAGCATGTTGTCGTTTCTATTGATTTATCTTCATAATAGCAGCTTTGGTGATAAGATAAGCGTTTTAAAAATATGCATTGAGTTTTATAGTTTTTTGTATTAAAGTGTGATTTGCATATTTAATAATGCTTAAAGTTCATGTGTATGTAAAAGTGCATTGCATGAGAGTCCTCTAAATTGAAGTATATCATCGAGAGTTGTTGATTATGCTAAATATCCTCAATTCTTGAATGGATCTGGGCGCAGTTTTAATCCAGTTGAACTTCCATATAAAGAATTTTCGTGTAACGAAGTTTTCTATATTACGAATTCATTCCCAGAACATATTACGTATATTCTCTATATCGAGGTTTTTTCTTGTCTCCTTGAGATTCGTTACATGGAAGTTCAACTTTTTATAAATTTATACTAACATACTTTGAGTACAGAGTTTATCAAATATTTTCAATTGTTGCATTTGTCGTTTTCTTGTTGTTTCTTGAAGAATCAAATTTTATTTTCGTTTTTTTTTGTTTTTAAATCCACAATCCTGTTCTCCGTTTTCCTTTTTTTTTTTGCATGTGTTTGTGTATAAACGAAATTTTCAATGTTCCACGATTAATTAATAATGTATACATATATATAGACTACTATATTTTGCCTTTGCACTTATAAACAATTAAATTACAATTAAATTTGCAGCATTTTTACTAACGTAAATCATATTTTGAACTTAAAGCAAACTTAAACTTGTACACACTCTATAGATTGTTTGTTGTTGTTTTGCTTTTGTAAAAATCCTTTAGCAAAAAAGAACACAAAACTCTGAGCTGACTTATTTGAAATATTTGTAAAAGCATTAATAATTGTTATTCGAAGTAAAAAACAAAATTACCTGAATTTTATGTGAATAAAATATCGAGTAATTCTCAATAACAAATATTGCCTTTGTTTGTATGCAACTCCTTCGCTCTGCGTTTGAATAATAATTTAAATACATATATAGATATTTAAAAAATACTTTCGCTTGTTGCTGCGGTTGTTGTTGCTGTGGTTAAATTACTTATTTTGCGAGTGGGCGTGACATGTATACATATTTATCTATTAATACGCGCTTGTTATATGCAACTAAGTTCTTAAACGCAATATAATCTTTTGTATATCGATTGTGTTTAGTGATTTTAACATTTTGGATTTCACATACAACATTTTAAGTTCGTTAAATTTTTTATATGCATATTATTTATAATTTTTTTTTGTTTTCATATTACGTTTTTTCTACACAAAATTCAACTACAGATCTCAAGTTTTGTCGGCTAGCGAGTGTGATTTGTGGGCGTTTGTTTTTTGTTTTCCTTATCAATGTTGATATTATTTGTTATTAATTTTTTTTAATGCTTTTCATATTTTTGAGGCGTGTGTCTACACAGCATTTAAATTAACAATAATTGTATGTATATTTAAAGGTATTTTTGTATATATAAATATGCATGTACTTTGTATATATAGTTGGTAGGTTGGTAAGTTAATTAGTTAGGAGGCCGTACATTAAATAAATATTTCGTTTCTTTCGCTGTTTTTGTTTTGTTGCTGTTTGCTCGGATTTAACTTTAGACATACATTATATGTATACATACACATATATAGAACATATATATAGATAGATTTTGAGATATACAAATGTAGTTTGCACTTAAGCATCTGGTTAAGGTGGCTGAGAGACTGTCTATTGCATATTCAAATTTATATATATATGCGCATATATATATGTATATGTTAAATTGTAGGTATTTGTTTTTATGAATTATGTTTAAATTGAGAAATAAGCAAATATTGTTTGCTGAGTGTTCCTAACGACATTCCCAAACTTTAACTGTTTGATCGACGCTGCCGGAAATGACATACGGATGCGCTTTGTGAAAATCTATATAAGAAAAAAAAAAAGAAAACAATAAAACATTTAATACAAAAGAATATTCATTATTTATATTATGCACTCACCAATTGATGTGCAGAAATGCTGATGCGCGTAGAGCGTCTTCATGCATCGCTTGTTGCGCAAGTCCCAGACCCGGATGGTCTTGTCATCGCTGGCCGACACCAGATATTTGCCGCCCGGATGGAATGCCAAGCCCCTCACCCAATTGTCATGCCCGTTCAATGTGAGCAGGCACTGTCCGACGCTCACATCCCAAATGCGTATGGTTTTATCGCGCGATCCGGATGCCAAAAATGGCCCCTGATGGTGTCCCTTCTTGTTGTCAGCCCCAGCTGCCTCATTTATAGCCGATGCGGCCGCCTCTGGCGCCCAGGCAATGCATTCAACAGTATGCTCATGATCGCGTAATTCAACCTAAATAAACAAATAAATTGAAAGTTAAATGTAATGTCTTAGGGGTTGCAAAGTCTTCCAAAGAGTTGAACTGTATACAAAATAGAATAAACCATAGGAAGCCATGTAAGTTGTATTCCTTTCACAACCGTTGGCATGCTTGTATGGATTCTATTTACGGACATGCATACCTTACAGTCTTTTGAATTCGTCAACCAAACGCGTATTGTGTGATCATTTGAGCATGTGGCAAATATGCTGCCTTCAATGTGCACTCGCACCATTCGCACCCACTCCCGATGGCCGGTGTAGGTCTTCACGCAGTAACTAAAGAACGATACACAAATTAATTAGTACATGCATTCAATGGAACTTTCTAAGAAACTCACCCCGTAGCCACCTCCCACATTTTGATGGTGCGATCTCGTGATGCGGATAGCACATAGTCGCCGGCGGGCACAAAGGCCACTGAGGACACGTTGTGATCGTGACCGTGCATGGTTTTTACACACTCGTAGCTCTGCTGGAAATCCCACAATTTAATGGACAAATCAGCGCTGCAGGAAGCTGTAAAACGATTTGAAGTGAAAAATCAATGCATTGTCTCCGATTTTATATTGACTATTTACCTAAGAGCTTGCCCTGCGCATCGAATGCCACATCCTGCACAGAGTCTGTGTGTCCCTTTAGGCTGCGTTCATATTCGCCAGTCTCGAAATCCCATATCTTAATGGTGGCATCTTCCGAGGCCGAAACCATGAGTCCGAATATTGGATGAAATATAGCCTGTGAAAACAAAGACCACAATGAGTAAGACGAAGAGGAAGATAAAGTATTTATTTTGCAAGATTTACCCTCGTTATGCTGGCACGATGTCCTGTTAGTGAGTATTTCTCTGGCGGCCTTGGTATCCATTCGCCAGGCGTACGTTTGTTCTTTGTGGGCGCACCCTCAATGACCTCCTTTTCAGCTTCAGTTAGCTTAGCCTCCAGTTCCATGACCTTCTTTTGCAACCTTATGACCGAGGTCCATTTCTTCTCTAACAGGCCACCAAATTTCTTTTCCGCTTCTGTGCTGAGATCGGCTTCCTTACGAAACGCTTCCAAAGAGTCGGCATAGCCATTAGTGCCCAAATAATCGGCAATCGCTTGGTTACTGCATCCATTAAAAAATTATATATGATTAAATAGGTTGTGGATGCTTATTTTTGGGTTGTACTTACAGCTCCTCGCGCTGCCGCTGCGACAACACCATTTTCATGCTGTTCTTCGGTTTGGGCGAGCTTCAAATTCTTTTGCTATTGCTTTGATTTGTTGCTGCCTTCTTGTGCAATAAATGCTGCAAAGAAACAATGGAAACAGAATTATAAATGACTGACTGACTGAACAGGAAATTAGTTTCACAAAAATGAATAGGCAAGCTTCGCAAAGGGGCAAGTCACCCACATAAATAAATTTTTTTTGTTTTGTAATATTTGTTTTTTGGCAATGTTGCGTCTTTGGCATGCATACTCATCATTCTTCTTCTTCATCATCACAATCATCTAGCCTCTTGCTCCATTGTTCCGCAGCGTATAGCATGATGATCAACATAATTATCATCATCATACTCCGAAAATTTTGCTTTTAAGTGTGTTTCTGGCACACTTCAAAGTTAGCGAACTTTGCATTTACTCAAAAATGTAACCCTGTTTACAATCTATAATATATACTTTTTCGCATCGATAACTGATTACACATTCTAATGCAACAGATGCCAATATAGCAATAGCTATTGTTGACCTGTATACTAGCAGTGTATTTGTCATTATTGTTTATGTCAAGAGCAGTTTAATTAAGTCAAGGTGGCCATTTTCTGGCTAAGAAATGTCAGTAGTAACAAGCAAAAAACAAATCACAGGTAGCACGTAATAAAACGGCAATCAAACTAAACGAATCAGCACAAAATCAACGAAAGCATAACGCGTTTGTAGTTTTTTTTTTGTTGCTGATAAGCATTTGACGACATGTTGCAAACAATAGCAAAAGTTACAAGCAGCGCTAACAAAGCCAATTAGCCAAGATCTAACGGTAGTTCAAGCAACTTCTTATACGTAAATAACGCAAGCGAAAGAGGGACGCATAACAAAGTCCAAGCTTAGACTCACACACACACACACACACACTTGTACACAAAACACATATTCTAAACGAGAAAATGACGTTTTCAGATTATTTTTGGCTGTTAAACCATTGCCAAATCAGTTTTAACATAGGGCATTTAGCTTAAAACACTTTTTTTGCGCCGAAAACTGACCAAACGAGTTCAAGCTACTAATATTTATTTTTTGCGACGACGACGCAGACGTCGGCATTGAAACTAAACATGAGTCACGCCTGGAACATCGGAGTTAGAGAAGAGCGCAAGTCAGCCTTTTTTTTATCAGCCGTGTTGGGACATGCTTAGGGAAACAGACATTCACTAACTGCGCATCTAAATATAAAACAAAAAAATCAATAAACAAATATACATACATTAAATAAAAATATAGTTAATGCATTGTCGAGAAGCTTCGACTATGCAATGCCCTGTTGTCAGTGTTTGCTTGTGAAAGTCAATGCTTAACAGTGACTATTTCGCGTCTAGTCTAATTTTGAAGTCTCTAGTTTATATAGTATTCCAAACACCCCATACACCCAAATAAGACAAGAGTATATCAATAAAAAGACAGTGCTAACGTCACGAGAATTAACGGAACACGCGTGGGTTTGATTGGTTGGTCGGGTAGGCAGACAGGAGAATGGAGAGTAGGTATGAACTCTTATACCGGACAACGACAACAACCGTTGTGTTGTGGTAACCGGGCGTGCGATTTGTTTTTATTGGGGACAGCATTCCAAGACACAGGCATGCGCCTTGTAACTTCAACTATGTACATAGATATGTTACTGTGTGGGTAGCTTTAGTAACGGTGTCCCACAGCAACATCAACTACAATAACAATAACAATAATAAATACAGCTCTACAAAGGGGGCGTTTGGGTCACACGCTGCAAAACATTCGAAAGGCGTTGAGACGGCAGCAGCTGCTGCTGCAGAAAATAGGGTTACCAACCAACCAATCTAACACCTACACAAATAATGTATGCATTAGCACATACACTAGTATTCACATGTCTCCCAAAGGTATTTCATATTCCAATTTGAAATGTAAATTAGAATTACACACATTCTGCGTCTATTGCCTGTTCAAAAACTCGCTTGGGCGTCTGATGTCAGCATCAGACACTCATACAAACATATGTTCATACATGCAAAGGATGCTGATACACTCTCTCTGTTTTTCTTAATTTATAATGGCGCTCTCAGCATGCACTTGAGAGACCTTGCACTTGCTTGTGCACTTGGCTGCCAATTGCGTGTGTGTACCTCATGCTTTGCCTGTGTGTTTGTAATTTTTCATTTACCTACGCTCACCGACGCACATACACATACACAACGCCCCAAAGTTTGGCAATGCAGCAAATTAAGTAAAAGTGTCGAGTATTGATTAGCAGCAACACTTGCCAAAAAATGTTAAGTTAACGAGGCAGTTAATTGGCATTAACAATAATCTTTACAAACACAAAATCACATACATATACATTTGTAACACTGTTAAAGCTCGTGAGCAGGCATTTAGTAGATAAGAAAAGTCATGCAAGCAATAAAAAAGCGTCAAAGACAGTGAAGGCAAAAGAAAGACAGGGCTAAGAGTGTCACAGCAAAGACTCAATAGATTATTGCAACAGCAGCATCAGCAGCAGCAACAATTTGTGGCCAATTTGCACAGTCAGTTTCAGACTGGGCGACTCCAGACTGACGAACAAGCTAAGCTCAGCAAATTGCACACGTTCTTCTGGGAACTGTTAACAATGCGACTATACATATGTGTGTGTTTTGCTTTTCAGTATATGTATGTACATATGTGTCCGATGGCCAATGCCAAAGCAGCCGAAAACGGAAAACTGTAAAAAAAAAATAAATAAAAACAAGATTTCTACCGACTCGACTTAGCTGCATTTGCAGAACTGGTTTCTTTTTAACTTTGGCCCATGTAAAATGCTGTTAGAGGTACCACAGAACGCAGAGTCGTCTGTTGGCGTTTTGTTCTGTGTGTAAAAATCGATCAATTCCGCAGCAATCATGGGGCAGGGGAAAAAGGAGACAGAGAGGATACATGCGCGAAAAAAAAACACACACACACACATTCACTGACACAATAACTGACGCAGGGGCGATGTGTCATCGCTCTTGGTGGTTGTAAGCAAGAGGAAGAGAAGATTAAATTGTTTTTGTTTTTTCATTTCATGTTTTGTTGTATTTTAGTTCAGTATTTATTTTGCAGCATAATTTGCATAACTTTAGCTTGTTTCTTTTGCTTTTCAATAACAAAAAATACGCAATATACATGCGAATGAACACTCACATACACCAAACAAAATAATAACAACAACAACAAGACAACACTACTGACACTGTCGAAAAATAAAAACTGTTACGACGGCCATCTTGAATGAGCAGCGCAGCCAGCGTCGCTGTGACAGAGCTTCACATAAAGACAATATGCAAAATAGGAAAAGGCCAAAAAGTTTGTAAAACACGCACATTTACAAGAAAACAATTGCATTTAAAATGGGGCTTTTGTTTCTTTCCCATATAAGCGCGCACAAACACATTGACAGTATTCACATACATATGACAAATTTTTCTTTTCCCCATTTGCCCATTACATACACTTCGTTGCTGCGTTGCCGTCGCGCAAACGACACTTTTGCAAAATATATGGAGCTCTGATTATGCGATACAGCACGTGCACTTGTAATTATTAAACGTTTTTTCAAGGCACATTACACATACTTACACCAAACTGTTATTTTATATATTTTTCAATTATTTTAAGTTTAATCAATTGGGAAATTATTACGCAGAAATGAAGCGCGGCGAGAAATGCTTCCAATACCTTTCGATGCTTTTCAACATATCGATGCTTAAGTTTGTTTATCAGCACTAGTCGCAGGCCCAGTGTTGGATTATGTTATCGACACTCGTTGATGTCGGCGCCTATCGGTGGCTTCGTCAAATATTTCGGACAGCTGATTTCGGCGGAGTTTTCGTAAGTTTTAAATTTGCAACATTATCGCTTTTGGGAATGTACGTGCTGTTCACATTATACAACACTGTAAAGTCCATAAACTTATGACAGAAGTGCAATGTTTTTATCTTGTACATACAAAAACACATACATACACACACTCATGCACTCCCTGACGGAGTAAACTTTCGCTTATCAGTAATAAGCAAAGTGATACAGCCATGTGTTATTAATTTTTACGCTCAGTTGTTGACTACCGCTCAACGGAAACGGTTATTGTTATAAAGTTTAACATAATTTGTGCAAGTGCAATAGTATATTTGAAACAATCGGTTTCGGTCGCGCGTACATCAAAGCAACAACAACATAACCAACGATCCTCACTGTGAGTGAGCTACGAAATATTGAACGTGTAGAACGTTAATTGATGACACGTTAGTCAATTAAATGAGCAATTTGACAAAATATGTAAACTATATGCCAATTGTGACAGGCAACGTTATCAAATCTGCCAAATCAGCCAAATCAGCGAATCTTATCAGCCCCATTACACGCATGGCTCTGTGATAACGGTTAACAAAATTAAACTAAAAGTGCTACCAATCAATGGCAATAAATTCCCAAACTGCATGCCTATCGATAATTTGATTTCTAACGGCAACGCAACCTTTATGAATCATAAAACTTAAACGTTCTATTGAAAGTTTGAAACAAAGTTTGATATGTGATGGAAAACAATAACAAAAAACAATTACTGGCTGACAACATTTCAACAGCCCCAACCAAATATGCACAATTCTGTTATCAGGGAGCCGCGCTCTGATTATTAATACTTGTTGATATGATAAAATTTTTACGCCAAAAGCACTTTTAGCGTTTACTTTCTATAGCCGTTAAATTGTTATTATTGGCTTATTATTTGTTATTCGCGCGTGATTTGTGGCCCAGCGAAAAGTTTTGTTCTTGTTTCAACAAAGCAAAAAAGTATTGTTACCCATTGCCACAATAGTAGATAACAAAATATGTCGCTGCTCTACTACTAATAAGTATAGCGGGAGGCACAAAATAGGTATTTTATTTGCTTTTAAATGACAGCCATTGAAAATTGGTAATTAGTGTTGTTCTTCGTTGATTAAAATGTCAGCAGCGACATCAAACTTAAATCAATAATAATGATTTAATATCTATTGGTTATTCCATGTGCCATTAAAAGTTCTTCAGCAGCTGTGTGATACGAGTTTAGTTAAAGCTTTCATGAGGAGTTTTCAATGCTTCGTTTCTTTATTTCGTCTGTGTATAAATCTCAAGTTGTTCAGATTGTTATCTTAAACTCGCTTGGACTTCTTAGTATTGTCCATGAAGTGCTTTGATAAGCCCTTTCCCAATCCTTTGGACTTGCCATTGTTCGAGCTCACAGTTTTTTTCTTATTGTTGTTCATAATCGCGAATTTGACTTGCGATTAACGTCAATCCCAGAAGCTCTTAATTACACAATAAAAAAAAAAAGACTCAACCAAATTGCAAGGTTTTCTTTAAGAATTTGACGCATAAAAAAGTACAAAGTATTTTGCAATTATCATAAATCTTGAGGGTTCTAAAAGTTGTCACACTTTAAAATTGTTGCAATATTTTCTTAAAACTTTTAGAATGCAAAACTTAAAAAGAGAAGTTGGCTGAAGCAAAAATTGTATTTTAGCTGTAGTTTTGGTTCTCTTCGGGTCAAATGCTTAAAACGTATATTGTATAATTATTTCCTTTGTTTTAATATAATTAATGGTTCTTTTTATTTTTTTGAAATTTGCGCATTTGTGTAATAAGTTCACCTGTCCAATACTTGTTAATCACGTATCACTCAATAATAATATTTGTTTTTTGCTTTTGTTATTGTTTTTAATTCGATTCACGCCTCAAACATTATTAATGTGCGGAATGCTCATTGCACTTTAACGAGCTGATTTCTTATATATGGTGGGGTTAATATGTACTTTCGATACAATAATATAGTACTTATATTATATCGTTCTCTTTTTTTGGGAAGTTTATTGAGAAACCGGTTGCATTTTTTGTTTTAGGAGCAGTTGACTTTGAACTTGATCTTAACTTCCGATTATTTATTAACTGGTTGCAATGCGGCCCTAAGATGCGGCACAACAAACACCGCAAGCCAAGGAAAAGGCTCTATTTACAACTCTGCATACCGTTATTGCTATTGGCCTATTGGTCACAAGCCCAGGTTCAAGCGCAAACCGCAACTGCTCCAACCGAACAGGATCGCAATGATGGTAAGTGGTAAATGGTGGAAATTTTAAGATTTCTTAATACAAAACTTAACCATCCTTGTGTTTAGTGGTTCAAATAAACGTGGTTAGTACACCCTATACCCTAACCTTTAGTGTTGGCAATGAGGATAGAGAGAAGTATATTATCGAGAATGTAACGTGTCCCGTTGGTAGTGGCTCTACAGTTTTGGCTAATGAGCATCATGTGTGGTAAGATGTAGTTATTAAACCCTATAAATTTGGTTAGTTGCATTCTATTGATTTGTTATTTACAGTGAGAACTTGGAACCCTGTACAAGTTATACAACAGTTGTAACCCTGAAAGGAACGGCTGAAGGTTCAACATCCTTTGACCAAATCGTTTTTGTCTACACAGACTATAAAGGTGAGTAAGATTAAGGGTTTTTTGCGAGTTTCCGCTAAGCTTCTTTTCTTCTAGAACCACAAACCAATCTAACATCCGTTGTGGCAACAGCGAATACGATTGAACTGACATGGGAGACGAGCGATCGGGCGTGTGTTAAGCAATTTGAGATCTCGGCAACGGCACCGGGCAATAGTCAGTCAAAGCAACAGCTCAAGGATCAGAGCAGCGATACCATTCACGAAGTTTCACCTTGTCGCACCTATAATGTCACACTGGGCACCAGGAACAATGCGAGCGTTATCATTGACAGCCAAACAAGACTGGTGGACACGGATTATTTGGAGCCAGGCGATCTACAGCTAACCATATCGAATCGCTCCAACTCGGATACGCTGCTCGCATGGAATGAAACGGATAATCAAAGCTGCATCAGCAACTTTACGATTGTATGGCGACGCAAAGATTGTGTGCCGGATGAGAGTGAGGAGACGACCACAACGGAAATGGATGATGAGACAACAACGGTTGTAGATGATGAAACAACAACGTATGCTACAACGGATCCTGATGACGACTATACGGGCATGACAACTTGGCCGGCGCAGCAATTTGATATACAAACTGAGCCAAAGGGTAAGAAGCCTGAGCTTTTACTCAAGCGAAGTCCAAATAATTCTTGTTTTTGTCTTTGCTAGTGGAATGTGAGTGGAGCGAAGAAATCAATGATAGCTCCGCGAAACAGTTTAGAATAACGGATCTTCAAGGCTGCGCTTTACACTCCGTCGATGTCTATATCAATATGAACCGCAATGCAACCGCCAAAGCAACCGAAACTTTTGTTTCCGGCGAGAAGTGTGGGTTTTTTGTTGTTGTTGTTTTGTTGTGAAACGTTACAAAGATGCGAGATTATAATCTTTATTTGAACTCCTTATAATTTAGTGCCCAGCGCTGTTTCGGAGCCAATACAGCAAACAACTTCGACAGAGCTTAAATGGCTTTGGTCTCCGCCCATCGATAATGCTCAATGTGTGGCCAATTACCGAGTGAATCTAACTGGACCCACACAGCGTGTTGAGTACGCAAGTGACGAGAAGATAACCAACGAGACATTTGTACTCTTTAACAAACTGGAGCCGTGTGGCATTTACAACGTGGAAATTGTACCAATATCACATAATGGCACTTCGGGTGCCAAATATGAAAGTCAAAGCACTCTCAGCGAGGATCGTAAGCACAAGTAGTTCATGGGATATTTTAGAGATTTCTATACAAATTCTTCTTCTCACAGAACCCACACAGATCCTTGAACCGCAGAGCAGCACTCGCCCCTTTGCCATCGAGCTAAGTTGGCAGACGCCCAGCTATGCGGATTTGTGCATTGCTGGATATCGCATATCCGGCTGGATGGACGATGACAATGGTGTGGAAGCCTTAAGTCTTCAAACCCAAAACAAATCCGTTATCTTTGAGAAGGATCTGATTGCGTGTCAGGCATATAGAATACAAATCATACCATATACCCGCGAGAATCTCGATGGAGAGCTGCGACACATTGATGTGGAAACCCAAGCAGCTGTTGTCAATGTGGATAAGGTACTGTAACAAATGGATATGAGAGATAGAAAGAAATTTCAAGCTTTTTAATTTTATCATTTCGTAGATACAATTGCAATTGGCGGGCAAAAAGGCAACGTCACACAGTCTCGAACTGAATGCACAAAATAAGGATTTTAATAACAATTGTCAAACGATCTTTGCACTTTTCAACTGTTCCACAGCTGCGAATGTGCCCAATGCCTATGCAGAGATGTATGTGGAGAGTTATCGCGATCGCGGATTCCAGGCAACCATTGCACCCCTCTCCCCCTACACCCAGTATTTGTGCAATGTGCTGCTCTACAATGTGGCAGGTCCCTCGGCGCCACAAAAACTAACAGGAACGGACCTCATTACCTTAGTTTACTGTATGTACATAAATAGATATGTCGAGATTGTAGCGATTAGTTTAAAAATATCTATTTAATACAGTTCCTGATCAACCAACGAGTGTCAGGTTAGAAGACAAAACCACACACAGCCTTACCTTTAAGTGGGACCAGCCCAAACTGTTAAATGGACCCATAAAGTATTATCAGGCTTTTCTTGTGCGCTATGAAGCTGATTACTTTGTGCCCAGTATTTGTGGAGCTATAACTGCGAATCCTTTTACAGTTACTAAAGGTTTGATAATTTTGTTAACTATCCATTCAACCCAACCTAAAACTGTGTATTTTTCATAGACGAATTGTTCAATACGTTCAATGAGCTTCAACCAGCTGTTAAGTATATTATGCAAGTTGCTGCACAGAACGATTTCGGCTTGGGTCAATACACAGCGCCCATTATAGGCATAACGGAACCAGATGGTAATGTTGAAAAACAATTGCTTTTCACTTAACCTTAAAATCGTCTCAATGTCTCAAACAGTTTCGGATCCTGTAACGGATTTGAATGTTACCTCGGAAGGGCCCGCACTAGATCCAGCCAGCTATAAAGCCAATGTGACTGTACAGTGGACAATACCGTGTAAATCGAATGGTGAAATTGAGTGTTTCGTTTTGGACTTTAGTGGAAAGAGGCAAGACATGGATATTACATTTCAGCGGCAAGTGCCGCTCGACAAGCAGGACAAAAGGGGACGCATGTCCTATACTGAGACTGATCTGCAGCCAGAAGTCGATTATTCCGTTAAAGTTGCAGTCAAAACACGCAACGTTCAAACTTTAAGTAGGAGCGCCAAAAAGGAGTGGACATCGCCATCTGGTTGTAAGTATTCATATGCGTTGCGCTGTGAATGGTTAGTTTACCATAAAATGCATAATGTGCTAAAAATAGCCAAAAATGCATTTTGCAGCAATGCAACTGCAATTAATTAGTTAAATTCAAAATGTGTATTAAATGTGTAACACATATTCTGTTCTCTAGTACCATCTGGCCTAAGCGAGAATGTTGTAAGTAAAATGCGCGTGAGCGCCTATGAAACAAATCATCCAACCAGTTCGGCAATTGTACGTTTGCCCGCCAGCATTTTGAACTCGGAATCGGGCAACATAACGTATATAGCGTTGCTGCTATCCCAAAAGAGTTGCACGGGCAAACCACAGCTGAAATATGATGTACTCAGTGCGGGACGTTGGCCCTCTGTTCCATCATGGGATGAAGTGGGCGGCGATTGTATTTATCAATATCAAACTACGCCAGTCCGTTGGAAACCTCCGGTAACCAGCCGAAATAGTCGCGATATTTACAGCGAGGATGAGATTGTTTACACCATTGGTGTGGCCAAGTGCCCGGATATTACGGAGCGTTATTGCAATGGTCCACTTAGCGCTAACATGGAGTACAATATGGTGGTGCGTTTATTTACCAGCTCTGGTTATAATGATACCGCTTTGCTGGAGTTCAAAACGGAGGCAGCCATCAAGGTGACACTGATTTTGGTCAGTGTATGCAGTTGCTTGATGCTAGCATTTATTTTGGGTTTGGTTGTGCTTTATGTGCGCAAACGGATTGCCTGGTAAGCAATTGTTGCAGGATTCCCATAAAAAGTAATTTTTATCTTGATATGTTTTTGGTTTTGCAGGCATCGCGACTCTGGCCAGGGTATTGAGGATCCATTTGGTAATGTCATTGCCAAAAACTTTGCCATATTCTATGCCGATGTGGCTAAGCCGGAGAAATTGGCACGTGAATTCAAGGAAATAGCTGTGGTTGCCTTGGAACTAAGCTATACGGCCTCCGAATTGGGCAGCAATAAGAATCGCTATGCAGATATATATCCATGTAAGTTGGATCTGTCTTAAGACGAGTAGTCTCTTACTAGTTTAATCAATAACTTCATCCAGATGATAAGAATCGTGTTATATTGGACATCGATACTGAAGGATCAGACTATATTAATGCCTCATTTATTGATGTAAATATTACCGAAAAGTTTATTGTATACCCCAACTAAACAAATCTTTGCTTTCAAGGGTCATACCCGTAAAAAGGAATATATAGCAACTCAAGGACCAAAACCGGAGAGCGTCATGGATTTCTGGCGCATGATCCTGCAGCATAATGTGCGAGTCATTGTTCAGGTTACCCAGTTTCGCGAGGGAAATACGGTAAGATAAAAGAAAACATTACTAACGTTAAGTTGCTAATCAATTCTCAATTGAACCCTTACAGATCAAGTGCCATGAGTATTATCCTTATAATACGCGCGGTGTTATTGTCACAATCAAGTCAAAGGATTGCTTTGAGATCTATGACCGCACCGAACTTTCGGTGGTCAATGAAAAATATGGTTTAAAGGAGAAAGTTGTACATTTCTACTTCAAAAAATGGCCAGATCATGGCTGTCCCGATGATCCCAATCATTTAGTCACTTTCGTGAAGAAAGTGAAGGCCGAACGGCGACCCAATTACTCACCCATTGTGGTGCACTGTAGCGCTGGAGTCGGTCGAACGGGCACCTTTATTGCTTTGGATTTGATAATGCAGCGTCTGAAGAGCGAATCGAAAATAAATATTTTTGAAACGGTCAAAAAACTGCGCTTTCAGGTGAGTGCAAAAGTAATATCTCTTAGTCTGTGATTGGTTTTTAATGCCTCTTTAATCCCGCAGCGCATGAAAATGGTGCAAACACAACAGCAATATACGTTCCTTTATGCATGCACCTTCGAGCTGGTCAAGCACAAGATTCCACGTGCAGGCTTAAAGTCCAAATCGGATTCGGTGCCCAGCACAAAGAAGGTCAGCTTCCCGGATACAGATTTGATCCGTGTCGAAACGGTCGTGCTGGACAAACCAGATCCGGAGCGGTGTGAAGGCAATAATCTATCACGCTTTGGCGGCTTACGCCGGACAAAGGATTTGGATTCGTTGTGTGAGCAGCCGGAACGCAACAATTATGGTCAGAAAAATAAAGAGTGCGCCATTTGATTTGTTTCGGGCATTTTGTGACATCATACATGTATATATGTATTGTAGAAGAAATATGTATGGTTTGTGTGTGTGTGTATTTATTGTATTATACAACTTTTTAAATTATCAGCAATAATAATAGCCAAAGACAAGTGTAGATCGCTAGATCGTTATACTGTGAAAATAAACAAATATATGTGAAAACATTAAGAGTGCTGGAAATGCAATTATGATTTTTTTTATTACAATTCAAATTTTAACAGAATTTTTCACTTTATCGTAATTCAAGAGACTCGTGCGAATCACGTATTTAGCAAAGACTTATCGATAACTTGAAAATGCGTTTGTAAGTAGCAACTC
The DNA here is from genome assembly GCA_018904305.1 of Scaptomyza montana. Taxonomy (NCBI): domain Eukaryota; kingdom Metazoa; phylum Arthropoda; class Insecta; order Diptera; family Drosophilidae; genus Scaptomyza; species Scaptomyza montana. The sequence goes on along the minus strand of JAEIGR010000005.1, from coordinate 2,834,085 downwards.
AGTTTTTGTTGCCATTACTGTGAATGGCAATTGGCAAAAAGAAGTGCAAAAACATTTATTTACAACGTTGAATTTAACTGCGGTAGCAATATGTCTGAGCGTAAAGTGCTAAATGTAAGTACAAATACTTTACTATATGGAAATATCAAAACTTACCATAACTTCTTTCATAGAAATACTATCCACCGGACTTCGACCCGTCGAAGATACCGCGCATGAAATTGGCCAAAAATCGACAATATACCGTTCGATTGATGGCACCGTTTAATATGCGATGCAAAACCTGCGGCGAATACATTTACAAGGGCAAGAAGTTTAACGCGCGCAAGGAAGATGTGGAGAATGAAACGTACTTGGGTATACGCATCTATAGATTTTACATTAAATGCACACGCTGCCTGCAGGAGATCTCCTTCAAAACAGATCCCCAGAATACGGACTACGAAATCGAAGCGGGTGCCACGCGTAATTTTATGGCCCTTAAGCTAGCTGAGGAGCAGGCACGTCGCGAGGAGCAAGAGGCACGCGAGGAGGAAGCAAACAATCCCATGAAAATGCTGGAGAATCGCACACAACAATCACGCAACGAAATCGAAATGATTGAAAGCTTGGAAGAGTTGCGGGATCTTAATAGACGACAACAAACAGTCGATTATTCAACCATGCTGGAGCAGTACAATCCTGCAGAGACAGAACGTGAGCGTTTGGATCGCGAGGAACGTGAAGATGAGGAGTTTGTCAAGTAAATAAAATTTGCACTACTTTAATGAACACTTAACCCCTAAATTTAACCTTGCAGATCTGTTAACTTTAAAAACAAAACGGAAGCCGGCACGCGCATTGTCTCGGAGGAAATCATTGAGGAACTTAAAGAGGATGACACAGCATTACCAGCACCACCACCAGCTAAAGTAGCCAAGACCAATGCAATGCCAGCGCCAAGTAAAGCTACTGCCTCACAATCGTTGGTGAAACGAAAGGCGCCTTTGGTGCTGGTTAAACCCAAGACAGCAACAGTAGCAGCTTCTGCAAAAGCAATTCCAACAACAATATCTACTGAAACTTCTAAGCCAGCAACTGCAAGTGCTTCCAGTGCGACTTTAAAGCCTGCTGCTGCTGCTGGCTTATCCCTATTAGCTGCCTATAGCGGCAGCTCTGACGATTCCAACTGATATATGCACACTATTAGCATTTATAGAAAATAAATGTATGTGTTTAATATTACTAGTATTTTAAGTAAAAATGCTCTAATAAATGTGAACGAAAATTTGTTGAATTAACTGAATCATATGGTATTATTTAGTAAGTTTTAAATCAATTGGTAATTTTATAAACTTGTATGTAGCATTTTACTGACTTCATTATGCTTTCAAAAATGTATAAATTTACTACATTTTTTTTTTTCAAATATTCATAAAGATTATTATATAGTCAAGGCCATAAGCATAAGGCAAATTAATTTTTTTACACATTTATCAAAAATTTCCAATGAAAGCAACATAAAAATATTTTCATATCATGCAATAGACATTAATACATATTTTAGCATTATTCATAGCCGATTTCGTGGCAAAATTAACTTAAAAACTAAGAACTCTACTAAATACTAGATTGTACAGGTTTTAATCATAGTTTATAAGGCTTAAGAAAACTTGGAAGGCAATCCAAAAATAAAATAATAAATAATATCACAAGCGAAATAAACAATTATTAGAAATGTTAAATATTATATACGCTTAAATATAATCATAATATTCATATAGTTTTGTTATAATTATATAATATAATATAAATACATTTTATTTCATAGATTACGAAGACACTGGTATGTACTAGAGCTGCCATGTCGGTTAGCAAATATATATATATCCTATATATATCCTCTATAAGGCCGCCTTCTGTGCTGTGTGTGGCTAAGGCAAGCGTTGTCACATTTCATTCATTTTTACATTTACTTTTACTCTAATATATAATATTAACGAGTAACAGTCTTTGTTCGTTTGTTATTTTACTTTCTTATTTTTTGGGTGGCGGGTGGTTTGGTTTGATAGGCGTGGCAAGCGCAGCCTAATTCAGTATTTGGTGTGTGCATTTTGGTTTTTGTATTTTAATTCCTCTTCGCTTTGGTTTCAAGCTTAAATATCCACTGCTGTGGACGAAGGCTTGTATTCAACGCTGGCAGCTGTTGCTGCCACGCCCACGTTCTGAACCACTGAGCCACCACCGCCATCGTAGTTGTGATTGTTGTTACGCAGAAAACGCTGCTGTTCGGCAGCGCTATGATTTAGTTCATATAGCTCCATATCATCGTACTCGGAAACGCCCAGCGCACGTGTTGGAGCAAAATGCAGGTAATTATCAGCATCGTGATCCCCGCCATCACCATCAGCGTCATCATCGTCGTCATCATTGGCGAGACGATGAGGTCCCCGACGCTGTGGCATGGCTAAGCCAAAATCCTCTAGACTGCGCTTGACGGCTGCATCGGAACCGGTGCCCGAGTCCTTGCTCGACAGATGATCCTGTTGGATTTCGAGGTCCGCCTGCTGCAAATAGCTAAGCGTCAGACCCTGCTCCAGGCAGCGCTGCTCATACGATGGTGTCGTCGTGACTATTAAACGGCTATTGGCCTGTTCACCACAACCCAAATCCGCCAAGCTGCGGGGACGTAGCTGCGTTTGCGATTGTTGCTGCTGTTGTTGCTCCTGCTTTTGGATACCATCGAGAACTGGGCGCAGCTGAGTACGATTGAGTGTAGTCAATTGCGTCTGATCCAATTGCAGCGTATGTGAGCTGCTTGCTTGTGTTCTTGAAACGGAGTTGTGCTGCAGTTTGCGTCGCTGATAGCATAATGCACACAGAATGATGCAGGTACCGACTAGGACACAACAAACTGTCAATACAATCACGCCAAGGACAAGCATATCAATATTCAGGGTATTCTTGACAACTATCAACTCCGATTGTAGCGTCAATGTGCGCATATTATCGGTTATCTCACAACGATAGTGACCGGCATCATTCGATTGGGTGTTTACAATTACGAGCACCTCCTTATTGTTGGAAAAGTAATAGCGTTCCGCATCAGGGCCAGTTGGTGCATTATGCAATGGTTTGTTCTCCTTAAACCACTCGCGGTGCGGCTGCTCCAGCTCCACATTAACAGATTCACTCAGGCACTCTAAAACACATGTGCGTCCCAAAACCACTTCCTTGTGCACGAATGGTATGCTGGGCAGTGGTTTATCTGCAAGATTCATAATAAGTTTTATAGCAAATTCGTTTAAGCGAGTTAAATTCACACTCTCACCATTAACAAGCAGCGTGGCATTCACTTTAATCACACCCGCAGGACTCTGAGCAGTGCACGTATATATGCCTGAATCACTTGGCTTGGCATTTGTGATCATAAAAGCATTCTCCTCACGTATCACTTGAAGTCGACGCTCAGTTGCGGCTGGAAAACCACTAGCGCCATACTTTTGTAAGGCTATCTCCGGTATGGGATCACCGCTGGCTGAGCACACCAAACGCGCTGTTTCACCAGCATCCAATGTTAGATTTGAGGGCACATGCAAGAAGCTGGGATGAACTAAAAGATGGATAGCAAATAAAATTGGTTACGCTGATAAAACATTATATAGAGTTTAATACTTACTGCCAATGGATATTTTGAATTTCTGTGCATATGTTGTGCCAAATGCATTGGAGACGACACACTGATAGCGTCCAGCACTCTCGAACGTAACATTGGACAGACGCAGATAGCCATAGATTGTGGTCTGATTGGTGCTCTGGTCATGATGGATTTGTGTTTCGGTGCTGCAGCCATCGTGTGCTGTTTGACGTTCCAGCACGTGCTGATTGTCGTGTCGCCATTTAATCTTTAGCTCATCGGCGGCGGCTAGAGAAGCAGCAGCCGGCGAACTGGCGATGCACTCCAACGTTATATTAGCACCTTTGACGGCCAGCATGTTGTTGGGTTCTTTCTGCACTACCGGTTTGGGTGAATCAGCTGATGGAGGAGTAAGACAAAAGTTATTTAATAAGTTAAAATTAAAGTAGAAACAAAGTTTAACTCACAGCACACGAGTTCCGTTTGGGTAAGCTTAAAGAGCTGACGATCGAGCAAATGCTCCGGATAACCACAAACGACATTGGTCAGAAGTTGCTGAGCCTGCTTGCCAAAGCGATTGAGCAGCCATTGGCGGAACCAAAGCAAATCACAATCGCATATAAAGTTATCCGACTTAAAGATAAGCTTTTGCAGATTCTGCATTTGCTCAAAGGCATTCGGTTGAATGCTAGCCAATGCATTTCCACCCAAATTAAGCAGTTCCAAATTATGCAAACCACTCAAAGCCTTGCTGCTAATCTGCTTCAGATTGTTGCCATAGAGATCGAGGCGACGCAGTTTATGTAAAGCTTTAAATGGCGCCACGGCTGAGTGATCCTCAATGATCCAGGCGAGGCGATTGCGTCGCAAATTCAACTCCTCCAGATTATTGACACAATTGAACGTATTCTCCGGCAAATATTGCAGTTTGTTATGCGCCAAATTGAGTTGCTTCAATCGTTTTAAGCAATCTAAATGCCCTGCTTCAAACTCACTGATATAGTTGTGGGATAAATCCAACGATTCCAGTGATTGCGTAAATTCCCAAGTGTCCAGTTCGATGCGTGTAATGGAGTTATTGGATAGACTGAGATGATGCAGCTTGGTCAGATTAAAGAGTCCTTGGCGTGAGAGACCACTGATGCTATTGTGATCTAGCTCAATGCTCTCAATGTTTCGCATTACATGAAAGACACCATCCTGCAGTTGTTTTATATTGTTCGCTTTAAGTTGCAACTTCTGCAGCGACAGCAAACCACGAAACGTTGACCAGTTTATCTCCAATTGGTTATAGTTGAGTGTGCTGCAAAAACCAAACAATAAACTCTATACTTAACAAATATTACATGGAATAGTATAATTTGTTAAGCTTACAGTTTCTTAAGACGATTCAAGTTCTTAAATACGCCTCCTGGCAGGCTGCTTAAACGATTGTTGCTCAACTCCAGATCCGTTAGATTGCCTAATGCTGCAAATGCTAGCTCATCAACGCTGGCAATCTCATTGGAGTTAAGTATTCTGCAAATTGATATGGATTACAGTTAGTCGAAAATGCAGATGATGATTATGGGTTGCAACCAAACTTACAAATGCGCTAAACGATTGGGCCTCAGCAACACATTGGCCTCCACGCTATGCAGCTGATTCTTGCTAAGATCCAATGTTTTGAGCTTGGGCAGCAGCGCCAAAGCATCGCTCGAGATGCGCTGGATGCGATTGTTGGCCAAATTGAGATGCCGCAGTGATGCCAAACCAGTAAACTTGGGCATTACATCCAATTGATTGCGTTTTAGAGTGCTGCGAACAATAAATAGGAAGGTTAAGAAATTTCTTTTTCAATATACATAGTTCTTGGGGAAAAAAAGTCCAAAGCTTTATCCAAATGCGAAGATAAATAATTTTAGATGGCTTTTCTTCTATAACTGCGAGAATTATCTAAAATATTACACGACAATATCTATTTATACTCTAGATAGCTAGCCAAAAAAATGGAATAATTATTTCAAAATTGTTTTTTTTTTTTTTTTTTTGTATAATTGTTGTTTTTACTTACAGTTTGTGTAGCTCAGGCAAATTTCGTATCGCTAGGACGGTGCTGTCGTTCAATTTGTTGCCTGCCAGATGCCTGTGGGGTGGAAATAAGAGAGAAAAACAAAAACAATGTTAGCTGATTGGATTTTTGTAGCCAGCAACTCATGCAGCGTAATTATGCTGCAATTTAACTGATAAGCCGTGCGTCAGTCGTGCAATTATTGATGAATGGCTGTCGATAAAACTTTTTGTATAATTTTGCAGTGCATTAAATTGATTAAAAGCGCAAACGATTAAATCGCAACCCTCAAAAAAAAAAAAACGGCAACACAAAAACTTTTTCTTTTTCTATGGCAAGTAAGGTGACTGGTAGATACCCTGTAGGTTATGATATGAACATTTTCAAGAACATTTTTTTTTTTTTATCTATAACAGTTTACAAGTAAAATTTTGAGTTCTGTACTCTGAATCCTAAGCTGTTTAATAATCATATGATCCACACACAAACCGCAGACAAAAAAAATCGATGTGAGGGTTGTTGCAAATATTTTACATATGAATTTATGTATCAGTGGTGGGGTGTGGTTGCGGAGGGGTTGGTTTAGCTCAAGCTTAGTTAACTTACAGTGTTTGCACATAGCTGGGCAAGTTCGGGACACGCTCCAAGTGCAGCTTATCGCAATCAAAGAACACGTTCAGGCACTTGCACTCCTTGGGACAGTTAATATTGTTGTTGTTGCTGTTGTTATTATTTTTGGCATTTGCATTCGCTTCTGATTCGGCAGCTGCCAGTGCCTTTTCCGCCTGCTCGTATTGCCCACCATCGTCGGCAACGAAACCGTTCGTTTCCAACGAAGCGGACGCAATGGAAGGCGGCTTAGCAGGGGCAGCGCCAGTGAATTCCAGTGGAATATGCAAGGCAGCAAAATCTTCATCGAGCGCATCCTCTGATTCTTCGTCTTCGTGTAGCGGCAGAAAACGTGGACGCTGTCGTTGATGCTGACGCTGTTGTTGTTGCTGATGCGCCGCTGTTGCTGCTGCCAGCGCAGCCGTGTTTCCGTTAGCTCCATTATTTTTTGCAGCTAGCATCGCGAAAAGTTGTTGTTGCGGCAGCTGTTGATTGTAGGAGGCGCCGCCCGATTTCAGCAGAGCGCTCAGCGGCGACGTTGACGCTTCGTTCGATGCGGACGACGCTAACGTCGATGGCGCAGCGTTGCTTTGACAAATTGTTGTAGTTGTTATCAGCAGCATGCACGTAATTAGCATTAATTTATTGATTTTATTGAAATCATTGCGACGCGTTGTTGTTGTTATCGTTTTTGTCGTTGTCGTTGTAATATAATTGCAATTATCAATATGCATTGCGTTGTTGTCGTTTTGCTGCTTGCGCCGCCGTCGGCGCCGTCGCCACTTGGTACTCATGCTGAGTGTTGCGAGGCGTTCTAGCAGCAGAATTATTGACGACGTCATTATAAAGTTGCTTATGTACCTGATGTTGTTGTTGTTGTTGCTATTAGTGTTCTTGCTGCATATTCTTGGCTTTCGATAATTATTTAACTTTATCGTTGTTGTTGTTGCTATTACCCTTTTCTGCTTTATAGCCGAAACGTGCATTTTGCAGCGTTTTTATTTTTTTGATTGGCGTTGCTTTTATGCTTGGTAAATTCGTATGTTGCTTGCGCCTAATTTTTTTTTTTCGTATATTCCGTTATTCCAGCGCAACGAAAATGGCGGTGGCGGGCTCGCCAGCGGCCAGTGTTGTAAAGCTTAAGCGCATTGTCATTTGAATTAGCTGCATGATCGGTGCCTGAAAGAGTAAAAGAGAGAGTTCATTAGTTCAAGGATGCCACACTATTTTAAATAATCGTCAATTAATCTCAATTTGCCTAGACTAAGGATATCGATTATTGCTTTGCAGTTCACATTTATTGTTTAATGCTCATTGAAATAAAAGTTGTTTATGTTCACGAACAAAAGTAAATAAATAATAATTAGAAAAACAAAACAAAAAACCTGGCAAATGACTCTGGCAGTGTGCAAAAAATGCTCATTAAATTAAAATTCAACCGGATGTTTATGTGCGAAAAAAAGCCAGCAGCAGCATCAGCCGCCCCCCGCCAAAAAAAAGAAGAAAAAAAATATCTCTCAACTTGTTGAAATTGTGCAGCGTTTTGCATTTTATACTTTGCGCTTGCAAAAACCGAAAGCACACACATTGAAAGACATTTTTGGGTGACATTCAGATAATGCGAACGCTGCGCACTTTATGCTATCAGCACATTTGGGGTGCTCGACATTCAGATGCCCAGTAATCAGCATTAAGTTTGGCAAATAAGATAATGAGCTCTATTGATAAGTGGTGTACTATATACTGCTAATCTGATTGCGCAAAAGCATATAATATACATTAAATATAGATAATTTAAGCATCTAACGTTGGCTAGTTTATGATATGACTTCAAATTACTTACAGTTTCCAAGAAACAATTCAGGGAATTAATATAGCATATAATAAAAAACTTTTAATAATTATCTTAATGAGCTCTGAGATTATGAGAGCTAGAGATATCAAATTAAGATTCTAGTAAAAGTTGTCTTTTTTTGCATTCGAAAACATTTTTACTATGCCAAAGTTAATATGCTCATTAATTTAGTATTGGCCTCTCACTAGTGTCCTCCACAAATAAGTGATAAGTTAATATTACTTGCCAATATTGGTAATACACGTTAAGCCAACAAACATGATTTTCCCAGGCCAAAAAGCAACACCCACCAAAAAGGGCAACTACAAAAAGAAAAACATTAAGCGGCTGCAAAAACTCAAGCAATTACAGCACCAGACATGCCCATATATATATATACATATTTATATATATACACTTAGACTTTATATATATAAATTTGTGGCGTGTACGTAACGTAACGTTTAGGAGGCTTTATATAGAAAGGCGGCCGCTTTTTTTTTTTTTTTTGCCGGCCAGGCTACTAAAAATGGTCTGGCACACACATACACACAGAAACACACACACACGGATAGACCAGAGGCGCGTTAAAATGCCCAGACAACCAAATTTAGTAACAACAACTAGTACAAAGAGCCAAAGCGAATTGAAATCAAATAAAAAAATTGCTCCCGACACAAGGAATGAAGCAGAACAACAACATCTACTCACTTTATTGTATATGTGTGTGTATATATATTTAATTTTTTTTTCATTTGCTCGCTTCAAAGAGTTTTTCCAACAGATGAAGAAGCAGATCGTGAAATGAAAACATTTTTCTCGCAACTCCATTTCTGTTGTTTCTATATATAGTTAAAAGAGTTTCCACAGCATGTTTGCTGTTTCTCTGCTCCACCAAGTAGTGTCCAAAGTAAAGTGCTTTTAATGATTAGTTTCTACAGTTCTTCAACAACAAAAACAACAACAATTGGCCTCA